>RXID01014402.1:82500-205000 GCA_005019695.1 Trichopus zeylanicus subsp. travancoricus | reverse complement strand
GACTGGGGTTATGAACTTATAATCATGAAATCATCAAATTATAAGTTCATTCCATACCGGACCAGACCAAAATAGGGTTATATGTATTCTTATTATAAGAATTATGAGAAGGGGTCATTCGAGCATATGTAAATAGATACTATGTTTACTTACATATGGATCCCTACGTCGTTACATTCACATTCTGTTTAGAATTAGAAATAGGCATAATCAGACCTGCTTTTGCCATATCTATCATTATTTGGGTACCATATTCACTTCTTTGGGGCTTCTATTGAATCGAGGAATAGGTTTGATTGTACATATTTTTGATATATATAAGATATCCTCCAGATAATGCAAATCGAAGCAATTTGATGTCTGACTCGAGCTTATATGACCGATCGATAGAAATACTCCAACACTCCACCTTTGTCATTTTGTCATATATGGAATATATGACACTTGATAGATATCATATTCATTGAATACGATTCACTTTCAAGATGCCTTGATGGTGAAATGGTAGACACGCGAGACTCAAAATCTCGTGCTAAAGAGCGTGGAGGTTCAAATCCTCTTCAAGGCATAATATTGAGAATGCTCATTGAATGAGCAATTCAATAATAGATTTCGGATCGAATCTATATTGTATTGATATACCGAGTATCTTATCTGTTGATACGAAGTATTTCAGCAATCCCCACGATCCGAGTCTGGGCTGCTGGAATTGAAATAGTTTTGGCAACGGATCACGAAATCTTGGTGATCTTCTCTATCTAATGAATGAGGAGTCCATTTTGAAATCGCCCGCCCTACACCCACCCCTAAGTATATGATTCAACAGGAATCACACAAGGGTAGATTGATAGAAACCTTTGATAAAATATCCACCAGTACCTGTAACCCAGCAAATAACGGACATAGTCTATTTTAGGGATTGGCGACTTACCCATTGAGTGACTTTGGCATTGAACATTCCCAAAATGGTATCGGGTCGGATGAATTAGAGAATAGACAAACATTTATTGGCATTCTAGCCTTCCTTCTCCTTTCAGGGCCTATTCAAAAGAGAATCCAGTACCTCTTAGTCATGAATATCTGAATAGGATGAACTGGCCTCCATGGATATCTTTGCTTCGGAACAAAACAATTTGAAAATTTGAATTAGACTCGGTCAACTGGAATGTGTATTATTCATATGGGGATATTCCAATTGATCCATCGACCTGAGATGAAAAGAAATGTTTATCTATTTTCTTTAGTTATTCAGTTTAACCAAGAATTCGTTATTGGAGTAGATAGCAATAACCATTTCATCGGACATGTGTATTTTTGATTTTCCGATGGATTTACATGGTTTCATTAATGAAAATTGTTTGATGTAGTGAGTAAGAGGCTATGGTTGTTTTCCATTCAAGAATTCTTATTTAGGTAGTTCATATCATTCATATATAGTGTTTTGATCTAAGATTTCAATTCTTCCATGTTTCAGTAGTAAGTAGCATATCGTTCCATGGAGCTAAGGTCCAAAATATGGAATAAACAAGTGTTTCCATGACCCTTACCACTTGGCCAATTTTGTTCCACTTAATCCCCTTTTCATAGCCACATATCTTTATGGCTAAGGAATGGGAAATCTTTCTCCTGTTACATGAATCAAATGTTTCATTTCATCCGGGAAAAGCCATGTCTTTCTCAACAATGTCTTTGTCATTTAATCCAATAGTGTTCCGTTAGATAGGAACAGATTTGATAAATACTAATAACTCTCAGATAGAGTATTAGAATGGAAAGATCCACTAGATAATGAACTATTGGTTCTAAGCCATCTTTGGTGATGAATCAACAATTCAAAGTGTTTTTCTTTCATATTCTTAATGAACCAGCATTTATATATAGATGTAGGAGGATTAGTTTGGGAAGTAATAAGCCCCTTTGACATCTCTTCATCTGCAAAGAATTCTTGACTCGAAAACACAGAGACAAAGGGATGATCTTTGAATAGGAAAAAGAATGGATCTACAGGGTCCCAAATGAATTGGCTTATTCGAGAAAAGCCTTGCTCTTTGGAAGATCTATCTCATGTCTGGTACTACATGATTCCGCTCTACAAGAACTCTAAATCATTCTCTTGAAGCTTATCCTCTTTATGATGACTGATTTGCTTGCCCTGAAATGACCCGGCCCAATAGGGAAATCCCAATTCAGTGGGCCTTTTGATACAATCAAATAGATTACCACACGGGCGCCATAGTTTAGGAGTCCAAACTATGTGATTGAATAAATCCTCCTCTATTTGTTGCAGGTCGAGGGCTCCTTCTCCTTCCCCTTCTTCAAACTCTAATTCATATTTTTCATATAGAAATCTCTGATCAATGATAGAACAAGATCCATTTCTCATCATATCTAACCGATTCCTTGGTTTGAGTAATGTCACTCGATTATTATCAAATTGACTGCAATCTTTTTCTATCTACGAGGATCCCACCAGAGCACCTTCTACTTCTAATAGGGCACGAACTAGATCAGAATCATTCTCAATGAATCCATAAGAAGCGATCCAATTTTTTTCATCGGGTCCGAGTGAAGACCAAAGATCTTGAGTGACGAATCCGGTAGAACAACTCAAAAGATAAAGAAGTATCGTTAATTTCTTCATGCTCGTTCCAAGTTTGAAGTACCATTCGTAAAAATAAGAATCCCCTTCCTTACGTGATTTCTTCTTCATATGGATAGATATAGGATCTATGAGGCAATTACTTAGAAGTATGTTTTGTGCAACAGCCCTTCCTATTTGATAGGAAAGGATCCCATGATCCTAAACCGATCCTACCTGGGATTACAAATCCCAAGTTTGTCTATGAAGAGCTTATCTAATTGTATTAGTTTCTATAATTGATTTCCTCTGTGTAATACTAATTGATAGGGCCTCATTTATAAGTGCTACAAGATCTCATGCATTGTAACCCATGGTTATGGACTCGAATTCGTTAGTATGGAACATTTTCTTTTCCAAACGAAATCCATTAGTATATGAAAGAATGAAAAAGTGCATTTGTTGTTGTGGAATAAGAAGCCTTTGTATCTTAATGCATGTATTTAATTTATTCGGAGCTATTAGAGCAGGATCCACTTTTTTGGGAATATGAGATGAAGCAATAACAAGAATATTTCTAGTGGAATATCTTTCACAATCCCTGGAGAGATAGTTCTCTAATAGACTAAGGGATAAGTAATTTGACTCATTCACATACAAATCATGAATGTTTGGAATCCATATTATGCAAGGAGACATTGCTTTTGCTAATTCAAATTGAAGGGTGATAGCAAATTGGTCTATTTTCGGCATCATATACATAGTTATCACATTCATCATAATTAGCATCTCCATATCAAGGTTATCATCAATATTGTACTATCATCAATAAGATAACCTTTAGCCTTGTCATCCAGGAACTTGTTCGGAAATACCATAATGAAATGAACATAGGAGTTTGTCGCTAGGTATTTGACCAAATAGGACCGTCCAGTTCCTATAGAACCTATCACTATAATACCCCTTGAAGGGGATAGGGCTAAGTGGAGCGTAAAGGGTTTTCCATGAGATGGGAAATGAAAACTATTAGCCCCACACGAGGTTTGTGAATAAGCGATTGTCTAATAATGAGCAAGGAATATCTATCTTTCTGCTAAACAGGATCTATTGAACTCATAATTCATTAGATACTTTTTATGAATGTCAACTAAGTATCATAAGTAAATTGATCCCAGTTGTTCAATCATTTGATAACCATAGTTATTCTTTGCTAAATGATCACCATGAGTCAGACTCAATAGAATTTGATCAATCCTTTTTTTTGTCATTAAGGTAATCAAGAATTCTCTTTCTTCATCATCAATTGAATCACTGTTTGTCACCCAGGATTCTATTTTATCATCAATCCAATCACCGTTTACATTTCTTTACTTGTACGACTTAAATGTCTCATATTTCTCAAAAAAGTGATTCGATTGATGGGATTTGGTATGATACTTATGAGATCGATGAGATTGATATTCAAATATTTCTTCTTAGAACATATTGATTTGATCCCATAAGCGGGACCACCACCCAATAGCATGTTGCCACCAGAAGTAGAACCTCGTATTTCTTCCAGAGAATCTCCTAATTGTTCCAGAGTAAGTAGAAAGAGATTATTTAACTAGAAAGAATTCAGTTCAGATGTAGGATACCTATACAGAAGTTTTGACAACTCAATCATGTATGATGGAATCATCAAAGATTTGATCTTTTCTAACTCTGTCTGTAACTCACTAGAGGCTCGAAAAACAAAGAGAAGATGTATATGAATGAGATATCCAGCAACAAGAAGAAGGAAAAGGATTGAATAGAGGAACTCCTGAGCGTTTGTTGATCTGAGATGTGTCCATATCAATAGAATGGGTGAGTCATCATTTTGATGAATCATTTCTTCTGACAGAAGAAGAAGTTTTTGTAAACACTGACTCGAAATCTCACTTATCAAAGTCCATTGTGGAAGAATCGCCCACAATTTTTTTTTGAGGAATAGGCCATGATATATCTGATCCGTGCATAATATCATGAAAAATGGATGCAAATTTTTGATTGCTACTTATACTTAGCATCGACAATGGGTTTGAAAAAGTATCTGAAAGGGTGAAATTTAGATATTTGCACCCTGTCAAAGTAAGGAGCCATGGCATATATGTTTGGAACAAATTTCATTTTAAGAGATTTGAAAAAGCACTATCTCATTGAAAGGTTCTATACATTTGCCCTTTCTCAACTCATTTATTTAGACAAAGACTCTATTTTTTTCCTCTTTTTGAATGGTAAATATTTCTCAGAACATGGAGTGTGAATCAAAACAACATTTGAATTGAAACTGAGATATTGATGCAAGTTCTTCCCTTCTAAATCAGATAGATTCATATCTAAAAGAGGCTGACAATAAGTTCTTTCAAAATTTGCTATTTGTTCCTCTATTAGAGGTGTCGCAGAAATGTCTGCGATCGAATAAATAGCTCTACCATTGAAAGGATTGGATTGAATTGGAAAATGGAATGATTTGTACAATTTATACATTTCGTCACCACTTTGTAGAAGATCATTAGGTATGAATATGTCAGATACCTGTGACTTGATTGGTGAAGTAGTCTCTCTCTCCAAAAAAATATGTTTTTTCTTACCGACACACAAAAAAACTATTTTTTTGTGAATGAACAAGATATTAAGGAATTGTCCATAGGTAAGATCATAATTATGGATATGGGTCTTTTCCATATAAAAAGGGAATCTTTTGTTACAATAGAACTAGAAGTGATGTGGATCATTCAAGAATCGAAGTCGATTGGCTTTATGAAAAGAAGATATCCCTCCTTTTTCTGATTCGGTTCCTCCACCACCACAAGCCTCAGTTAGATTCAGGCATGATACACTTTTTATTTATTGGCAAAAACCAAGTACGCTCTTGCGAATCCATGAAACAACTCTCAGAAATCTTTTTCCTTTTTGGAAGATACAGGAGCGAAACAATCAACCTATTGATATTGGAGGACCAAAAAGATTCTTCCAATGTCTCATTTCTGGGTACAATGGAATTCATAGGTATGGGAAGAAGCCCCATAAAATAGAGATTTTTTCTTTCGACCATCTTTTGATTGTTAATACTAGATATAAGGACTACTATTACAAGTAGTACTACACCTTTGATCATGAAATATCGATTGCTTGTTGAACTTTGTGAATCATGTGAAAGTTGGATACTCCCAATTTGGGGGTCAAAGAGTTTCATAAAATGTTCTTGGTGGAAAAAAAATGTGAGTGAAAGATCCCATTGAATCGAATTTGATCCATGAATCTAAGAAATAGTGAGAATTCTTGATCTCTCTCCATATCTCTCTCAATTCGAAGATCCAGGATTTGAATTGATGTCATTTCATTGATTCCTCCTAAAGATTTCATTTCAATTAGAATTTGGTTATTCATGATGTACGATGATCCCTGTTAAGCATCCATGGCTGAATGGTTAAAGTGCCCAACTCATAATTGGCAAATTCGTAGGTTCAATTCCTGCTGGATGCACACCAATGGGAACGTTCAATAAGTCTATTGGAATTAGCTCTGTATCAATGGAATCTCATCATCCATACATAACGAATTGGTATATCCATACCATAACATATGAACAGTAAGAACTAGAATTCTTATCGATATTGGAACTCATAGGGAAGAAAATGGATTTATGGATGTAATCAAATATGCAATATTTACTGAAAAAAGTATTTTATTATTGGGGAACAATCAATATACTTCTAATGTCAAATCAGGATCAACTAGGACAGAAATAAAGCATTGGGTTGAACTCTTCTTTGGTGTCAAGGTAATAGCTATCAATAGTCATCAACTCCCGGAAAGTGTAGAAGAATGGGACCTATTATGGGACATACAATGCAATATAGATGTATGATCATTACACTTCAACTAGGTTATTCTATTCCACCTCTTATAGAGAAAAGAACTTAAAGGAAAATACTTGATAACATGGTGATACATTTATACAAAACTTCTACCCCGAGCACAAGCAATGGAACCATAGACAATCAAGTGAAATCCAATCTATGAAATAATTTGATCTATGGATAGCATCATTATGGTAAAGGTCATAATGCTAGAGGAATCATTGCCGCAGGGCATAGAGCGGGAGGTCATAAGTGTCTATATCGTAAAATCGATTTTTGACAGAATGAAAAAGACATATCTCGTAGAATCATAACCATAGAATATGACCCTAATCGAAATGCATACATTTGTTTCATACACTATGGGGATGGTGAGAAGAGATATATTTTACATCCCAGAGGGGCTATAATTGGAGATACCATTGTTTCTGGTACAAAAGTTCCTATATCAATGGGAAATGCCCTACTTTTGAGTGCAGTTTGAACTATTGATTATGTAATTGGAAGTAACCAATTATGTTTATGACAAAACCTAGAAATCAATCACTATGGGATAGACATTAACTGAAAACTATTGAGTAATGGCAGCAAATGATTGAGTTCAGTAGTTCCTCATAGAAAATTATTAACCTTAGAGATATGGTAATATGGAGAAGACAAAATTGTTTAAAGCACACACAGAAAGGGGAACACCCTTCTTTCAAAGAGAGGAGGATGGGTTATTCCCATTTAATTTGATGGTCAAAGGCAAATTGAAAGATAAGCAATGGTAATTAGAAAGATCTCGGGGGAAAAAATAGAGATGTCTCCTACGTTACCCACAATATGTGGAAGTAGCAACGTAATTTCATAGAGTCATTCAGTCTGAATGCTACATGAAGAACATAAGCTAGATGACGAAACTGGGAGACCTAGGATGTAGAAGATCATAACATGAGTGATTCGGCAGATTTGGATTCCTATATATCAACTCATGTGGTATTTCATTATACGATTCATATAAGATCCATCTGTCTAGATATCATCATATACATCTAGAAAGCTGTATGCTTTGGAAGAAGCTTGTATAGTTTGGGAAGGGATTTTTATTGATAAAAAAGAAGAATCTACTTCAACCGATATGCCCTTAGGCACGGCCATACATAACATAGAAATCACATTTGGAAAGGGTGGACAATTAGCTAGAGTAGTAGGTGCTGTAGCAAAACTAATTGCAAAAGAGAGTAAATTGGCCACATTAAGATTACCATCTGGGGAGGTCCGTTTGATATCCAAAAACTACTTAGCAACAGTTGGACAAGTGGGTAATGTTGGGGTGAACCAAGAAAGTTTGGGTAGAGCCAGATCTAAGTGTTGGCTAGGTAAGTGCCCTGTAGTAAGAGGAGTAGTTGTGAACCCTATAGACCACTCCCATGGGGGCAGTGAAGGAAGAACCCCTATTGGTAGAAAAAAACCCACAACCCCTTGGGGTTATCCTACACTTGGAGGAAGAAGTGGGAAAAGGAAAAAAATATAGTGATAGTTTTATTCTTCATCGCCGTAAATAGGAATATTGAAAATCAAATTTTTGGAATTTGCAATAATGTGATGGGCAAATGATTGGAATTGAACCTGTGCATGGTGGATTCGCAATCCACTACCTTGATCCACTTGGCTACATCTGGCCCTTATCTGGCTAAAAGATTTTCCTTTTTTTCCATTCATCATTATTGTATTTATTCTTACCTTATTAGATCAAGATATTGAACATAGTTTAAAATGTAAAAATAAAGGAGTAATCCATTGTGACACATTCACTAAAAAAAAAAAAAATCCTTTTGTAGCTAATCATTTATCGAGAAAAATGGAAAAACTCAACATGAGGGAGGAGAAAGAAATAATAGTAACTTGGTCTTGGGCATCTACCATTATACCCACAATGATTGGACATACAATCTCCATTCATAATGGAAAAGAACATTTACCTATTTATATAACAGATCAGATGGTAGGTCACAAATTGGGAGAATTTGCCCCTACTCTGACTTTCAAGAGACATGCGAGAAATGATAATAAATCTCATCATTAATTTTTTCATTTTTATTTTCTATTTTAGTAAAGTAGAAAAAGTAGTTATCATTCATTAGTAGGAGATATCATTATGATAAAGATAAATAACTCGACTTCAAGAGGGGGAGCAATACCAAATCTCTTGCTCTAGAACAAGATATTGGATATTTCTCCTTCAACAATCCATATACATTAAGACAAAAGTCTTATCCATTTGTAGATGGGGCTTCAATAGCGGCTAGGTCTAGAGGGAAGTTGTGAGCATTACGTTCATGCATTACTTCCATACCAAGATTAGCACAATTTATAATATCAGCCCAAGTGTTAATGACACGCCCTTGACTATCAACTATAGATTGGGTGAAATTGAAACCATTTAAATTGAAAGCCATAGTACTAATGCCCAAAACAGTAAACCAAATACCTACTACAGGCCAAGTAGCCAAGAAGAAATGTGAGGAATGAGAATTGTTGAAACTAGCATATTGGAAGATCAATTGGCCAAAATAACCATGGGCAGCTATAATATTATAAGTTTCTTCCTCTTGACCAAATCTGTAACCTTCATTAGCAGATTCATTTTCAGTGGTTTCCCTGATCAAACTAGAGGTTACCAAAGAACCATTGATAGCACTAAATAGGGAGCCACTGAATACACCAGCTACACCTAACATGTGAAATGGATGCATAAGGATATTGTGTTCTGCCCGGAATACAATAATAAAATTGAAAGTACCAAAAATTCCTAAAGGCATACCATCAAAAAAACTTCCTTGCCCAATAGGGTAGATCTAGAAAACAGCAGCTGAATATGCAATAGCAATCCAAGGACGCATACCCAGACGGAAACTAAGTTGCCACTCACGACCCAAATAACAAGCTACACCAAGTAAGAAGTGTAGAACAATTAGCTCATAAGGACCACCATTGTATAACCACTCATCAACAGATGCCACTTCCCATATCGGATAAAAATGCAAACTGATAGCTGCAGAAGTAGGAATAATGGCACCAGAGATAATATCGTCTCCATAAAGTAGAGACTTGGAGACAGGTTCACAAATACCATCAATATCTACTGGAGGAGCAGTGATGAAGGCGATAATAAATACAGAAGTTGCAGTCAATAAGGTAGGGATCGTCAAAACACCAAACCACCCAATGTAAAGACAGTTTTCAGTGCTGGTTATCCAGTTGCAGAAATGACCCCATAGGCTTGTACTTTCGCGTCTTTCTAAAATTGCAGTCATGATAATATCTTGGTTTATTCTATTTTCATGGACTCCCAAGCACACATATTAACTCTAGTTATCTAAAATCTAGATATAGATAATACGAAGGCTTGTTATTTAAGAGTATAATATGTGCTATATGTTAATGTCAACCAATCTCCGTACCGTAGATTTCTATTTATCTGACTAAATTGACCAGAATAATTTCTAAATTAAATAAATCAAATAATTCAAAATTTTGAATTCTAATAGAAAAAATCTTTTTTCATATCAGAATGGGTTGCCCGGGACTTGAACTCGGAACTAGTCAGATGGAGTAGATAATTTTTCCTTCTTGTTGTAATAGACAAGAAAAAGATCTCCCCAAATCGTGCTTGCATTTTTCATTGCACACGACTTTCCCCATGTATACATATACAACTTAGGCCCTGAAAAAAAATTTGGAATAGTCGGTTGATTCAACCGCTACACTATTCCATGAGCATTTCAGAATGCAAATTCATAAATTTCTCTTGATCAATTATCAAATTTCCATTTTATTTTCATAAATGGAATTTGCATTATATCACATAATGTTAAGGTCTCATGATCTATAATGAAAAATCCCACAAGTCATTGCTACAGATAATATCCAAATACCTAATCCGTCCTGTATGTAATTGGAAAGGGGCTTTTGATAAGATTAAAGAAAGAATTTGTTATTCTTCCATAAATAATTCTTCCAATAATCCTGAACCTAATCTTTGCAAAAATGCATGTGTTGTACTTTTATGTTTATGAGCCAAAGTTCTAGTGCACGAAAGCCAAAGTATATACTTTATTCGATACAAACTCTGCTTTTTTGAGGATCCACTGTGGTAATGAGAAAGATTTCTACATATTCAACTAAATCGATGAATAATATCCAAATATGATAAATTGGACCAGATTGGCTTACTAATAGGATGCTTGATACAGTACAAAATTTCTCTTTAGATAACGATCGAATAAGAGGAATAATTGAAACCATAGTATCGAATTTCTTAGTAAGAGTATCTATTAAAAATGCATTTTTTAGCATTTGATTCCTTACCACCAAAAGACTTATTAGTACACTTAAAAGATAACCTAGAAAATAGAAAGAATAATTTAATAATTGGTTTATATGAATCCTATGTAGTTAAGACCAAAAGTGAAAATAATATTGCCAAAAATTGACAAAGTAAGATCTCCATTTCTTCATCATAAGATGAGTTCCCTTTGAAGACAGAATTGCTTTTACTTGATATCGAACATAATGCATGAAAGGATCCTTAAAGACCCACAAGATCTTCTGAAAATGAAAATAATTAGAACACACTACTATAAAAAACTGTTCTATTTTTCCATAGAAATGCATTCACTCAAAAAAAAAGCCCCATAAGATGTTGATAGTAAATAAGAGGATTATTTACAAAAAAAAACTAATATAAATTCACATTTAGAGACATAAGAATTATATAGGAATCAAAAAAATCTTTGATTTTCTTTTGAATTTGAAATTGAAATGATGTAAATAGATTTTTTTGGAGTAATGAAACTATTCCAATTATAATATTCGTGAAGAAAAATCGCAATAAATGCAAAGAAGAAACATCTTGGGTCCAGCATTGAAGGATTTGAACCAAGATTTCCAGATGGGTGGGATGGGGTATTAATATATTTGACTCAAAATTAAGATGTGAAAATTTGTCCTCTAAAAAAGTAAATATTGAATGGATAGATTGGAAATTTTGAGATTTAGGTATTTCTTTTTGTTCAAGGGAAGACCCTAATCGCAGCAAGAATGGAATTTCCATAATGACTGCAAAACCTTCTGATATCATTTGGGAATAAAAAAAATTGTTGTGCCCAACACTTTGATTTTGGCTCGAATCATCAACTGAATAAATCAAATAATTTTGTTGATACATTCGAATAATTACTTGTTTCACAAGTATTGAACTAGATTTATTGTCATAATCCAAAATTTCTACAAAATTTGAACCATTTAAACCATGATCATAAGCAAGTGTATAAATATACTCCTGAAAGATAAGCGAATATAGGAAGTGCCTTTCCCTATATCCATCTTTTTCTAAATAGCCTTGTAATTTTTCCATTTTTATTTCTACTTGAACAGGAAATGAGGGGCATTTCTTGGGTTATCAAATTATACATAGTGCAATATGGTCAGAACATGATATATATTATGTATATAGTAATAGTAAGAAAATATATACCCGGAGATAGGGAGAGTCCAATCAACTGATATTTTTCTCTATTTTTCTATCCAATGGGTTTATGTTTTTATGTTTGTTAAAATTACAAGTGTAAAAATCCTTTATTTTTGCAACCTAATCACTCTTTTGACTTTGGAATAAAGTCTCTTTATTAGTATCTGATTTCTTCTACACATTTGTATCCAACACATAATTCTACTATGATTAGAATAAAGAATAGCTAGGATTAAAAAAAATAAAAAAGAATCATTTACATGAGAATCCTTTCCCCCATCAGGTATTAATTAATTTTTAACATCTAATTAAATAAGATAATTAATTATTCAAATTAAGAATATAAGCTCATTGCTTTTTGTTTTACATGAATTGGGACCATAAGACTCTATCCATTTATCCACTAGACCTAAATAATAAACCCAAAATTCCATTTTGATTTTTAAAAAATTTAAATTCCAAATTTCTTATTTTTTTTTATTATGGCATGCTATTTTCCCCATTCATTGCCTTTCAGGATCAGTCATGGTCTTATAGACTCTACCAATTGTCTAGACGAATTTGGTACTTCATCCAAATGTGTGAAATATTATATTCGCACTTGAAAGCTGAGTACTCTACCATTGAGTTAGCAACCTGGATAAATATGCTATATAGATATGATAGAAATAAAAAAAAGACCAATTGAATTGCAATGCGCGATCCCGACAAAAACAAAATATTGAACTAAAAAAACAAGGATTTTTTAATAACCAATTATGAACTTATGAACGAACACCAAAATACTAAATGGTGTATCCGCTTAAAAAAACAACAAACAAACTATTAATAGAGATGTAAAAATTGACATTTATTTTGATTTTCTCAATTTTGATTTTTTATTTTTGTTAATGTTACTAAAATATGCCTTGTCTTCCATAACTATAGAATAAATCTAACAACCCACCATTTGATTGAAGTGAAGGAAAAAATCAATCGACTCAATTTCAATATAGGGTGGATATAAATAGATCCATTTATCCATGGTTGAATTATATTTGTTCAGTACATTATTGTCAATATGAATTGAATGTTGAGAAAAAAAATTAAATTACTAAGTGAATCAAATATCTCATTCACTAAAGAGACGCAAATTTGACCATATCCAATTGAATTATCAATGGTTTAATTGAAATTTTTAATTAGGAACGTAGATTGAGAATCTAGTTTTTCCATAGGTATGGAATAGAAAAGGTTTCACGTAAGGTCAGATTAAGTTCCTCATTCTTGCTTTCCTATGAAAAAGAAAACATTAATATATATAGGACTATTATCTTTTCTTTTGTATCCCTCATCTACAACAAACCATTATTACCGAAGGTACTCATAAATGTATAAGGAATCACAAATACTTTTTCCTAAATGAAGAAAAAGGGCTCTTAGCCATTGTTACTAAATAATGAAATAGAAGAATAAATATAATAACAATATATAATATCATGTCACAGGCCTTGTTCATTTATTTTATGTATTTACTTTGGATTCCCAAATTTTCTCATCAACTCCATCACTAATTCCATATTCTATTTCCATAAAGTAAATGGAATATATAAATATATAAATGCCCTACTACACTACATTGATTTACAATTATTCACTTGAATAAGTCCAAATAAAATTTCCCATTTTTTGATCTTTAGTTTTTCTATCCCAGCTTTATAAACTTTAAGCTTAAGACCGGCAAGAAAATTAGTACCAAAAACTCCTTACTCTTTAATCTCCACACAAAATATATTTAATGTGGAATTAGTATACCCCATTTATTTATTTTGGGAGGATTTTGGTTTGGAAAGGACATAGAGAGATCTTTCTTTTGCATTTCAACTTAGAATGCATCATGTGATAATTTACATTTCCTAAATACTAAATATAGGGGCTTCTGTAAGTAATTAACTTAAACTTAAATAGTTATCTTCAATTTCAATATAAATATGAGTAATATGAGCATATAATATACTTTTTTTCAATCTACATTTATGACTTGATTATGTTTGTGAGAAACCAAATAGAAGAAAAAAAATATCATTCTGAGATTTTTTCTTATAAGTCAGGAACAATCTGATCTGGGGTGGAAGGATTCGAACCTCCGAGTAACGGGACCAAAACCCACTGCTTTACAGCTTGGCCATACACAATTTTGATTTTCGTTCAACACTACTAAACACTAATAATGTAATTATATTAGTTAATAGTCAATTCCAAACCAAATACATAGGATATACATCATTACTAGGATTCGACACATATGATATAGAATAAAAAGATTCATTGATCATTATGTATAATTCAATTAATATATTGTAGGAAAGTAGAATTACTTATTATTCTTTATTCTTATTTTGTTTTTGAATGGGAGAAAGATTTTTAATTTGGAAGAGTTGGAAGGAAAAAGGAATTATCTGATCTACTTTCCTTTTATTTAACTTCTTAAAATTTCAAAAATAACTCAATCAAAATCAAATATCAAATTATATCATCTGCAAGAACAAAATGTTTGTTTTGCTTAATATCTTTAGTTTAATTTGTATCTATCTTAATTCTATCTTTTATTCGAGTAGTTTTTTCTTTGCCAAATTACCCGAGGCTTATGCCCTTTTCAACCCAATCATAGACGTTATGCCTGTCATACCTGTACTCTTTTTTCTTTTAGCCTTTGTTTGGCAAGCTGCTGTAAGTTTTAGATAAAATCTGTAATACTCTCCTAAATTCTAAATTCCTGATTCATTCGAAAAAAAAGATTTGAAAAATGGATAGGATCCAATATGCCTTATATTTTTTATTATTTTATTACTAAAACATTAACTAATCTATTCTCCTTTCAAAAAAAATTGATCTTATTTTGGAGATTGTGTAATGCTTACTCTCAAACACTTCATTTACACAGTGGTGATATTCTTTGTTTCCCTCTTCATATTCAGATTCTTATCTAATGTTCCAGGGCGTAATCTTGGGCGTGAGAAATGAAAAAAAATTCAAAGGATCGAGACTTTTTGGAATTCGCAACTCTCAAGAGATCAGAAAGAAGGAGCAGGGAGAGATGGATTCAAACCCTCAGTATGAATAACTCGTACAATAGATTAGCAATCCGCCACTTTAATCCACTCAGCCATCTCTCCCAATTCAAATCAAAATTGCAAATTTTTTATGTGATATGTGAAGTAAAAGTTGATAAAAACTCTAGTTTTAAGGATTCAAGGATTCTATGATATAGAAAAAATATACAATATCCACAAGTAATTAAATTTCGATAATGATTTGAAACAGATATTCCCATCCCCATAGAAACAATACCTTACTTTTTTGAAGAGGTACGAAAGTGTATTCCCCCAGCCCCGTTAAATACTGGTCGGGCCAATACTTCTTTTAATTCAATCAATCATTCATAGATCAATTAATTTCATTTTATTTATATAATCAAAAACATAAAACATATTAATTATATGTTGTTTATATAATTAAACAATATCTCAATAATATTAATATAACATCTCAAAATTTTAATTTCTAATATATATAAATGTGAATATATATAACAATATCTCAAAACACACTATTT
Source organism: Trichopus zeylanicus subsp. travancoricus (assembly GCA_005019695.1). Taxonomy (NCBI): domain Eukaryota; kingdom Viridiplantae; phylum Streptophyta; class Magnoliopsida; order Dioscoreales; family Dioscoreaceae; genus Trichopus; species Trichopus zeylanicus. Next base: position 189,425 of record RXID01014402.1, on the reverse strand, counting down.
CGAATAGAAATATAATTAATTGAACCCCCCAAAAAGCTAAACTTTATTTTATTTATCTAAATTTAAAATAAATTTTAGATCGGATTTAACCAAATTCATAATATCTAATAGTTGAGAAGCAAAAAAAAAAAAAAAGAACCATATATGTAGAATTAATCATTTTTATGGTCCGGCTTCAATGACTTCTTCGGGCCGGGGCTGCCAGTCAAATAATGACTCACTAGCAAAGAAAAAGTATAGCCCTTCTTTTTGGTATTTAAATAAGCTTTCTACTATCACCGGCTTATTTTCGAATCCCCAGTCAGCATACGTGCAAACACTAGAATTTTCACAATTCTGATGCAATTTTGTTTGATTGCATCTCACCTTTTTTGTTTTGTCTTCGACAAATGGTTATTTATATATCATAATATATATATGGTAGCCAATATAGTTTAGTGGTAAAAGTGCGATTCATTCTATTAACCCCTTAAATAGTTAAAGGGTCTTTCAATAATTTTATTCAAAATAAAATACTACAAAACTTAATTTTGAAACTTTAAAAGGTTTAATCCTTTACCTCTCAATGGCATATTTTAGGAAATATATACATTCTCACAATTTGTATCCAAAATTCCAAAAAAAAATGGATTATGGAGTTGCAAAGCATAATTTTTTTTTTATTTTGAATTGGGTCAACTCTTCCAATTGAATAAGTATGAATAAAAGATCTATGGATAAATATCCAAAAGTTTATTTCCAATCATAACTAGATCTTCAATTTTTTTGTTGTAAAAGGAAAATTGAAGCTAATTAGCCAGAGAACGAGGGTTTTGGTTTACTAGAATCATTGGCATATTGTTTAAGCTCGGTGGAAAAACAAAATTATTTCCCTAGGATCCCGCGAGTAGAAATAGAGAATGAAGTAACTAGACTAGAAAGATTTGGTATAATCTCCCTACTCTAGATCTAGAGGGATCATCTAGAAAGCGAGTATTCTTGGATGCATTCAGATAGATAAGCTGACATAGATGTTATGGATCTAACTTTATTAGGACTTCCTTCATACTTGAAACTTTTTTATTTCTATTTTTCATTTAAGATCTTAGATCTAGAAATACATCGATTTTCCATAAAGGAGCTGAATGAAACCAAAATTTCATGTTTGGTTTTGAATTAGAAATGTTAAAAATGATCAACCAATGTCGACTATAACTCCTAGCCTTCCAAGCTAATGATGCGGGTTCGATTCCCGCTACCTGCTCCATATTTCTTATACATATACATACATCATAAAATGGAATATGCATCCTTTTTTGTTTTTAGGGAATAAAAATTCATTTATTTATGTGTAATCAAATTTTATCTGAACAAAAAGTGAAGACTACGAAAGAAGAAAATGGGAATGAAAAAGCATCCATTGTCTAATGGATAGGACAGAGGTCTTCTAAACCTTTGGTATAGGTTCAAATCCTATTGGACGCTATTTCTTTTTTTTTTCAACTATTTTTTTTTTAATGGCCATGTCAAGAAACCCATTTCTTTTCTAATGATTCGGATCAAATATATATATATTTCTCAACAATTAGTCTTGTACTAAGACTAAGAATAAGAATGAGAAATGTTTGTTCTTGAAGTAGAAAGAACTCCATATGTTCTTGAACAATTCCCTTCAAAAGGATTTTTGCTTCTTTAGTGAATGTCTTGGTAGAAGATATAATTTCTTTGAATTTAGGTTTATTCTTTTTTAAGTAAGTACATAACTGAACAAGAAATTCTTTTATTTGTCCAATTTCTAATGGATCAAGATATCCATTTGCCCCAGTATAAATAGTAGCTATTTGTTCTTCTACCATGAGAGGATCTGATTGAGATTGTTTGAGTAACTCACGTAATTGTTGACCTCTTACCAATTGATTTTGATTTGCTTTATCAAGATCAGAAGTGAATTGTGCAAAGGCTTCTAATTCTGTGAATTGAGCAAGTTCCAATTTTGATTTGCCAGCTACTTGTTTCATAGCTTTACTTTGAGCTGCAGATCCCACTCTGAAAATAGAAATACCCACATTAATATTTGTCCATCTGTAATGGAAATTACATTAGTGGGGATATAAGCTGAAACATCCCCAGATTAAGTCTCAACTATTGGTAAAGCGGTCATACTTCCTTCACCTAAACGAGAACTTGATTTAGCAGCTCTTTCCAAAAGGTGTGAATGCAAATAAAAAACATCTCCCAGATAAGCTTCACGACTAGAGGGTCTTCTTAATAGAAGAGACATTTGGCAATAAGCTTGTGATTGTTTGGAGAGATCATCATAAATTATTAAAGTATGTTGTTCACAATGCATAAAATATTCAGCTAAAGCCGCTCCTATATAAGGTGCGAGATATTGTAATGTAGCAGGTGAATTCGCTGTTTTTACTACCACAATAGTGTATTCCGTCGCCCCTCACTCCTGAAAGGTAGTCACTACCTGAGCCATAGAAGATGCTTTTTGACCAACATCTACATAAACACATATTACATTTTGCCCAGTTTGGTTGAGAATAGTATCTGTGGCTATTGCCATTTTACAAGTCTGCCTATCTCCAATAATTAATTCTCGTTGACCGCGTCCTATAGGGATCATGGAATCAATAACAATAAGTCCCATTTGAAGAGGCTTATATACGAAGCGTCTTGAAATAATACCTGGGGCAGGAGATTCAATTAAGTGAGATTTGGAAGCCAAAATTTGCCCTCTCCCATCAATAGGTTTAGCCAAAGCATTTATAACACTACCCAAATAAGCCTCACTGATAGGTATCTAGGCAATTTTTTCGTTGCTTTTACAAAACTTCCGTCTTGTATCTTCAAATCGTTGCCCATTAATACAATGCCAACATTATTGGATTCCAAATTCAGAGCAATGCCTATTGTACCCTCTTCAAATTCTACTAATTTGCTTGCCATGACTTCCTCAAGACCATGAATATGAGAAATACCATCACCTACTTGAAGTACGATACCGGTATTCACAATCTTTACTTTTCTATTATATTGTTCGATACATTCACGGATAATATTACTAATTTCATCTACTTGAAGGGTCACCATTAGTGTCTCTTTATGCTTTTTCAGAAGCAAAAAAAAAAACGTAAAGTTTCAACTAAAGCAAAAGTAGAAAGATTAATCGGTTATTTCTTCCATCATTGCGAGGATATGAATATTAGAACTGATGATACGGAAATGTAAATCACTATTCAAACAACTATTCAGAGTTCCTAGAGCTCCGTGTAAGGCTTGCTGGAAAACTCATTGTCATACCTGATTAATTGCTCTTTGTTGTTCAAAAAGAAGGGTTTCCTTTTTGTAATTTTCTAATCATTTCAAACTATCACAAGTAGCATTAATCAAATATACTTTTTCTCATTCTATCTGAGAGTATCCATTAATTTGATACTCATCTGCTTCCATTTCCACTTTCCGTTAGTGAGTTCGGGCTTTTTCTAGTTGCTCAATGGCCACTTTATGCAATTCTTCCGAATTTTGAATTGTACTCAAGATCCTTTGTTTTGATTATCTAATAAATCATTTAATGAAAGTAGATTATCTTACAATATAATATAATTTTATGACTTCCATAATCTCTTCCTGAACCAAACATGAATCTTTTGGTTCATTTGGCTCTCACACTCAAGTATTTATTTTATAGACATATAGACATTTCCATATCATTTAATGTAATGAGCCTACCCCATCTTTTCTTCATCAAAACTGATACAAGACCAGAATGTTCTATTCTAGTAAAAGGACTTTTCCGACCAAACAAAAATCTATAATTTTAGCAAAGTTGTTTCTTTATTAAATTTCAAATACAAATATATATCTATAATAGATATTTCATTTTAATATATTTGAAATAAATATTTTTTGCTATTTGAAATTGAAATATTTTATTTTAATATAATTTAAATTTGTTTATGCCCTTTTTGCAAATCCAAAAAATTCTTTGTTTTTTTATACATAGGTCATCGATTCGGCATTGGATAAAAAGTGGCAAGGTGCCTATTTTTTCTAATGCATTTTTTATAGTTACTAGTAAATAGTTGAAATCATTTTATCGATATGAGTGTCATATATCGGATAAATTACTAACTATTCATTTTAAAATGAAAATCATTTCGGTACTAACACTAAGATAGTGGTAGCAAGAATACCCATGTTATGCCTGGACTTCAAATAGTTTGGCTTTAACCATGTTAATGGTCTCACATTATTGGTTGATAGAACATCAAAAGTTGATTTGCCAATTAATCACGAAATGCTATGGTTCTTACATATATTATATTATATAATTTCAGAATGGAATTTATTCATAAGTAATTTGTCGAGATTGTCCACCTTTCTTTCTTATTTTTTATTGTATTTATAAATATAAAAAAAAGTAAGAAATATAAATCTATTATATTAAAGTACTGCCAGCTGGATCCAACCTATTTTTGAAATAGACAACTCGCACTCACTCCCTTTCCAAAAAAAATCAATACACCAAGCACTAAACTTAGATTTATTAGATTTGTTGCTAAAATATCGGTATTAAAATTGAAACTTTCGGTGAATGGCGAGTGTCAAAAGAAACAAAAGAATAGGTTACATTTTTCATATGCTTCATATAATATAGATAGGACTAAAGAAAGAACCAAAATTCTTTTTCTATCATCTCACTTGTCTTCTTTTTTGAATCGATTTCTTTCTTATTTTTTTTTATTTTTCTATTTTCCATTTTCATTAATTTTTTTCTTATTTTTAGTGAACTTTCCAATTTCAAATAAAGTAGTATTATTGTCTTAGGTTTCATGTCAATTGCGAAATATCTCCTTTGTTCTTTGTTGAAGGGCTCTCTAAAAGTGAAAGTTTCTGGTGTACTAAGGATGAGAAGAAAGAAAGTGAATAGAGTTGCAAATTCACCATCTTCAAATCAGTACTACCTAGGGTAGGGGTGTTGTCTCAAGAAAAATAGAAAATTCTAGAAATAATTTTCTATTCTATGAGTAAAGTCTTGCTATAATTTGACGAAACAAAGGGAAAGTCTGAGTTAATGAAATTAATGAAAAGGGTACTTTTTCCCATTTCTAGGATTACAGTAAACAAAAGAATTTACAAATAAAAGCGCCAAAGCCATGACAAGTCCATAAATTGTTAAAGCTTCCATAAAAGCTAGACTAAGCAATAAACTACCTCGTATTTTACCCTCTACTTCTAGTTTCCTCACAGTACCTTCTACGGCTTGGCCTACAGAAGTACCTTGACAAACTCCAGGTCCAATAGAACCAAGGTCGATAGACAATCCAGCAGTAATAACAGAAGCAACATAAATCAATGGATTCATGGTAAGTTCCTCGCACCAAAAAAAAAAAGAAGAAATGGTTAATAATACAATCAACCAATTAATTGTTACATTTTTTCACTAAGATCCATCGTCAGGTCAAAGTAACTAAAAATTCTGAATTGCAATGAAAATATTACTGAATCAACTGAATTATCGGAACTATTTCCATATCTTGTTTTTTTTAGCTTCTACCCGGAATAGGTTTTTTTGTAAATCCATATGATGCATACAGCTCTAGTTATTGCACTTCTTTCTTTGGAACCATTCTTTCATCAATTCTTTATTTTCTACTCTATTCCATTCCCTAGTTCATCTATTTTTTCATTCAATCTACGCATAGTCACAGACGAAAGAAAAGAAAATTGTATTGAAATACATCTCTATATAAATAGAGGGGACTGTAAATTGTATAGAAAATATGTTATATAGAGATAGATAATATATAGGAATAATCCCTTACAATATAATGAATATCTAATATCAAATATACCTTTCTTTCTTCTATAACATAACTTGACCTACCACGATTATGGGTCATATATACTATACAATACTATACATACATATTTGTATCTATTATGTTCCCCAACCGAGTGGATTCTCTTGAACCATACATGAATTGAAATAAGCTAAAAAGAAAGACTATTTTGTTTGAAGACTAGTTAATGATGACCCTCCATGGATTCGCCTATATAAGCTGCGACTAAGGCTGCAAAAATAAGAGGTTGAATACCACTTGTAAATAATCCAAGAAACATGATGGGTATAGGAATTAATAAAGGTATTAAAGAAACAAGAACAACAACTACTAATTCATCAGCCAATATATTTTCGAAAAGTCAAAAACCAATAGATAAAGATTTTGTGAAATATTCTAGGATATTTATTGGTAAAAGGATTGGGGTTGGTTGAATGTATTTTCTGAAATAACCCAACCCTTTTTTTGTAAGACCCGCATAAAAATATGCCACTGACATGGGTAAAGCTAAAGCAATAGTAGTATTTATATCATTCGTGGGGGCAGCTAACTCCCCATGAGGTAACTGTATGACTTTCCAAGGTAAAAGAGCACCTGATCAGTTAGAAACAAAAATAAATAGGAACATGGTTCCAATAAAGGGAACCCAAGGACCATATTCTTCTCCAATTTGGGTTTTGCTCAAGTCTCAAATAAATTCAAGGATATATTCGAAGAAATTCTGACTATCGATTGGAATGCTTTGTGGATTCTAAACAGCTATGATGACTAAAAATAATAAGATAGCAATTATGACCCAAGAAGTGATAAGTACTTAGGCATGGATTTGCAAACCCCCTATTTGCCAATAGAAATGTTGGCTTACTTCTACACCCGATATATCATAAAACCCTTTAAGTGTTTTAATGGAGCATGCTATAACATTCATATTGTCCTCAGACAGAAATCAAACTTAAAAAAAGGAATTATTTTGATTCAACCATCTCTTTCTGATTTCACCCATTTTAATCCATATATTTCTATTTATAGGCAATCACATAAGATCAATATCCCCAGTACTTTACTTATTTATCTCTTTTGAAAAATTCAAGTAATAGTAACTGATCCAATAAATCTATGGAATTCCCAAATCAAATAATTAATAATTAACCAATTTTTTATTTTGAATAATAATCAAGGATTTCCTATATAGCTAGAATGACCCACAAAAATTGCGGATACTAATTTGTTGAGAATTAATCTGATTGAAGCTATAGCGTCATTGTTGGCTAGGATCAAAATATCTGCGAGATCTGGGTTACTATTTGTATCAATTAAACAAATTGTTGGAATACCTAAAATGACACATTCTTGAAGAGCCATATAATCTTCTTGCTGATCAAGGATGATTACAATATCGGGCAACCCAGTCATATACTTGATACCACCAGATATGTTTGCAAGGTAACTAATTTTCTCTTCAACATTGCTGCATCTTTTTTTTGTTTTTGGGAGACGGTTGAGTTTGCCCATCTTTTTGTCTGCTCTTAAGTCTCTAAACTTATGAAGTCTCATTTCCATCATAGACCAATTCATTAACATACCACCAAGCCATTTTTTATTAACATAATGACACCAAGCCCTTATTGCAGCCGATGCTACTGAATCCGTTGTTTTATTTTTGGTACCAATGATTAAAAAGCTTTTTCCTCTACTTGCTGCATCAAAAAATAAATCACTGGCTTCTAATAAAAAATGAGTAGTTCTATTAAGATTTGTAATATGAATACCTTTACACTTTGCAGAGACATAAGGGGCCATTCTAGGATTCCATTTCCTAGTACCATGACAAAAATGAATCCCCACTTCCATCATCTCTGGCAAATTGATGTTCCAATATCTTCTTGGCATTTCCCCCAATTCCCTCTTTGATTTTATTTTTTACAAAGAGATGAGATACCCTGAAAAAAGAAATAATAATAATTGTTCCAAGGGAACCTTATACCGAGGATTGACCGTCAATACAATACACGGTCCGAACCATTAATTTCTTTTAATTACTTATTTTTTTTATTACCAAATCAATAGACCAGAGATAAATTAAAGGAGAAAAAGTGAATCTCCTTTTAGGGATCATTAAATCCTGTAAATGATTGTTCTAATGTCTCATCTAAATTGTTTGGGAGGCAAGAACAAAATAATTCTTTGTGGTGTAACAAAATATCTCTCATTTCTAATGAGAATAGATTATTCTTTTTGATTTCCAAATGAATATTTTTGTCTTGTCTTGAAGAGTGCACTAATTTTTTAAATCTAGTACCAACAAGTATAATCCCCCCAAAACAACATTCTCTTTCAGGCCTTTCAATCAATCAATATGATTTCGTAGAGCAGATTTTGCTAAAACCCGAGCAGTTTCTTGAAAACTCACTTGGATATGAAACTTTGGGTGTTTAGAGATGTGTTTGTTATTCCCAATAAGATTGCCTGATAACAAATTGCTTCGTCCAAAGCACGTTCTGCACATTCCACTCGCAATAATCCAATGAATTCTCCAGGTGAAAAAACATTAGACATTCGATCTTCTGAAACCAACACTTTTGTTGTTACTTGACGTACAATAATTTCTATGTGTCTATATCCCCTGGGATCAATAAACCTTTTGAATCCTATTAACCAAAGAGATACGACTTTGAGCTATGGTTAGCTCAGCCCCAATCAAGAATCCCCAAGGTCTTTCGAGAATTCTTGGTATACATTTGTTCCAACTCCCAACTCTCTTTTTTAGGTTCATCGATATGGAATCAACCGAATGCACTTCTAAGACTTGTTCCACTTTTGGAAGACCCTGTGTTATGTTACCAGATCTTGATTTTTCATAGATAAATGTAACTAATGTATCTCCTTCATAAAGGATTTCCCCATAAATGTCCATGAATAGATGCTCCCAGAATGGCCAAATAGACCTTAGCTGATCTTATAACTAAGGAATCAATGTGAACAATTAGAATTTGACCAGATTTTGTTATGTCTGGTCCGTATTTGAATAGACATACATTTTCACAAAAAAAATTGTCCAAGGCTAATTATTGTAGATGTCTCTTCACAATAATTGTGATGGAGAAAGCACCAATTCAAAGGGAATGGATTCAAGAGGATGTTATTGTGTGGATCAAGACTATAAATCCTCCTATTTTCATCTATTAAACAGTATTGAAGTACTTCAAGTACTTGGAAAGTCTGTTTAAAATGAAAATTCTCAAGTAGCAAAACTTTCTTTAACAAAATCAGATTATGAGTTATTAAATGGTAAGATGAATAAAAATTTGCTATTTTAGGTGCAATAGTACCTAAGGAACCCAGAAAATCCATAATTGGAATTATGGCATCCAATTCTTTTGTTACATTGTTATATTTCAAACCATTGAATGGACCAATTTGAGAACAATTGGATGATGACAAAATTAGCAAAGATTGACATTCCTTATTTCAATTTAACAAGGTACCCATATCGATAGTTCCTTGATGTTGGGTAAGTAATTGAATCTTTGACTTGGAAGAAAAAGGATAGATATTGGTGCAATTTAATCCATTATCGAGAATCAACCCCGAACCCGCTGTATCATTCCTTTTTCTAGTATATGAAATAGTGGACTTGATTAAGTCAATTCTTATGAAATCGCGAATCAGATCATTTGCCCTTACCTCAACAAAGGAAGCATAAACCTCTTCTATGGAACTATTTTGTGGCCCCAATTTAATACTAAGCAAGTCCTAGCTAATTGAATACTTGTGTGAGAAATTCTCTAAATTGACTTGCCATTTCCATAAAGGATATAATTTACAACCCTAAGTTGGACATTATTCTTTTCCTCTAAGAGGTCCTGAGGGAAAAGTGTTGCTAAATTTATCCCATCAGCTATTTCATATGTGACTACAGGCCGAACTGAAACAAAATACATTTTCTTAGTTGGTGTGATTCGTTGAACGTAGATCCAATTTTTCCATTATTTTTTGGATTCCTTAAAATTTTTTTCCCCCTTCTCGGTGGTATCAAAATGGCACTGTGCTTGGATAACTTATCTATCTCTCCAAGAAAATGGATATTTCCAAAAAAGATTTTCCGTTCAATACTTTTTTTTTCTTTCCACCCATACTAATCCACCTACTCGACTTCTTGTATTTAAGGTGAGTCATGTATCTACTCCAATGAGACTATTGTTCTGGACCATTGTCGATGAAGATCTATGTAAGATATGCACTTCTTCCGGAATGAAAAAAAACCGATCTATTTTGATTTGTATTTTGTATTTTGGACTAAATTCTTTGGTTCCTCGATACACAATCAAATCCTCTTTTTTTACAATTGAATCTACCTCTACAATCCCATATTTAGTAATTCTCAAACTACTTCTTCTATATATTGAATCATCGAAATAAGCAAGAATCCTATTTCTACGTAAAATACCATTTATGGGCATTTCAATCGAAATACCAAAACAGTGTATTAGTTCTTTCTCTTGGTAGATCGGTCTACTAACACACGACCAATTAGTGTTTGGACAAAAAATTTTTCCGCCATCCTCCCTTTTCAAGGACTCACAAAAATACTTCAGATAGTACCACAATCTGTTGTACATACAATAATGTGTTAAACTACTTCAACAAGTCTACGTGTGAGGTATCCAACATCTGATGTTCGCACAATAGTATCTACCATGCCTTTGCGGGCTCCGTAGCAAGAAATTATATATTATATCAAAGAAAGTCCCTCACGTAGATTGCTTTGAATGGGTAAATCAATCATTTGTCCTTGAGGATTCGACATTAATCCTCTCATACCCAGCAATTGGTGTACCTAAGATACATTTCTTCAAGCTCCCGAAAAGGACATTAAATGGACTGGATTAGAAGGATCAGTCATCCAAAAATTGGGATTCATTTCGTGTCTCAAATATTCACTTGTAGCATACGATATCTCAATGGATTGACGTAATTTTTCTACCATGTGTACATTCGCATAATGATAGTATTTTTCCAAAAGAAAACTTTGTTGTTCAGTGTCTTGTACTAACCATTCCTTAGAAGGTATTATTAACAGATCATCAATTCCTAATGAAATAGACATAGCAGTGGCTTGCTGAGAACCCAGAGTCTTCGATTGATCCAGGATATGTGATGTATATGCCATTCCGAAATGATCTCTTAATCTGCTAATAAGTTGTTTCATAGCAGTTCCATCTATCACATTATTGTGAAAGACTAGATCAGCCTGTTCTATCATAAATACCCCCATATTATGCTTAATAAGATTCCACAATGGACTTGAGTCAATGATTCAAAAACTTCCTTCCCTTAATTTTAATTCTTGTAGAAATTTGGGAATTCTGATACCGGCGACACTGGAGAGAACCGAATTCCCAGACACAGATACCAACTAATCTAATTTCTTAGTTTAGATAGCGTATGAGTAGGCCCGAGAAATCCCCTATGCAGCTTCTTCCATTTCTCAATAAAAAGAAATATGACCAATGGTGGTTCGAATGTATATACAATGAATTTCTTTTTTCACACTTCTTACGAACAAATAGTTCCTATAAATCTCTTTATAAGTACCCAAAAATTCATATTGAATTTTGATAGGAACTTCTCTTGAGCTAATGACACGTTGATCTAGGCGCCACCGGAGCCACTATCTAAATCAATTCAGTTTTGCCGACAAGCTCCAAGTGCATCATAGGAACTACAATAATATGTGGCTTTCATATACTTGTTCTTATTATTGTTAGCTATTTTGTTTCGAGAATTTCTACAATTATATGTATTATACCTATTTCCACAAATACCTTGATGATTCGCAATCATTAATACATAGAATCCAATAAGCATATCTTGAGTTGGCACAGAAATGGGATCTCCAATAGCTGGAGACAAGAGATTCATATGAGAAAACATAAGTAAACGAGCCTCCGCTGAGCTTCCAACGATAAAGGTACATGAACAGCCATTTGATCCCCATCAAGGTCTGCATTGAAGCCTCTACAAACTAATGGGCGTAAACAAATAGCACCCTCCTCCACTAAAATGGGTTGGAAGGCCTGTATACCCAATCTATGCAAGGTCGGTGCTCTATTCAACAATATAGGATGTCCCTACATAACTTCTTGAAGTATTTCCCATACAATGGGTTCTTTTTCCCAAATTTGACTTTTAGCAACCCCTATGTTAGAAGCAACATGTTGTTTGATTAAATCACGAATTACAAATGTTTGGAAAAGCTCTATTACTATTTTGTGAGGTAATCCACATTGATGTAATGAAAGCAAAGGACCCACGACAATGACGGAACACCCCGAATAATTGACCTGTTTGCCAAGTAAAGTCTCACAAAATCTTCCTTCTTTGCCTTCAACTACATTAAAAAATGACTTGTAAACTTTATTATGACCATCTTTCATCGGTTGTCCATGGATCCCATTATCAAGAAGTGTATCTACTACTTCTTGTACCAATTTCTCCAAACACATTACTAATTCACTTGGTGTAGATCTACTTGTTGCTAATAGATCAGTAAGAGTATTGTTCTGATAGATAACTCTTCTATAGAGTTCATTAATATTCGAAATCATTAGTTTACCTCCATCTATATGAATGATTGGTCTCAACTCGGGAGGAAGAACTGGTAACAGGCACAAAATCATCCGTTTTGATTCTACATTTGTTCAAATAAAATTTTTAGCTAATTCCATGCGTTCAACCAAAAAATCATTTCTTCTTCAAATTTTTCTATCTTCCCATTCATTTCCAGTGCTAATTGCCTCCTCGTCTCCTAATTCCTTCCATTCTACAAATGAATTATCTATAATAATTTGCAAGTCTAAATATGCTAATTGTTCTCTGATAGCACTTGCTCCCATCGTGATTTCTCAATTTCGAAATGTCTCGAAACTTTGGGTAGTAAAAATAAGTTGAATGCTATATTTCTAGGATTGGATTTCATATTCAAATGAACCTCATAACTAGAAGAAAGTTGGTTTTTTAGATATGGGCCTAGCAAAAAAAATTGAGATAGGTTTCTATAGGATTGGATTCCCCCCTTAAAAATTGGCTGTGAAGGTTTCCTCTCATCCGGCTCAAGTAGTTATAGCAAATAAAGAAAAAGAAAGGGGTGAAATTTTGTTCAATAAAACCCTACAAAGGTTAAAGGCTACTCCTTACTCAAGTTCCCAGTGAGGACTAATCTTTCATTAATTCATTCTTGTTTTGACTTTCTGAATTACTTAAATTCAATTTACAATTGATTTATGGCAAAAAAGGAAATGTGAAATTATTGAGTAGTCTACTTCCCTTCAAATGCTAAATCCACTTAAACTTCTAAAGTTAATACTTTGGGACTCATAAGGGATTTACTTGTCTATATATCATTTCATTCGATCTTTTAGGTCCCTACTCACCTCAATGGTGCTTATGCCATTAAGTCCCTTGAAGCATATATGCAATAGATAAACTTATATAACCATGCCATAGTTACTTGCTTGAACAGAATATCTTTCTAAAATAAATGGAATGGCTAATTCCACAAAAAGTTTTTTTTTCATGAGGTAAAATTAGTAATTCCATACCTATTTATCTATTAGGGAATTGACCATGGATCAATTTCCTTTTTTGGAAGTATTGAATACACGCAACATTCTGAGCTTCATGTTAGTCCTTCCAAGACACATGTCAGAGCAGGGACATCCCAATCAGATTGAATGGGATGACAGTTTCTCAGTTTGAATATGTAAAATGCAAATTTTGATCAAATCACACATCACAATATACTAGGTCTTCTAATTCCTTAAGGGATTTATCTAAAAGATTTGGAATTTAACTAGGAAGACGTTTCAAATACCACACATGAGTCACTGGACATGCGAGTTTGATGTATCCCATTTGATATCTTCATTTCTGAGAATCAACAAACTCCACTCCACATTGTTCACAGAACTTTGGGTCTTCTTTTTCAGCCCTGATTGCTCGATAATTTCCACAAGCACAAATTCCACTTTTTATAGGTCTAGAGATTCTTTCACAAAATAATCCATCTTTTTCTAGTTTATTAGTTTTGTAATGAAAAGTATAGGGTTTTGCCACCTCCCCAAGCATCTCTCCATTAGGTAAGATTTTGTTGGCCCAAGCCTTTATTTGTTGGGGAGTAACTGGTCCAATTTGAAGTTGTTGATGTTTATATTAGTCTATCATAGAATAGAAATTTGGATTCATTCAGATCAAGCTTCCTTCCTATTAATCTAGAAGTTCTTCTCAGATACAAGGAAATGATTCAGTTTCAGAGACAAAGATCGTAATTCTCGAACGAGCAATTGAAAAGATTTTGGAGCCTCCTCGGGGTTAGATATTGTTCCTCCAATAATTGTAGTACCAAGTACCTCTTGACGAGCTCTGATATCATTAGATTTATAAGTAAGCATCTCTTGTAAAATATGAGCAACACCGAATCCCTCTAGAGCCCAAACTTCCATTTCTCCTACTCATTGTCCCCCTTGCTTGGCCCTTCCTCTAAGGGGTCGTTGTGTAATAAATGCGTAATGTCCGCTGGAATGTCCATGGATTTTATCATCAACTTGATGGATTAATTTTAGGATATAGGGTTTTCCTATTAGAACAGGTTGTTCAAAAGGATCTCCTATTTTTCCATCAAATATTATGCTTTTTCTGGATACTCGGGTTCAAATACCCATGGATTTTTTGTTTGCTTACAGGCTGAATATAATCCAGAAAAGACTAGTTTTCTCGAAGCCTCTTGCTCATATCTCTCATCAAAAGGTGTTATTCTATAATGTCTCTTTAGGAGGTCCCCTGCTAACCCTAGCAAACATTCAAATATATGTCCCACATTCATTTGTGAAGGTACTCCTAATGGGTTGAAAGCCATATCAACAGGTGTTCCATCTTGCAAATAGGGCATATCTTGTCTCGGCAAAATTTTGGAAATGATACCTTTATTCCCATGCCTTCCAGGTACTTTATCACCTACTTTGATTTCACGTTTCTGTAGAATAGATATACGAATCATCTCTGGACTATAACTAGAAGGACCCTTTTTCTGAATCCATCTCACATCAATAACTTGACCCCTTCCACCTATAGGTAGTTTTAGAGAAGTTTCTTTTGTAGCGGATACCTGAATGCCAAGTATGGCTTGTAATAATCTATCTTCGGGGGCATACGATGATTCATTCATTGCCTGCGGCATTAATTTCCCTACTAAAATATCACCTATTTTTGTCCATGATCCAAGCATCCCAATTCCATTTTTGTCTAAATTGTGGAGTAACTAAGCCTATAAATGTGGTATTTCCTTAGTGATTCTTTCAGGGTCTTGACTTGTCACATGAGTCTGAATTTCATATTTATGAATGTAAAAAGAAGTATAAATATCTTCATATACCAGATGTTCACTAATTAGTACTGCATCTTCAAAATTATAGCCTTCCCATGGCATATGAGCTACTAATACATTTTTTCCTAAAGAGAGTTCCCCACCAACTGTAGCCGCACTGTCCGCTAAAATTTGTCCCTTTTTAATGCATTTACCCCATGGAACTTGAGGTTTTTGATGCATACAAGTATTTTTGTTAGAACATTGATACATAACTAATGGAATGCTCATAGTGTCCCCATTACTTTAGAAAATGATCTTGTGGGTATCAGTATAACCAATCTTTCCCTCCCATTCAGCTATAGCTGAAACCCAAGAATCTAGAGCTATTTGGCCTTCCAGTCCAGTTCCAACAATGCACTTCTCATATTGAGAAAGCGGAACTACTTAATGTTGCATATTAGAACTCATTAAAGCTCGATTTGCATCATTATGCTCAATAAAAGGAATGAGAGAAGCTCCAATAGAAATATATTGGAAGGGAAAAATGCTTCTAAGATGAATCTGTTCCCATGAGATGGTCAGAAATTCTTGACAATATCAGGCTGGAACAACTTGTTCTTCTTGAATACCCTAGTTCAAGGCCAAAGAATTTCCTGCTAGCTACCATATAATATTCATCTCTACTTGACGATAAATAAATTAACTGTGCATTTTTTGATCTCTCAAATATTTCATAAAAAGGACCCTCTATAGATCCCCAATGACCAATGCTCACATGAATAGCTAAGGATCCAATAAGTCCAACATTGATTCCTTCAAATCTATCAATTGGACAAATATGTCCATAGTGACTAGGATGAATATCCCGTATCTGAAAACTAGTAGTTCACCCTGTCAACCCCCCAACGCCTAAAAAACTCAACCTCCACCCATGAACAATTTGGGTCAATGGATTAGTCTGATCCAAAACTTGAGGTAAAGGGTGTAAGCTGAAAAATGATTCATAAGTGGTTGTTAATGAAGTTGAAGTTACCAAATTTTGGGGAGTTGGTATCAATTTATGCCTAATTGATCCACATATAGTTCCTTGAACCACATTTTCTAAATGAACAAGAGCCAATTTGAATTGATCCTATAACATATCTCCTATAAAATGAATAAGTTTATTTTTCAAGTGATTCATATCATCAAGCATACCCATTCCAAATTTCATTTCGATCAAATGATCCATAGCAGCCAATATATCTCGTGGTAACAAAAATATATTATTATGAGGTATATCAAGATTCAATTTTTGGTTCATATTTCGTCGACCAATCCTTCCTAATTCACATCTTTGTTGAAATAATTTCTTTTGTAATTCCTTATATAAGGACTCCAAAAATATTGGATCCCCACCTACACAAGAAAATTGTTGGTAAAACTCTAAAATAACACTTTCTTTGGACCCAATCCTTTTTTTCCATATCATTCAGGAAAGACAAGAAAATTTCAGGGTAACAAATATTTTCTAGAATTTCACTTAGATTCAAACCCATAGCCGATGATATAACTAGAATAGATATTTTTTGTTTCCTACTCACATGGGCCCATATCCTCACTTTTCTATCAATTTTGAATTCCAATCTTCCTCCTCAATCTGATATTATAGTACTAGTATAAACAGAAATTGTGTTATGGTCTAATTCTGAATGATAGTAAACACTGGGACTTTGCAATATTTGATTGATCACAATTCTGTATATTCCATTTACTATAGAGGTTTCCATCGAATTCATTAAAGGAATGGTTCCAATAAAAATGGTTTGTTCTTGCATAGCTCTATTGGCTTTCCAAATTAATCCCACGAGTACATATAATTCAGAAGAATATGTGAGTGATTCATACACAACATCTCGTTCCTTTATCAAGGGTTCTACTAATTGATATGTTTCCACAAATAATTGAAATTCGATTTCTAGATCTCTATCTTCAATTTTAGGAAACTTATGAAGTTCTTCCATCAAGTCCTAATTAATGAACCTACAAAATCCCTCAAATTGGATCTGATTAAATCTAGGCTTTGTACACATTTTCCCATTTTGATCACAGAGCATTTTTATCTTAAATTTCCTCTTTATCAAAAAATCCCCCACTCTTCATCAAACTATATGAATTGCTCTAGCAATGATGGAATGTATATTCTATTTACTGAATCATATAAAATTTTAGGCAACCCCCATATATGTCTTTTATTCATACGTATCAACTGAGAGGAGATGAAGGAATGAAGAATATTTTCGATAGGTACAAATAGAAATGAGTTGATAAAATATTCCTGGAAAAAAACCCTACCACTTACGTTACAGACACTTATAGAGTCTTGTATAGAATATCAAAATGGATCTCTACCTATTATGTATGATATTATGATCAAATTGGGTAGCACAAAATAAATGGATTCAGAATTTAGATTAAATTTAAATTCATTTCCACTTTTTACGATTCTGAATGCGATGAAGACAGAATAATTGGTTAATATTCAAAAAGAATTCATGGATTCTTTTTTTATAGTAAAATGTATAGAATATAATTGAGAAATAGAATAGTATTTAGTAGGTGTATGATGATCCGATATAGTTTTCTAGCAATCTTTATATTGCATCCTTTTATTGTAGTTTTATTTTGGCAAGCTAAATATGGAGCAAGTCACACTATATCATAATTTCTATTTTTAATTCAATATATCCAATGAAAAAGCACAACGGTTTTCTACTTTCTACTCTTCTATAGGGATATGTGCATAAGAGGAAGACCCCACTCAATACAATCAATATATGTGTAATTATTTCTATTCTGGGGTTTACATAGACACATATATATTGTTATAATAGAAATGGAAAATGATCTATTATTCAAATTAATTTAATTTATACTGATTAGTCGTAAATCGATTTGCTTTTCTTATGGCATTTTGCTTTTCTTATGCCATTAAGGGAACACAGTTTGTTCTGAATTTTGTAGTTTGTGAATGTAAATTCATTTTTCTCTTTTCTTTTCTATTGAAAAAGGAAGAGAAAGGAAATTTTTTTTAAGCAGGATGTATGTTTTAAGATACAATCAATCGAACAGAATAATCTAAATGGGATTCAATAAAAAAATATAGGGATGGATTAATTTAGGGATATAATGGGATTCAGGATCCAAATATAAAATATAAAAAGGAGGTTCTCAGTAATTTCATAATTTCCAAAAGAATCATTAATAATAGAATATGGATAATACCTTTCTCCATTTTTGATCAGATTTGGCGGCATGGCCAAGTGGTAAGGCGGGGGACTGCAAATTCTTTATCCCCAGTTCAAATTTGGGTGTTGCCTAATCAACTCAATAAAAGACTTGAGATTTCATATCCTGTTGATTGTTTGATGAATTCTTGACCCACAAAAGTAGGGACAAAGGATTGGGCCCCTTGATACTGGGGATATTGGATTTTTAGGATATGTAGGTAAATTCTATATCTATAAAAACTGTCAATTTTTTTGGTGGTTCTGTACATGTCCCAAACCAATATCAATAGAGATGAAACAACTTTTGCCATTTTTTTGCTAAATAAAATGGAATCAAATAAATAAATAATGAGAGTCAATTTGGGGATTTAGAACTATTAAAGTAATAGGTCGGAAATCCTATAAACTAAAGGACTTCCCATTTTTTTCTTCTAGGATTGAAGAAAGCATTATATGAAAGACTATCCAAAACTTCATAATTATCTTACACTACCTTAGTATAGGTAGTGTTTATTGACTATATCTTGAATTAGATTGGATAGGCTATAATCTAATGGGAAATCAATTTAGGAGTTGTGGAAAGGACCAAAAATTCTTTATATCGAGACTCACTAGAAGTTCTGAGTGCTCAGATATTCAAACAGGGTGGCTATGTCACCTTTTATTTTATTCTTTAGAGATAGCCTTAAGTCAAAATCGTTATCCTTTTTTGTTTTGACTATGCACCATTAATTTTACTATAATTATTGATCAATAAAATAATTCCTTCATAGATAGGTGGTATAATTTGACATGGATATAGTAAGTCTCGCTTGGGTTGCTTTAATGGTAGTATTTTCATTTTTTACTTTCACTTGTAGTATGGGGAAGGAGTGGGCTCTAGGGTATAATTGATTACTCCATTTGGTAATCAAATTGTATTAATTCTTTAATTTAATCGATCATTTTCCAAAACCTTAACTCTTTCAAAATTATATTGAATTACAATAAAAAAAATACAATAATGAATAATAATCATTCAATCAAAGAATTATTACCATAGTTGTATTTCGAGACTCAAATCTACACATAATAGGAAATTATTTTCCAAAGAAATTCTTCCTAAATATTCTATTTTGATGCACCAGTTCTTAGTTCTTAACATAATAATGGATATTAAATGAGAAAAAGCAATCCTTATTGCTTTTCCTTATTTTTGTTTTCCTCCTTTCTTTATTTTTTATACTATTCTAAGAAAAAGTTTTTCTACTATTATGACGATATATACTTGCTACTAGAAACAACTAGAGATTTGATTATCAAAAGAGGTCCTACATAAGAAAATAGGAGTTTCCTTGTGTTCTACTCCTTTGCCAACCCTGAAGAAGTTAATTACCATAGAACTCCATGGATTATTTGTTAATAGTTTAATCGATGACATCGTGTCTTGAGATGCGAATCCAAAAAATATTTCTTTTCCTTCGTTTCATTTTTTTATAGTATATAGTCATACAATTCTTGATTCTTTCGAATGAAAAGAAACCTAGGAATTAGAAGAGTTGAGTTATACTTCCATTAGTTTGTTTGGTTTAATCGAAATCCATACAAATTGATCTATTGAAGAAAACAAAATAAAATAGAAAAGGCTATTCAAATTTATAGATGTATGTCTAATATATGAGATATACATTATCCTACGATCTATATAAATTAGGATCTATATAAAGCCTATATCTATATACAATACAACTTTAACTAAAAATACTATACAAACAACTATAGAATAGAAGATAGTATGGTAGAAAGAACTAGAATAATATTCTAGTTCTTTCTACCATACTATCTCACATAGTATCTCAGATACTTCTAATTCCACCCCTAATCATTTAAGACTTGGAGTTTGAATCCCTTTCTTTCATTTTTTCAATCATTGATAAGAACTAATAATTCAACTTTCAGTCAAATTAATCATTTTGACTGACTATTTTTACGTAGATGATAAGTAAAAAATAGTAGGAACTAGAATAAATAGTGCAGTAGCAATAAATGTGAGAATATAATCTCTTTGTTTTTTGTTTCACAATAACGCAAGATCTAATCCCATAGAAATGAGAAATTGTAATTCTTATAAATTCACTGGGATGAATTGAATCTTGATGATACTGAATCAGATTAATATTATGAATAATAATATCTGATGTATCAAAATGATTCATCGTCGACAATTGAATAGTATAACATAACACATGAAAATTTTTATCCATAAAAATAAAAAAAGGGATTCCTGATCCAATAAGGAAATCCCGTTGAATTTTTTTTATGTATGTATGCCAACTTTAATCCAAAATCCAAAAGGAAGATACTCAAAAAATAAAAGACCAAAAAAGATCCTTTTATTTATTTTTTGAGTAAATTTGTTGGAATATTAAACATTTATAGTTAACTTTAACTTGCCCATTTCCATCTCAATTTTATTCTTAGGGATATGTGTATAACCCGTAGAATAGTAGTCATATGGTATTTTATATTTTATATGGTAATTGTATGTAAAAGTGTATAAAAGATGGTAGGTGGTATGTTATAGAAAAAAGTATAAGACAAAAAATTCAATGGGAAATTGGAATGAGAATGAAATAGATTGTTTCCAATTAGTAATTGAGAAAACACAAAGAAAGTTGGAGCTAAGCTAGAAAAAGTGTGATTTAACCTGAAAAATACTCTGCTAAGATAATTATGGTAAGTACATTCTCTATCGTACAATTAATCAATACAATTTGTGTATGTACACTCCAACTATACTAAAAATATTAGCATTCTATTACATTTAATTGATAAAGAACAATCGAAAAAGAAAGTCAAACATGTATCTCTTACCATACTTAATTTAATATTAATACTACCCCTTGTACCTACTCATATCTCTCCCTAATCAATCGATACTAGGGGAAGAAATGAAAAATTCTGTATTTGTCTAATGATAAAAAAAAGAAATAAAGATTGGAGGGAATTATATTTTGATGCCAGTCTCCTTTTTCTTTTCACATAAAATAGAGAGATAATGGTCCTAGTTCGAGACTGACGGGGCTCAAACCTGCAATTTCCGCCTTGACAGGGTGGTGCTTTGACCGATTGAACTACAATCCCAGTGAGGTCTATGATGGCATACATATTGTTAATGCTTAAGGATCATCAATCTAGATCATTAGAAAGAACAAAATAGATGAGAAAAACATATGGATAGAGCAAAAAAAAGGGACTCTTTTTCTTTATTTCTACGTATTGGTCTACATATTGGACACTTATGAAGGTTATATCATACTCGTGGGATGACGAATTTTTGGGCCGAGCTGCATTTGAACCAGCATAGACATATCGCCAATGAATTTACAGTCCATCCCCATTAACCGCTCGGGCATCGACCTAGGAAGAGTTAATTCTAGGCTTATTGATAATCTAATCCATGATCAACTTCCTTTTGTAGTATCATATCCCTAGGGGAAGTCGAATACCCGCTGCCTCCTTGAAAGAGAGATGTCCTGAACCACTAGATGATAGGGGAATATCAGCCCGACCACTATCATACTACCATGATAGCATAAACAATTCTTTTGGAATTGTCAATATAATCTAATTTAATGACTCGAT
Source organism: Trichopus zeylanicus subsp. travancoricus (assembly GCA_005019695.1). Classification (NCBI taxonomy): domain Eukaryota; kingdom Viridiplantae; phylum Streptophyta; class Magnoliopsida; order Dioscoreales; family Dioscoreaceae; genus Trichopus; species Trichopus zeylanicus. Next base: position 167,337 of record RXID01014402.1, on the reverse strand, counting down.
CCGAATCCGAAGAGTCTTTCCTATTTTTAGGATGATACTATAGTAAGAGAAAGAATTTTCTTTTTTATAATCAAAAAATTTGGTTCAGGTTATGAATCGAATTCCATCATCACATGATTCAATAAGAATATCTTGCATTTTTTAATGTTGATGTCAGATTGGTACACGTATCGATCAAGTCAATCTTGTTCTGATTGATTACAAGTGATATCGGTCTTCAAACAATTCACTACATTAATTTTATTTATTAATTAAATATCATTTATTTATTTAAATAGAATTCTATTAAATAATAATATTAAATATTAATACCCAATTACCAATTACTACTAGGCAACTCCCATTTTTTGTTCTTGAATGAGTATCTATATATGTACATATATAGATATATGCAGTAAACTCATAATTGAAGATGGCTAATTCATGAATTAAAAAAGAATAGGCCCTTTTAACTCAGTGGTAGAGTAATGCCATGGTAAGGCGTAAGTCATTGGTTCAAATCCGATAAAGGGCTTTTTCCACTAAACTCAAGCTTAATCTTTAATCTTTGTTTTTTGTGCAGAGAATAGAAGTTGATACCTCTACAAAAATGTAAAAGGGCAACTACTATATTATTATAATCAATTCTTATTATTGAAAGCTATAGTTATAAAGTTGAACAATTAGTAATTAACAATTGTACTGAGTATAGCCCGTAGTAACATATCCTCTTCATGCTCATTATTCAAATTATCTTGGGACATAAAAATTATTCTAGATATCCAATCTTGATTATTAATCATAAAACCAAAGTGTTCCTAATTGTTCCTATCAAACCCTTCGTAGAATTTTGAATCAAAAAAAGTAAGTGAACCTGACCCATTGAACATGACTATATCAGCTATTCTGATATTTAAATTCAATATACATCAAATTGTAGAAGCGAATTTTATTTATTTCCTTTTCCTTGGACCACGCAAAAATTTGTTAATATTTTTCCGATTTTATCTTTTTGTTACTGGATGCTATTCCATAGGAAAAAATCATTATTCTTTTTCACTGCAAATAAATATTTTAAAAATCTCTTTTGCAATATTTTTGTTTGATTCCAGAATTATATATTCTATTATTTTTTTATCGCAAAAATTCAATAGCGAACAAATGTAAGAAGAGAAAAGGGCTTTCATTTCTAGTATACTATTATTTAATATTAATATTAAATTTAGGGGCAAGGAAAAAATAAGGAATTTTCTTTTTTTTGCCCCTTACATAAAAGATATACTCGGTGTTATGAGTCATAGGACAATTCGAGGTTCAAATTTGTGTTCTTATTAACTTATTTTATAAAGTTAAGAATGGGATAAGAATGGAAATAGTAAGGTAATTGAATTGAACTCATGGATTTACCTAGGTTGCTATGTGTTCCAATAGAAAAGAAGAATTTGTATCTTCGAAACCTATCATAAAAGGCATTGAACAAGGAATTGCCCATACACAATCAAACTATTGTATGACCCGAAAATGATATGAGGTGTTCAAAAATGGTTGAAGTAATTGAATAGGAGGATCACTATGACTATAGCCCTTGGTAGATTTACCAAAGAAGAAAAGGATTTATTGATATTATGAATGATTGGTTATGGAGGGATCATTTCATTTTTGTAGGTTGGTCCGGTCTATTTCTCTTTCCTTGTGCTTATTTCACTTTAGGAGGTTGGTTTACAGGTACAACTTTTGTAACTTTGTGGTATACCCATGGATTGGCTAGTTCCTCTTTGGAAGATTGTAATTTCTTGACCGCTGCATTTTCTACTCCTGAGAATAGTTTAGCGCACTCTCTGTTGCTACTATGGGGTCCTAAGGCACAAGGAGATTTTACTCGTTGGGGTCAATTAGGCGGCGTGTGGAATTTTGTTGCTCTCCGTGGTGTTTTTGGACTAATAGGTTTCATGTTACGTCAATTTGAACTTGCTCGATCTGTTCAATTGTGACCTTATAATGTAATCACATTCTCTGGTCCAATTGCTATTTTTGTTTCTGTATTCCTGATTTATCCACTGGGTCAATCTGGTTGGTTCTTTGAGCCCAGTTTTGGCGTAGCAGCTATATTTTGATTTATCCTCTTTGTCCAAGGGTTTCATAATTGGACATTGAACCCATTTCATATGATGGGAGTTGTCGGAGCATTAGGCACTGCCTTGCTATGCACTATTCATGGTGCTACCATAGAAAATACTTTGTTCGAAGATTGCAATGGTGCAAATACATTCCGTGCTTTTAACCCAATTCAAGCTGAAGAGACTTATTCAATGGTGACTGCTAACCGCTTTTGGTCCCAAATATTTTGGGTTGCTTTTTCCAAGAAACGTTGGTTACATTTATTTATGTTATTTGTACCGGTAACCAATTTATCTATGAGTGCTCTTAGGGTAGTCGATCTGGCTCTGAACTTACGTGTCTATGATTTCATTTCCTAGGAAATCTGTGCAGCAGAAGATCCTAAATTTGAGACTTTCTACACCAATAATATTCTCTTAAATGATGGCATTCAAGCTTGGATGGTGGCTCAAGATCAGCCTCATGAAAACCTTATATTCCCTGAGGAGGAGGTTCTTTAGCCGTGACCAAGAAACTACAGTTTCACTTGGTGGGCCGGGAATGCCAGACTTATAAATTTGTCTGGCAAACTACTTGGGCTCACGTAGCCCATGCCGGATTAATTATATTCTAGGCTAGAGCAATGAACCTATTTGAAGTGGCTCATTTCATACCAGAGAAACCCATGTATGAACAGGGGTTGATTTTACTTCTGCACTTAGCTACTCTGGGTTGGGGAGTAGGTCCGGGGGAAGTTATAGACACCTTTTCCTACTTTGTATCTAGAATACTTCACTTAATTTCTTTTGTACTCAGTATTTATCATGCACTTCTTGGACATAAAACTCTTGAAGAATCCTTTCCATTCTTCGGTTATGTATGGAAAGATAGAAATAAAATGACTACAATTTTAGGTATTCACTTAATTTTGTTAGGTATAGGTGCTTTTCTTCTAGTACTCAAGGCTCTTTATTTTGGTGGTGTATATGATACCTGGGGGCCACGGGGAGGAGACGTAAGAAAAATTACCAACTTGACCCTTAGTCCAAGAGTTATATTTGGTTATTTATTAAAATCCCCTTTTGGGGAAGAAGGCTGGATTGTTAGTGTGGACGATTTAGAAGACATAATTGGAGGGCATGTATGGTTTGGTTCCATTTGTATACTTGGTAGAATTTGGCATATCTTAACAAAACCCTTTGCATGGGCTCACCATGCATTTGTATGGTCTAGAGAAGCTTACTTGTCTTATAGTTTAGGTGCTTTATCTGTCTTTGGTTTCATTACTTGTTGTTTCATCTAGTTCAATAATACCGCCTATCCTAGAAAATTTTACTGACCCATGGAACCGGAAGCTTCTCAAGCTCAGGAAATTACTTTTCTAGTTAGAGACCAATGTCTTGGGACTAATGTGGGATCCACCCAAGGACCTACTAGTTTGGGTAAATATCTAATGCGGTCTCTGACCGGAGAGGTTATTTTTGGAGGGGAAACTATGCATTTTTGGGATCTCCGTGCTCCTTGGTTGGAACCTCTAAGAGGTCCCAATGGTTTGGACTTGGGTTAGCTAAAAAAAGACATGCAACCTTGGCAAGAATGATGTTCAGCAAAATATATGACCCATCCTCCTTTAGGTTCTTTAAATTCTGTTGGTGGCATTGCTATCAAGATCAATGCAGTCAATTATGTCTCTCCTAGAATTTGGTTGGCTACCTCTCATTTTGTTCTAGGATTCTTCCTATTTGTCGGTCATTTGTGGCATGCGGGAAGGGCCTGTGCAGCTGCAGTAGGATTTGAAAAGGAATCGATTGTGATTTGGAACATGTTCTTTCTATGACCCCTCTTAGCTAAGATTTTCTTATACTTATATATATATTCATTCCACTTTTTTCTGTTCTAGCTCGGCTAAGTGAGATAGCTAAGCCATTCCCTTTTATGATAGTGGGCCAGACCAAACAAATAAAGAAACAAATTTATTCAACAAACAAAAACAAAAGGAGAGAGGGAGATTCGAACCTCCTATAGTTCTTTATTCAAAACTATACTGGTTTTCAAGACCGGAGCTATCAACCACTTAGCCATCTCTCCAATGGGTAATCTGTATTTTATTACTATGAATAGAACATAACCATATGACGTGATACACTAACTATCTGTACTGTAAAAACATCCCAGATGCAAATCTATATTTCTATGTATTTATCTATATATCATATATATACATGGATACATATACACATAATCCACTATGTCTATTTGTGGAGTAAATACTAAACTCCCCCTGACCATATGCTTGAATAAAAAAATAAAATAAAATAAAGCGTAATAAGTTCTAAAGAATCAATTGATTCATGGTCAAATCCCTACATGATTTTACTAAGCGAGGGATCAAATGAAATGGTATAGTTTATAGTTCATTTGTTGGTAACTTGGAAGTTTACAAAAATGACTATTGCTTTCCAATTAGTAGTTTTTGCATTAATTGGGACTTCATCAATCTTATTGATTAGTGTACCCATTGTATTTGCTTCTTCTGATGGCTGGTCAAGTAACAAAAATGTTGTATTTTCAGGTACATCGTTATGGATTGGATTAGTCTTTCTAGTAGCTATTCTTAATTCTCTTATTTCTTGAATTTCTTTGGATCCAAAAATGCCACTCATTTTTTAAAAAGTATTGTGAAAGATATTAAGATTTAATCTAAAGTATCTAAGTATCTGGCCTTGCACAAATATGATCTAGACGCATTTATGATATATCATATATGCATGGACATATGCATGTGTATCAGAAAGGAAGAAAATGTGGATATGATCGAATGGTAAAATTTCTCTTTTCCAAGGAGAAGATGCGGGTTTGATCCTCACTATCCACCCATAGTGAAGTAATATACTTCTTAATAAAACTTCAATTTAAGAAAAAATTTGGTATAGTTGACTACAATAGTATCATAGTTCTATCTTTCTCCTTTTTATCTCCTATCCAAACAAAAAATGTTGTAGAGATAGGATTTGAACCCGTGACTTCAAGATTATGAGTCTTGCGAGCTACCAAACTGCTCTACTCCATGCTAAAGAACTGGAAACTAATAGACAAAGAAAGATTAGATATGTCTCTCTACCATATCTATACAAATAGAATAGTCTATTTATACATAATGGTAAAGAGGGCCCCTCTATGATCTATGATCATAGAGATCTATACAAATATGAAATGCTATTTTTACCTTTACCAACTTGATCTTATTGCACCCCATAACAAACATTCATGAACCATTTCTCAAAGTATGTGTCCGGATAACCCAATGTCTCAATAGTTATCTCTAGGCTTCCAATCAAAAACAACATCGATGAAGATGTATAGATGCACTATTATGTGGTGGGGATTGCAAATTTCTATGAATTTCCCATTTTTCACTCAATGATAGAACTTTGCTTATTTCATTTTTTGAAGATCGACGAATCAAATGATATTTCTATTTTGGTTTCTACTATTTCTTCCCCCTATGGATCAAACTCTTTTTTGCCATAATGTTCAGTTCCTATTATTATCAATGATAGAGTTCGGGTCCTAGATGTAAAAGAAAGTAGAAGAAGGTCGATCTCCCTTCCTCTCCATTGAAAGAAATGAGATTGTTGCTGATACAGTATATAAAAAGAAATTAACTAAATTAACCAAATTTTCCAGATGTAGAGGCAATCAAGAAAGCTGCATAAGTAAATATATAACCTACAGAAAAGTGGGCTAATCCAACCAATCTTTCTTGGACAATGGAAATAGCCATTGGCTTATCTCTCCACTGAATCAAATTAGCCAAAGGTGTGCATTCATGAGCCCATGCTAAAGTTTCAATCAATTCTTGCCAATATCCATTCCATGAAATTAAGAACATAAATCCAATAGCCCAAACAAGATGTCCAAATGAAAACATCCATGCCCACATGGATAAACTATTCATACCAAAAGGATTATATCCATTGATAAGTTGTGAAGAGTTCAACCATAGATAATCCCTTAACCAACCCATCAAATAAGTGGACGATTCATTAAATTGTGAAAGGTTACCCTACCATAATGTCATGTGTTTCCAATGACAATAAAAAGTCACCCACCCAATGGTATTTATCTAGAAAACTACAAAATAAAATGTGTCCCAATCGGAAATATCACAAGTACCACCGCATCCTGGGCCATCGCAAGGAAAACTATAACCAAAATCCTTTTTATCTGGCATTAGCTTAGAACCACGTGCATCAAAAGCACCTTTTACTAAAATCAATGTAGTTGTGTGCAAACCTAGAGCAATAGCAAGATGGACCAAGAAATCTCCAGGACCTATTGTTAAGAAGAGTGAATTACTATTCTCATTAATAGCATTCAACCAGCCGGGTAACCATATGTTTCGACCCACATTGAATGCTAGGCCATTCGTTGAAGATAAGAGTACATTGAACCCATACGAAGTCTTACCATGAGCAGATTGTATCCATTGGGTAAATATGGGTTTGATCGAGATTTGTTTTTTCGGAGTGCTAAAAGCGAGCTTGGCGTCATTATGAACATAAAGTCCTAAAGTATGGAATCCCAAAAATGGGCTAGCCCAACTTAAATGAGATATGATAACTTCTTTATGGTCTAACATTCTTGCTAATACATCATCCTCATTCTGTTCTAGATTATAATCTCTAATGGAGAATATAGCTCCATGAGCAAAGGCTCCTGTCATGATGCATCCTACGATGTATTGGTGATGAGTATATAACATAGCTTGAGTAGTGAAGTATTGTGCTATGAATGCATAAGCAGGAAAAGAGTACATGTGTTGAGCTACTAAAGAAGTAATAACCCCTAAAGAGCCTAGAGCAAGACATAATTGAAAATGAATCAAATTGTTGATTATGTCATAAAGGCCCTTATGCCCACATCCTAATCGACCCACTCGGGGGAATATGTGCTTGTAAAAGATCTTTGATACTGTGCCCAATCCTAAAGTTAGTTCTATACATATGACCAGCAACGAGAAAAAGAAATGCAATAGCTAAATGATAATGAGCAATATCAGTCAGCCATAAACTTTGCATTTGTGGATGGAATCCTCCAAGAAGGGTTGGAATGGTAGTTCCTGCCCCCTTGGAGGTACCAAATAAATGACTGCTGGAATCATGGTTTTATGCATAAAGATTTCACTGACCGGTAAAAAGTGGTTCCAATCCTTGGGGATGTGGTAATATGTTTAAGAAATTATTCCATCTAACATACTCCCCCCTGGATCCAGGAATAGTGACATGAACTAAATGTCCTACCCAAGCCAAAGAACTTAGTTTGAAAAGTCTTGACAAATGATGATTGAGATGAGATTTGACATTTTTAAACCAGGAAAGACTCAGTCTCCATTTTGGTTATAGGTGCAACCAACTCGCTATTAAAGATATGCCAAAAAGACAATAGAAAAAGAGCTCCAGTATAAAGATCTTTATTGGTGCATAATCCAATTGTATACCACCACTAATAAAGATTGGCAATAAGCAATATTCACGGGGCCGATAGCACCACCTCGAGTAAAGGCCTCTATGGCAGGTTGACCAAAATGAGGATCCCAAATTGCATGAGCAATAGGTCTTACATGTAAAGAGTCTTGTATCCATGACTCCAAATTTCCTTGCCAAGCTACATGAAATAGATTTCCAGGCATCCACAGAAAGATTATTGCTAACTGTCCGAAGTGAGAAGCAAAAATGTTATGATAAAGACGTTCCTCAATAATATCATCATGACTTTTGAAGTCATCTGCGGTAGCAATACCAAACCAAATACAATGAGTAGTGGGGTCCTGAGCTAAACCTTGGCTAAACCTTGGAAATCTTAATGCCATAATGCCTTTCAAATCCTCCTAGCCATTATCCTACTACAATAATTCTTGCTAAGAAAAATGCCCATGTTGTGGCAATTCCACCCAGAATGTAATGGGTTACTCCTACAGTGCATCCTTGTACAATGCTCAAGGCTCTAGGCTGAGTAGTAGAAGAAACTTTTAATTTGTTATGAGCCCAAATGATAGATTCAATGAGTTCTTGCCAATAACCATAGCCACTGAATAGAAACATTAAACTGAAAGCCCAGACAAAATGAGCACCTAAGAAAAAAAAGATAATATGCAAATAATGAAGAACCGTAAGACTGAATTACTTGAGATGCTTGTGCCATAAGAAATCCCATAACCACCCATTAATAGTAATGGAACTTTGTGAAAAGTTTCCTCCTGTGATATGGGTTACCACTCCTTGATCACTTATAGTGCCCCAAACATCTAACTACATTTTCCAACTGAAATGGAAAATTACTACTGAAATTGCATTGTACACCTAGAATAAACCTAAGAAGACATGATCCTAGGAAGATACTTGACATGTTCCTCCTCTTCCAAGCCCATCACAAGGGAAATGAAAACCAAGATTTGCTTTATCAGGTATCAAATGGGAACTATGAGCAAATAGAATGCCTTTTAGTAGTATCAATATAGTCACATGGATCATAAATGCATGAATGTGATGGACCAAAAAGTCTATGGTTCCTAATGGAATAGGTAACAAAGCTACTTTGCCGTCGACTGCTACTAATTCATCACCTCCCCAAGTTAAGTTGGTACTTGTTGTTGCACTAGGAGCTGTTACACCCGACGCTAAAGCATGGGTGTTTTGTACCCATTGAGCAAAGCTGGGTTGGAGTTGTATAGAGATATTTGAAAACATATCTAGGGGATGCCCTAAAGCACTCATGATATGGTTATGAATATATAAGCCAAAACTGTGAAACCCTAGAAATATACATGCCCAGTTAAGATGTGATATGATTACATCATGGTGCCTAAGGACAAGATCTAATAGATCATTGTATCGAGTAATTGGATCATAATCTCTTACCATAAAAATAGTTGCATGTGCAGCAGCACCAAATATGAGAAATCTGCCGATCCACATATGATGTGTGAACAACAAAAGTTGTGTACCGTAGTCAATAGCTAAGTATGGATAGGGGAGCATTGGAATACATATGGTGAGCTACAACAATGGTTAAAGAACCTAACATAGCTATGTTAAGAGCTAATTGAGCATGCCATGATGTTGTTAGGATTTCATAAAGGCCCTTATGACCCTGGCTTGTAAATGGACCTTTATGGGCTTCTAAAATGTCTTTAAGGCCATGGCCAATACCCTAGTTGGTCCTATACATATTACCAACTATCAAGAAAAGAATTGCAATTCCTAAATGATGATGTGCTATATTGCTCAACCATAGACCTCCCATTATTGGATCTAATCCTCCACAAAAACTTAGAAATTTTGCGTATTTTGACCAATTTAAGGTGAAAAAGGGGGTTGTTCCCTCGGCAAAACTGGGATAAAGTTGAATCAAAAGATCCCGATTCAAGATAAATTCATGAGGAAGTGGTATCTCTTTAGGATGAAGTCCAACATCAAGAAATTGGTTAATAGGTAAAGATACGTGGATTTGGTGTCCTGCCCAAGAAAGAGACCCAAGTCCTAGTAACCCCGCCAAGTGGTGATTCAACATAGATTCTACATCTTGGAACCAAGCCAATTTTGGGGCTGCTTTGTGATAATGGAACTAACCAGCAAAAAGCATTAAGGATGCAAAGACCAATGCACCAATTGCACTACAATAGAGTTATAATTCACTAGTTGTTCTAGATGCTCGCCAAATCTAGAATAAGACAAAAAATTCAATGGGAAATTGGAATGAGAATGAAATAGATTGTTTCCAATTAGTAATTGAGAAAACACAAAGAAAGTCAGAGCTAAGCTAGAAAAAGTGTGATTTAACCCGAAAAATATTCTACCGAGATAATTATGGTAAGTACATTCTCTATCAAACAATAAATCAATACAATTTGTGTATGTACACTCCTATACTAAAAACATCGGCATTCTATTACATTTCATTCATAAAGAACAATCAAAAAAGAAAGTAAAACATGTATCTCTTACCATACTTAATTTAATATTAATACTACCACTTGTAACTGCTCATGTCTCTCCCCAATCAATCGGTACTGGGGGAAGAAATGGAAATTTCCGTATTTGTCTGATGATAGAAAAAAAGAAATAAAGATAAGAGGGAATTATATTTTGATGCCTGTCTCCTTTCTCTTTTCACATAAAATAGAGAGATAGTGGTCCTAGTTCGGGACTAATGGGGCTCGAACCCGCAGCTTTCGCCTTGACAGGGCAGTGCTTTGACCGATTGAACTACAATCTCGGTGAGGTCTATGATGGCATACATATTGTTAATGCTTAAGGATCATCAATCTAGATCATTAGAAAGATCAAAATGGATGAGAAAAACATATGGATAGAGTAAAAAAAAAGGACTCTTTCTCTTTATTTCTATGTATTAGTCTATGTATTGGACACTTCTGAAGGTTATATCATACTCGTGGGATGACGAATTTTTGGGCCAAGCTGGATTTGAACCAGCATGGACATATCACCAATGAATTTATAGTCCATCACCATCAATCGCTAGGGCATTGACCCAAGTAGCATTAATTTGAGGCTTATTGATAATCTAATCCATGCTCAACTTCCTTTTGTAGTACCATACCCCTAGGGGAAGTCTAATCCCCGTTGCCTCCTTGAAAGAGAGATGTCCTTAACCACTAGATGATAGGGGCATATCAGCTCGACCACCATCATACTACCATGATAATATGAACATTTTGTTGGAATTGTCAATATAATCTAATGTAATGACTAGATCCAAATCCGAAGTCTTTCCTATTTTTAGGATGATACTATAGTAAGAGTAAGAATTTTCTTTTTTATATTCAAAAAATTTGGTTTGAGGTATGAATCGAATTCCATCATCACATGATTCAATAAGAATATCTTGCATTTTTTTATGTTCATGTCAGATTGGCACACGTATCGATCAAGTCAATCTTGTTCTGATTCATTACAAGTGATATCGGTCTTCAAACAATTCACTACATTTATTTTATTTATTTAATTAAATATCATTTATTTATTTAAATACAATTCTATTAAATAATAATATTAATAATATTAAATATTAATACCCAATTACCAATTACTACTAGGCAACTCCCATTTTTTGTTCTTGAATGAGTGTCTATATATGTAGTAAACTCAAAATTGAAGATGGCTAATTCATGGATTAAAAAAGAATAGGCCCTTTTACCTCAGTGGTAGAGTAACATCGTGGTAAGGTGTGAGTCATCGGTTCAAATCCGATAAAGGGCTTTTTCCATGAAACTCAAGCTTAATCTTTAATCTTCATTTATTTGCAGAGAATAGAAGTTGACACCTCTAAAAAAAAGTAAAAGGGTAACTACTATATTATTATAATCAATTCTTATTATTGAAAGTTATAGTTACAAAGTTGAACAATTAGTAATTAATAATTGTACTAAGTATACCCTATAGTAACATAGTAGTCCTCTTCATGTCTCATCATTCAAATTATCTTGGGACATACAAATTATTCTAGATATCCAATCCTGATTATTAATCACAAAACCAAAGGATTCCTAATTGTTACTATCAAACCCTTCATAGAATTTTGAATCAAAAAAAGTAAGTGAACTTGACCCATTGAATCATGACTATATCAGCTATTCTGATATTTAAATTCGATATACATTAAATTGTAGAAGCGGATTTTATTATTTCTTTTTCCTTGGACCACACAAAAATTTGTTAATAATTTTCAATTTTATCTTTTTGTTACTGGATGCTCTTCCATAGGAAAAAATCATTATTTTTTTGCTATAGATAAATATTTTGAAAATCTCTTTTGCAATATTTTTATTTGATCCCAGAATTATATATTCTATTATTTTTTTATTGCAAAATGTAATAGCAAAGAAATGTAAGAAGAGAAAAGGGCTTTCATTTCCAGTCTACTATTATTTAATATTAATATTAAATTTAGGGGCAAGGAAAAAATAAGGAATTTTATTTTTTTTGCCCCTTACTTAAAAGATATACTCGGTGGTTTGAGTCATAGGACACTCCGAGATTCAATTTTGTATTCTTATTAACTTATTTTATAAAGTTAAGAATGGGATAAGAATGGGATAAGAATGGAAATAGTAAGGTCTAATTGAATCGAACTCATGGATTTACCTAGGTTGCTATGTGTTCCAATAGAAAAGAATAATTTGTATCTTCGAAACCTATCATAAAAGGCATTGAACAAGTAATTGCCCATGGATAATCGAACTGTTGTATGACCCGAAAATGATATGTGGTGTTCAAAAATGGTTGAAGTAATTGAATAGGAGGATCACTATGACTATAGCCCTTGGTAGATTTACCAAAGAAGAAAAGGATTTATTGATATTATGAATGATTGGTTACAGAGGGATCATTTCATTTTTGTAGGTTGGTCTAGTCTATTGCTCTTTCCTTGTGCTTATTTCACTTTAGGAGGTTGGTTTAAAGGTACAACTTTTGTAATTTTATGGTATACCCATGGATTGGCCAGCTCCTATTTGAAAGGTTGTAATTTCTTAATCGCTATAGTTTCTACTCATGCGAATAGTTTAGCGCACTCTCTGTTCCTACTATGGGGTCCTGAGGCACAAGGAGATTTTATTCGTTGGTGTCAATTAGGTGGCCTGTGGACTTCTGTTGCTCTCCATCATGTTTTTGGACTAATAGGTTTCATGTTATGTCAATTTGAACTTGCTCGATCTATTCAATTGTGACCTTATAATGCAATCACATTCTCTGCTCCAATTGCTATTTTTGTTTTTGTATTCTTGATTTATCCACTGTGTCAATCTTGTTGGTTCTTTGCGCCCAGTTTTGGTGTGGCAGCTATATTTTGTTTCATAATTGGACATTGAACCCATTTCATATGATGGGAGTTGCTGGAGAATTAGGCGCCGCTTTGCTATGCACTATTCATGGTTCTACCATAGAAAATACTTTGTTCGAATATGGCGATGGTGCAAATACATTCCGTGCTTTTAACCCGACTCAAGCTGAAGAGACTTATTCAATGATGACTGCTAACCGCTTTTGGTCCCAAATCTTTGGGGTTGCTTTTTCCAATAAACGTTGGTTATATTTCTTTATGTTATTTGTACTGGTAACCAGTTTATGGATGAGTGCTCTTGGGGTAGTTGGTCTGGCTCTGAACCTACATGCTTATGATTTTGTTTCCTAGGAAATCTGTGTAGTAGAAGATCCTGAATTTGAGACTTTATACACCAAAAATATTCTCTTAAATGAAGGTATTCATGCTTGTCTGAACCATTCCTTGTTATTTTCGTTAGGTTCATGTCTGATGGGAATAATATTCTATGACTAACAACTCATTTATTTTCAAACCAATTGATTTACTATCTATTATTTGATTTACTAATCGTTTATATTGGAATAAGTCAACAGTCAAATGTTTTGGCAATTCTTCATGGGGGGGCGATTCCATAGACTTTTGAATCAGAGCTTTCGATCTTTGTTTATTCTTCGTAGTAATAATATCTCTGGGCTTGCAACAAGAACTTGGTATATCCACTATATGATTATTAACTAAAATATGTCTATGATTAACTAATTGTCTGGCTCCAGGAATAGTCGAAGCCATACCCAATCGAAAAAGGATGTTATCCAAATGCATCTCAAGTAGTTGTAATAAAACTTGACCTGTTGACCCTTTGGCTTTCCCAGTGAAATGTACATATCTAAGTAATTGTTGTTTTCTCAAACCATAACGAAAATGCAATTTCTATTTTTCTTCTAGATGAATACAATATTGTGATCTTTTCCCAGAATGCGATTGGTTTTTAAGATCACTTCCAGATCTAGGTTTTTTATTAGTTAGTCTTGGTAAAGCCCCCAGACGACATATTTTTTTGAAACGAGGTCCTCGATAATGAGACATAAAAAAAGACTCCTTTTTTTATTTTATTGACATTTCATTTCTTCATATTGCATTACAGAATAAATCAAAATTAAGATTGAACTAAATGAGAAACAACATAAAGCTAAAATGGATTTACTGAAGTACTACAGACAACTATTGACATACTACAAATCAAATAAAGTAGAATGGAATAAATTGTATCAATATATAGATTTTTTGTATATATAGGAAATAATGTATATACTAAGAAATTTAGACTCTATCTTTGGATTTGTTCTATACAAATCTAATTCCTCCATTTTATATTTTTGGATTTCTAGTTAGAAGTTATCACCACATAATAGATCCGATTGGCGACCAAACATTTGGGGAAATGGAGAAGGGGGATTGTCAATCATGGAAGAAAATAGATAGGGAAAAAGCTGGCTATTAGAGTCAAACTGATGACCATCGCATTACAAATGCGATGCTCTAACCTTTGAGCTAAGCGGGCTCGCATAACAGAAATGTATAGGAATTCTATAAAGTACCTGATCTTAGTTAGCTATTAATAAATTCATAATTGAATATTAAAATACTCAAATTCATTTAGAATTTTAATTTAGTAAATTAACTTTAACTATCTAATAACTATCACTATAATATAAGTATTTAATAAGTACTTTATAAGTATTTAATATGTATTTATAAGTATAATTTGATTTAGTATTATATTATGAATTTTTTCATTTAAGATTATATTATTAAATAAATTATTAAATAATTAAATATTCAAAATAATTCAATATATAGTTTATATGATTAAAATAAAATATCATGACATGATATTATCAAATTTGAAATTTTGACTAGAAAAAATGGAATTATTTTTTAGAGCAGTTATAGCAAACTGTATTAATTATATTAACTACTCGATTGGTTCTCAGATCAAAAAAGAAATAAAAAGGAGAATAAAGATACAAAAATGAGGTATTCTTCTGGTTTCATTTAGAAACGTAGGAGATAAGAAAGAATGAATATCGACCATTCCAGTATTGCAAATCGTGCCGTAAAAATGAAAGAGGGGGGAACCATATATCTGGGATATATGGTTCCATATTGAATTGCAGATATATCAATAATAGAATCAATTTTGATTGAAACAAATATAGTTTATCCAATAAAGATGAAATAATAGAGGGTGGCGAAAAATAAAATAGTAGTATACACTTTTCCAATATAATATAAGAATCATTATCTAATGAATTCAACAATTTCAAAATAAATCAAAGAAGTAGAAAGGGGGATATGGAAAAATTGGTAGATGCTATGGATTTGATTGAATTGAGCCTTGGTATGGAAACCTACTAAGTGCTAACTTCCAAATTCAAAGAAACCCTAGAATTAAAAATGGGCAATCCTGAGCCAAATCTTTATTTGAGATTTGAAAAGGTTTGGTTTATCAAAAAAACTAGAATCAAAAATCAAAAAAGGATAGGTGCAGAGACTCAATGGAATCTATTCTAACAAATGGAATTGATTATGTTATGTTAGTAGTTGGAATCCCTTATCAAAATTATGAAAAAGGGAACTCTATATACCCAATACGTACGTACACATACTGACATATCAAATGATTAATCATGACTCGATTCCATTATATATATGTATGATATATATGTATATGACATTACATATGAAATGAATTGAATATATATGATATGAAAAAATAATACAAAGTCAATTAGGAATCTATTCCAACCAAAGTTGGAAGTTAAAGGAAGAATCAAATATTTAATGATCAAATCATTGATTCCAGAGTCAATATATCTTTTGAAAAATGAATTAATTAGATGATAATAAAGAGAACTATATGTTAGTAATGACAACAATGAAATTTATAGTAAGAAGAAAATCTGTCGACTTAAGAAATCCTGAGGGTTCAAGCCCCTCTATCCCCAAAAATCCCATTTTACTTATTTTTTGTTTCATCAAAGATTCAAAATAAATAAATAAATAAAATTTTGGAAGATCTAAAAAATTCAGGAACTAGGTAAGATTTAAAAATATTTTTTGGTTATTGACATAGATACAAATACTCTACTGTAGTAGAATGATGCGTAAAAAATGGTCGGGATAGCTCAGTTGGTAGAGTAGAGGACTGAAAATCCTTGTGTCGCCAGTTCAAGTCTGGTTCCTAACATCCCAATACTATATCACATCAATATTTATACAAATTCTCACTTAAAAGGTAAATATATATCTAAAATAAATAAGTTGGCTAAAAAGTTTCAAAAAACTACAAGAGTTGAAGGATAGCAATAGACAAGATGCATTTCAGACACGGTACAAATAAAATTTGATCCCTTTTCATTTTTTTCATATTTCTATTCTATTTCTTCACTCCTACTTACGTTACTTTACTAAGTGATGTGCGCGGTACAAGGTTTATGGTGGGGAACTTTTTTGATTCATCTTATTTATAGTTTCTACTCATATGAGATATCTTACAAATGAAATTATGAGATATCTTACAAAAAGCCTTTTTTTATTTTAGCCCTTCCATAATATTAATTGGAGTCCAGTTACTCTGTTTCATATAGAACAGAATGTATTCTTGATTTGACTTAAAGGAAGTTTGGAGTCGTGTCATAGAAGTGAACATAAGTTTCTTATCATTCAATGAGCATCTTGTATTTCATAGAAATTGGGGGTAATATAGTCCTTATGTAGGGGCTAGCCTATCCAACTTTCCGACATCAAGATATGTTTAAGATGTGGATGATTATCATAAGAGATTCCTAACATATCATAGGATTCCCGCTCTTGAAAATCTGCACTTTTCCAAATCCAAAAAGTAGACGGGATTCTAGGATTATTCCTAGATACAAATACTTTTATGCATACCTCTTTTGCTTTATCTATACCATATTCTATTCTTGTAAGATGATACAACTAGCTAAAAATCCGCATGGTGCTACATCATAGGCACATTGGGAACATAAATAATTGTAACCATATAAATATGAAATAATAGCAATGGAATCCCAATCCTCTATTTTTATTTGTAAAGTCTCTATTCCTTGATAGTTGAAGCCCAAGGATCTATGAACAAGCTCATGCTTGACTAGCCAATCAGATAAACGACCCTGCATCTTCTTGATTTCTCCCACATTTATTTGTACTTGTATAGGTATTTCTCAATTTAGAATGAAAATTTTGAAAGATTGACTTGCTCTCTCATTCTGCAAAAGAAAACCCTACCTAATTCGCTAATTCCTAGGAAAATACTGAATTTTGAGATTTGCAAAATCTTTCAAAAGGTATTTCTCAAGTATATGATGATTGATAGAAGAATCCTTGATCATAATTTCCAGTATGAGTACTATGTCGAACATAAAACTTGTGATTAGTAGTAAAACATCAATTTTCCCATTGAGACATAGTTCTATCTTCAGGGAGTTCTCGAGATATCTTCTTACAAAGTTTTGTTATAGCATCTATAACTACCTCTGGTTTAGGGGGGCAACCTGGCAAATAGACATCCACAGGAATTAGCTTATCGACTCCCCAAATAGTACTATAAGAATCAGTACTGAACATTCCTCTTGTAATAGGACAAGCTCCCATAGCAATAACGTATTTTGGTTCAGGCATTTACTCATATAATCTCACTAAATAAGGTGCCATTTTCATTGTTACTATGCCAGCTGTTAAAATTAGGTCTGCTTGCCTAGGACTCGATCTGGATACCAATCCATAACGATCAAAATCGAATCGCGAGCCTATTAATGAAGCAAATTCAATGAAACAACAACTAGTACCATAGAGAAGCGGTCATAAATTGGAGAGTCTTGACCAATTTGAAAGATCATTCGATGTAGTTGACACAACTGAATTGTGGGTCATTTGGTCAAGTAACGGAAACTCAATCAAATTCATAATTGTCTCAATTGTAATCTTTTTTTTTATTTTGATTGTCTAAATATTTAGCTAAAATCATTCTAATGTTCCTTTTTTCCATGCATAAACTAACCCAACAATTGGGATAAACATGAAAATGAAAGCTTCTATAAATACAGATACGCCCAATACATCGAAACTCATTTCCCATGGATAAAGAAAGACCATTTCAACATCAAAAACAACAAAAACTAGAGCAAACATGTAATTTCATATTTGAAATTGTAACCAAGCATCTCCCATAGGTTCTATACCCGATTCATAACTAGAGAACTTCTCTGGTCCTTTATTAATTGGGGTTAAAACTCTAGAAATTAGAAATGCTAAGATAGGAATAATGCTTGATATTATCAGAAATGCCCAAAGATATCGTATTCGTGAAGCAAAAACATAAATGTACTCCTATTAATATGGAATATGTTGAATTATTTGATTCCAGATTGGGATCATCAATTCATCTATAGAATTTCTTAGCTGAAACAAGAATTGATTTTGATCGAATCAAACTGCATCTCTTAGAGTTTGTTTGTTGTACGGTAGGCATGTCTTGTTTAAAGATTCATCCAACGGAGTACCGCTTAGCATTTCTAATGAAATAGTAAACACTAATAAACTAAGAAAAACTAATAAATAGTACTATAATATTATTTATTATTATAATATAAGGATTATTAAGGTATAAGGATTACAAGAACAATGAATATCTATTATCAATAAACATATAGAATCACACATTATTGAATGATTTGACAAATTAAATCCCCAATCCAACTCATAGCATAGAATATAGTTGAAGAGAGGCTGATATGTTTAGGGCCAATTCATTATCTCTGAAATAATCAATTCAATGGAGGTTCTGAGAAAAAGCAATTAGTCAAGGGACTTCTACAAATACAAGACTAAGAATAGGTCTCAATCCATGTGACTTGGGATTAAATCTGGTTGGGTTAGGTTAGAGCTTCTAGACAAGATCGATCATGTCATGATTTTCACTCCATAAATTGACTACGACTGAGTATACCAGAAAATCAAATGTGCCACTAACTCTTTGATCCTGGATAGGAAAAGAAAGTAATCCACAAGGATTAATAAAAATAAATAAGTATGGACATCTTAGGTTATGCCAGATTTGACAAATACCAATAGGATCCGTTATAGTGGATTACTTTTTTCTTGTCCCTATACATACGTAACTATGTAATACTTTCATTTCTATAGATTGACTGATCGGTCGATCTGTCCATAAATAAAATAAGGAGATGAAAACTATTATAAACTCAAATAGAATACCTATACAAAAATACAATCTATTAGGGCTATACGGATTCGAACCGTAGACCTTCTCAGTAAAATAGATCAACTTATTATTATATTATCAAAATGATTTGAACTATTTCAAAGACCCAACATGCATTTTGTTGCATTGGGCTCTTCATCAATTGATGTAAAAATTAGTTAGTCCAAAATATTTTTTCTTCACAGGAAGATAAAAATATAATAAGATGGCTCCACGTGTTCTGATTCATATTCATTATTTGAATTCTGATTTAGGAGCAATACCAAAGTCTCTCAAAGAAGGATTACTTTGACTTAGGTCTGCCTCCGGCCTAGATCAACCTAAGTTAAATGGAGTTTCTATCACTCCTCTGCAAGAGTCAAATATGAGACTTCATACACCTTAAAGTTCATAGGATGAAAAGAGAAGATTTTGAGGTCCTTATACTCATTATGCCTAGCATTGAATGTGGATTGGGTATTTACCCTATCAATTATCAAATCAACAGTAGGTTTTCTATTTGGCACTTAAATTTGCACTAAATCTAAATCGGACTGAATCGAACCAATTAAAATATATGTCAGGCTATTATTCTCTTGTTCCTAAAATTTATGGGGTAAGACACCCATTTTTCATCTCAATAAGATCAATTATGTTCATTGTATAATTGGCTTATTTTGAAAAGCATTGGTGCATGTGTAAATGAGGTGCTCTACCTAACTGAGCTATAGCCCTTGCCCTTGTCATAGATATCTTAACATATGGATAATTTCTTGTCAAGATGGACAGTCCACGGTCCCACATCGTATGATAGCTTTGCGATTGGTTTACTATTTTAACAAATTGGAATTTCTTAGAAATACTATTCTATCTATAATCCTTGGAGTGATGGGTCTTTTGTGATGATAAATGACCTACTTAACTCAATGGTTAGAGTATTGCTTTCATACGGCGGGAGTCATTGGTTCAAATCCAATAGTAGGTAGAACCTATTAAATACCAGAGTAGAGTAAATGGTATCTAAAGTCAATGGTATCTAATAAGTTTTTCTACCCGTCTTCTTTTTTTTGGTTTCATTGTATTAGATTAGACTTGATTGTGTTCAATTGGTGGAATCAAAATGTAATAATTCTTTCGAAGATTTTGATGTATTTTGTTGACTAGGAGGAAATAACATTGATAGCCTCTACTCATGTCCTAGCTTGTTTGAGAGCTAGATTCGCCACAAATGCTTGTCCTTTACCCTCAGCTCTACTCAAGTTAGCTTCAGCTATTTCAAGAGCTTGTTGAGCTTCTTGCAGATCAATGTCAGTACTCATCTTCACATCATTTCCTAAAATGGTGATCTTATTATTACCTATTCTAGAGAAACCGCCCACAGAGCCACCATTAACCATTGGTCATTGAGGCGTATTCTCAAAATACCTATATCCACAGTTGTGGCAATAGAAGCGTGGTTTGGTAATACACCAATTTGCCCACTATTAGCAGATAAAATTATTTCTTTTACTTCTGAATCCAAAATAATTCGATTAGGAGTCAATACACAAAGATTTAAGGTCATTTCTTGCTCTCCACTTCTAAGTTTATAGCTTTCATGGTAGCTTCATCGATGTTACCCACCAAATAAAAGGCCTGTTCGGGAAGACGGTCTAATTCTATGGAAAGGATGAGTTGAAACCCCCTAATTATTTTTGCAAGACCAACAAATTTACCCGGAGAACCAGTAAATACTTCTGCCACAAAGAAGGGTTGTAATAAGAAATGCTCAATTTTTTGCACTCTTGCTACAGTTAACCAATCCTCTTCGGATAATTCATCCAACTCTAGGATAGCTATAATGTCTTGAAGTTCTTTGTAATGTTATGAAGTTTGCTTAACTTTTTGTGCAGTTTTATAATATTCCTTGCCAACAATTCGAGGCTATAACATAGTTGATGTTGAATCTAAAGGATCTACTACTAGATAAATACCCTTGGTAGCTAATCCTCTTGATAGTATGGTAGTAGCGTCTAAATGTGCAAATGTCGTGGCAGGAGTCGGGTCGGTCAAATCGTCCGTAGGTACATAAACTGCTTGGATCGAAGTTATAGATCCCTCCTTAGTAGAAGTAATTCTTTCTTGCAAAGAACCCTTTTCTGTACTAAGGGTGGGTTGATAACCCACTGCAAAAGGCATTCTACCCAATAAGGTGGATACTTCTGACCCTGCTTGGATGAAACAAAAGATATTTTCAATGAATAGAAGCATGTCTTGTTCATTAACATCCCAGAAATATTCCGCCATGGTTAGGGCAGTCAAACCAACTCTCATACGAGCTCCCGGTGGTTCATTCATTTGACCATAGACTAGAGCTACTTTGGATTCTGCAATATTTTTTTTCATTAATCACTCCAGATTCTTTCATTTCCATGTAGAGATCATTTCCTTCATGAGTACCTTCACCTACTCACCAAATATAGATACACCTCCATGAGCTTTGGCAATGTTGTTGATCAATTCCATGATGAGTACTATTTTACCCACACCAGCTCCCCCAAATAGCCCGATTTTTCCCCCACAATGATAAGGAGCTAGAAGATCCACCACTTTAATCCCTGCTTCAAAAATTGATAATTTCGTATGTAATTGTATAAAAGCGGGCACAGATCTATGAATAGGAGATGTTGTGTGAGTATCCACAGGACCTAAATTATCAATGGTTTCCCCAAGAATGTTGAAAATTCATCCTAGAGTAGCTCCACCAACAAAAACACTTAGAGGAGTTCCTGTGTCAATTTCTTCCATTCCTCTCATCAGACCATCTGTAGCACTCATAGCTACAACTCTAACTCGATTATTTCCTAATAATTGCTATACCTCACAAGTCACATTCATTTGTTGACCGGCAGTTTCTTGACTTCTAACTACCAAAGCATTATAAATATTAGGCATCTTTCCTGGGGAAAAAGCGACATCCAGTACTGGGCCAATAATTTGGGTGATACATCCTAAGTTTTTTTCTTCAAGTGCAGAAACCACAGGACCAGAAGTAGTAATATTGATTTTCATAATATAATAAAGTGAAATATGTCAAAATTACTTTGGAATAGTATCCAATAAAAAAAATGTCCGATAGGAAGTCGATCAGCTAATTGAATAAGAAATAAATCAAACTTAGCGTTGGATTTAGTTGGTATCGCCCAAAGGAATTCAATTCCATTGTTTACTCATTGAATTATTCAATTTTCAAGTTCAACCAATCCTTTTTTTTAGTATTTTTAATATAAAGTAGATGAATAGGAATCATGAGTAAGTTAAGTGTGTTTCATTTTTCTATCATCATAGAAAATACTCTCCCTATTAGATTATATTATCTATGGAATTCCAACACAAACTCCATTTAGGTTTTATTATTTCGATCTCATTGTTCATCATTTTTTGCATATACATTTCTATCTATTCTTGTTTTATACCTTTTCCTTGTTTTATACCTTTTCATGGATGAATTATGGCTATTTTCACATCCTAGGATTTACATATACAACATATATCACTGTCAAGAGTGTTTTATTAATTAATATTTATATATTTAATGACAAATAAGAAGAGGATCAACTCAATTATAAAATTAAAAAACAAGGATTGGCTTGTGCCATATATAGCAAAGAGTATAAAATAATGATGTATTTGGTGAATCAAATACATTACATAGTCTAATAATTAACCATTTTCTAATTAGTTGATAATATTAGTTGAATTTTTTGAAATATTTTTCTTAAGGGTTTCATTCACGTCTAATCCATATCGAGTAGGTCTTGTCGTTGTGAGAATTCTTAATTCATGAGTTGTAAGGAGGTACTTATGTCACCACAAACAGAGACTAAAGCAAGTGTTGGATTCAAAGCTAGTGTTAAAGATTATAAATTGACTTATTATACTCCTAACTATGAAACCAAAGATACTGACATCTTGGCAGCATTCCGAGTAGGTCCTCAACCCGGGGTTCCGCCCGAAGAAGCAGGAGCTGCAGTAGCTGCAGAATCTTCCATTGGTACATGGACAACTGTGTGGACTGATGGACTTACCAGTCTTGATCGTTACAAAGGATGATGCTACCACATCAAGAGTGTTGTTGGGGAGGAAAACCAATATATTGGTTATGTAGCTTATCCTTTAGACCTTTTTGAAGAAGGTTCTATTACTAACATGTTTACTTCCATTGTAGGTAATGTATTTGGTTTCAAAGCCTTACTAGCCCTACGTCTGGAGGATTTATGAATTCCCCCTTCTTATTCTAAAACTTTCCAAGGCCCACCTAATGGTATCCAAGTTGAAAGAGATAAGTTGAACAAGTATGGCCGTCCCCTATTGGGATGCACTATTAAACCAAAATTGGGGTTATTCGCAAAGAACTATGGCAGAGCAGTTTATGAATGTTTTTGCGGTGGACTTGATTTTACCAAGGATGATGAAAATGTGAATTCCCAACCATTTATGCATTGGAGAGACCGTTTCTTATTT
Source organism: Trichopus zeylanicus subsp. travancoricus (assembly GCA_005019695.1). NCBI lineage: Eukaryota > Viridiplantae > Streptophyta > Magnoliopsida > Dioscoreales > Dioscoreaceae > Trichopus > Trichopus zeylanicus. The sequence continues at coordinate 143,627 of RXID01014402.1, read as the reverse complement.
TGTGCTGAAGCAATTTATAAAGAACAAGCCGAAACAGGCAAAATCAAGGGACATTACTTGAATGCTACTGCTAGTACATAGGAAGAAATTATCAAAAGGGCTGTATGTGCAAGAAAATTGGGAGTTCCTATCATAATGCATGATTACTTAACAGGGGGATTCACTGCAAATACTAGCTTGGCTCACTATTGTCGCGATAACAGCCTACTGCTTCACATCCATCGGGCAATGCATGCAGTTATTGATAGACAGAAAAATCATGGTATGCATTTTCATGTACTAGCTAAAGCATTATGTATGTTTGGTGGAGATCATATTCACGCTGGTACAGTAGTAGGTAAATTGGAAGGGGAATGTGAGATGACTTTGGGTTTTGTTGATTTATTACGTGATGATTTTATTGAAAAAGACAGAAGTCGTGGTATTTTTTCACTCAAGATTGTGTCTCTATGCCGAGTGTTTTGCCTGTGGCTTCAGGGGGTATTCATGTTTGGCATATGCCTACCCTAACCGAAATCTTTGGGGATGATTTCGTACTACAGTTCGGTGGAGAAACTTTAGGGCATCCTTGGGGAAATGCACCTAGTGCAGTAGCTAATTGGGTGGCTTTGGAAGCATGTGTACAAGCTCATAATGAGGGACGTGACCTTGCTTGTGAAGGTAATGAAATTATTTGTGAAGCTAGCAAATGGATTCTTGAGCTAGCCGCTGCTTGTGAAGTATGGAAGGAGATCAAATTCAAATTTGCACCAGTAGATACACCATACTAGTAGATATGTCAGATGACGATAAAGAGAAAAATAATTTGGTAATTCCTATTTGTTCTCCTAATTTTAATTAAACTCGGTCAAATATTTTGCTAAAAAGGATTGAACCAAATAAAATGGAATATCCTATAAATCCTATATATTATGTATTTGCATATATCTTTGATATGTACAAACCTTACTATACTATATAGAAGATGCAAATACAAAAGACTAAACAACTCAATACTTTTATTGTTAGATCCATAATGAATTCTCATAATTAATTCTATGAATCCTTGGATTGGTGGATTTTTGGATTCCACAATTTTATTTCAAACCGTAAATCTAGCCAAGCCAAGAGGCGAGGGCTTCCTCAACCTATCCTCTAATATAATATTGTCTTTTTCATTCTATGTTAGAATAGAAACTTATTATTTGATTATATGATATGAAATCATATGAGAATAAATTCTTCACTTTGTAGGAAGAAACAATTCTATCTTTCGATGAAAGATTTGTTTGTACATGACATGAGAGAAACTTCTTTTTATATTTCTACTTCAGGAAAATATTCTATCAATATATATATATATATTAGAAAGAAGTGATACTCTGAATTTACCAAAAAAAAGAATAATTTCTTTCAATACTCACTCATTTTTGGCTAACAGTTAACAATCCTAATGATGGAATCCATATGCTTCATTTTGCTAGAAAATCAATCAATCAAATAGTAAAATGTAAAATGATTATTCATCGAATGACTATTCCTTTATTGTATTTTCATAAAATGGGGGGCAGGAAGACTCTATGGAGAAATGGTGGTTCAATTCGATATTGTCTAATAAGAGGTTAGAAGATAGGTATGGGCTAAGTAAATCAACGGATAGTCTTGATGGTATTGGGCATACCCCTAGAAGTGAAGACCCCATTCTAAATAATACGAAGAAAAACATTCTTCTTAGTTGGAGTAATAGTGGCAGTTATAGTTATAGTTTTAGTAATGTTAATTATTTATTGGAGATCAGGAATATTTTTGGTTTGATCTCTGATAGCACTTTGTTAGTTAGGGATAGTAATGGCGATAGTTATTCTATATATTTTGATATTTAAAATCAGATTTTTGAGATTGACAATAAGAATAATAGTTCTTTTCTGAGTGAACTAGAAAGTTTTTTTTTATAGTTATTTGAATAGTGGGTCTAAAAGTAAGAATAACTACTACGTCGGTTACATTTGTAGTATTATTTGGACTATAAATGTAAGTATAAGTGTAAGTTGTAGTGAAAGTGGGAGTTATAGTATAAGTACTAGTAGTAAGGGCAGCGATTTAAATATAAAAGAATGATCTAATGATTTTGATATAAACAAAAAATACAAAGATTTATGGGTTCAATGTGAAAATTGTTATGGATTAAATTATAAAAAACTTTTAAGTAAAAAATGCATATTTGTGAACATTGTGGATATCATTTGAAAATGAGTAGCTCAGATAGAATCAAACTTTTGATTGATCCGGGCACTTGGGATCCTATGGATGAAGCTATGGTTTCTATGGACCCTATAGAATTTCATTTAGAGGAGGAACCCTATATAGATTGTATCAATTCTTATCAGAGAAAGACAGGTTTAACTGAAGCTGTTCAAACAGGCATAGGTCAACTAAATGGTATTCCTGTGACAATTGGGGTTATGGATTTTGAGTTCATGGGAGGTACTATGCGATCCGTAGTGGGCGAGAAAATCACCCGTTTGATCGAGTATGCTACTAATAAATCTCTACTTGTCATTATTGTGTGTGCTTCTGGAGGAGCACGCATGCAAGAAGGAAGTTTGTGCCTGATGCAAATGGCTAAAATCTCTTCTGCCTCATATAATTATCAATCAAATAAAATGTTATTCTATATATCAATCCTTACATCTCCTACAATCAGTGGAGTGACAACAAGTTTTGGCATGTTGGGAAATGTCATTATTGTTTAACCTAATGCCCACATTGCATTTGCAAGTAAAAGAGTAATTGAACAAACATTGAATAAGACAATACCTGATGGTTTACAAGTGGCTGAATATTTATTCCATAAGGGCTTATTTGACCTAATCGTACCACATAATCCTTTAAAAGGTGTTCTGAGTAAGTTATTTCAACTTCATGGTTTCCTTCCTTTGAATCAAAATACAAAAAAGAATAGTAACTTAATTTAGTTTTCTATTAGACCCCTTGCACTTATTAACTAGTTAATATTAGTTATAATAGATATAGTTATCATAAGCCCTCTTTATATTTATAAGAGGTACGAATAGTAATGGAGGTACTCATTCTATGACAGATCTTAACTTACCCTCTTTTTTTTGCGCCCTTAGTAGGCCTAGTATTTCCGGCAATTACAATGGCTTCTTCGTCTCTTTATGTACAAAGAAATAAAATTGTGTAGATCCAATGGAACCAAATCTCATCAATTTATTTGAATACTGACTAAATTATACTTCAGCATCAAGAAAAGTAAAGCCAATTTTGGGTTATTCTCTTAATTCCAATCGAATGCAACTATATCTAATATAGTAAGTATGAACTGGCAATCAGAACATATATGGATAGAACTTATAACTGAGTCTCGAAAGACAAGTAAATTTTGCTAGGCCTGTATCCTTATTTTAGGTTCACTAGGATTCTTAAAGGTTGGAACTTCTAGTTATCTTTGTAGAAATCTGATATCTGTATTTTCATCCCAGCAAATCCTTTTTTTTCCTCAAGGGATTGTGATGTCTTTCTAAGAGATTGCAGGACTATTCATTAGCTCTTATTTGTGGTGCACAATTTCATGGGATGTTGGTAGTGGTTATGCCCGATTCGATAGAAAATAAAAAATAGTGTGTATTTTTTGTTGGGGATTTCCTAGAATAAATCGTCGCGTTTTCTTCCGCTTCCTTATGAGAGATTTCTAATCAATCAAAATGGAGGTTAAAGAAGGTCCTTATACTCATCTTGTCCTTTATATGGAAATCTGAGGTCAAGGAGCCATTTCCATGACTGGTACTGATGAGAATTTTACTCCACGGGAAATTGAACAAAAAGCTGCCGAATTGGCCTATTTCTTGTGTGTACCAATTGAAGTATTTTGAAAAATGAACTGAAGAAAAATTTTTCAGCATGAAGAAAAGAACTTGCTAACCCCTTTAATTTAATTGAAGTTCTTTAGAATGCTCATTTTAGCAAAACGTGTTATATTCTATGTTCCTATTCTGTTGGTGCAGTGGCCCATAGAATAAAACCAAAAGCAGAGAAAGTATATGGGGTAACTATAATAAAATGAATTATAAAAAAATGAAGAAGAAGAAATTTTTTGTATACCAAAACTATTTTGTATGTGTACAAAATTCAACTTAATTCTTTTATTTTTACTAGTCAAAAAGTCTAATTCTCATTAAGTAAAGTGTGGATTTATCAAATATATTCGAAATTTTTTTCGTAATAAAAAATTCATTAGTTCAAGATTGAGATATCTGAAAATATTGTATTGATTCTTTTTTTATATTCCTGATAGATCCAAGGACTAAATAGATTTAAGGACTAAATTTTGATACAAAATGGAAAGAAATAGATCCACAGCCTTGTTTGTTATATAACTCATGCTTTGGAAAAATATCAGATAGAGTCAAAGATTGAAGCAACTTCATTACCAATTTCACAAATAAAAAAATGAAAAAAAAGAGAAAGCATTGATTTCCTTCCCATATTTTGTATCTATAGTATTTTTGCCCTGGTGGGTCTCTCTCCCATTTAAGAAAAGTTTGGAACCTTGGATTACTAACTGGTGGAATAGTAGGCAATCCGAAACCTTTTTGAATGCTATTCAAGAGAAAAACATTCTAGAAAAATTCATAGAATTCGAAGAATTATTCCTCTTAGACGAAATGATAAAAGAGTACCCAGAGATACATATACAAGAGCATCGTTTAGGAATACACAAGGAAACAATAGAATTGGTCAAAACACATGATGAATATCATCTCCATCTCATTTTGCATTTCTCCTCAAATGTAATCTATTTTGTTATTCTAAGTGGTTATTTTTTTCTAGGTAATAAAGAACTTATCATTCTTAATTCTTGGGTTCAGGAATTATTCTATAACTTAAGTGACACAATAAAGGCTTTTTTGATTCTTTTAATCACTGATTTATGGATCGGATTTCACTTGACCCATGGTTGGGAACTAATGATTGGTTCAGTCTACAATGATTTTAGATTGGCCGATAATGATCAAATTATATCTGGTCTTGTTTCCACTTTTCAATGTTGGATCTTCCATTATTTAAATTGTGTATCTCCTTCACTTGTAGTTATCTATCATTCAATGAATGAATGATGAACAAATTAATGAATGAAGATGAAGAACTCATTTGGTTTTGTAATATCAATTAAATGAGAATATTTTTTGTGTATAAAGAAAGCATTTTCCATTTTACTTATTCGAATTCAAATTTTACTTATTCTTTTTATTTCTGCCTATTCAAGGTATTTGTCCCATACTATACTCTATTCCAGTACAATTATTCCAATACAATAGCAAACTTTGGGGTAGAGAACTATACTAGACTAGCTACCTATCTAATTTATTTATTGTAGAAATTCCAAAATTAATGATTGGACCATGCAAAATAGATATACTTTTTCTTGGGTAAAAGAACATATGACTCAATCCATTTTTGTATTGATCATGATACATGTAATAAATTGAGCATCTCTTTCAAATGCATATCCCATTTTTGCACAACAAGGTTTTGAAAATCCATGAGAAGCAACTGGATGAATTGTATGTGCCAATTGCCATTTAGCTAATAAGCCCGTTGATATTGAAGTTCCACAAGCTGTGCTTCCTGATACTATATTTGAAGCAGTTGTTTGAATCCCTTATGATATGCAACTGAAACAAGTTTTTGCTAATGGTAAAAAAGGGGCTTTGAATGTGGGGGCTGTTCTTATTTTACCCAAGGGATTTGAATTAGCCCCTCTCGATCGTATTTCTCTTCAGGTGAAAGAAAAGGTGGGAAATCTATCTTTTCAAAATTATCGTCCCAATAAAAAAAAAATTCTTGTAATAGGTTCGGTTCCTGGTCAGAAATATAGTGAAATTGTCTTTCCTATTCTTTCTCCCAACCCAGCTACAAAAAAAGATGTTCACTTCTTAAAATATCCCATATATGTGGGTTGGAACAGAGGGAGGGTGCAGATTTATCCTGATGGAAGTAAAAGTAACAATACAGTCTATAATGCTACATCATCGAGTATAGTAAGCAGAATAGTATGAAAAGAAAAAGAGGGATATGAAATAACCATAGTTGATGCATCGGACAAACATCAAGTGGTTGATATTATACCTCCAGGACCATACTTCTTGTTTCAGAGGGTGAATTCATCAAGCTTGATCAACCATTAACAGGTAATCCCAATGTAGGGGGCTTTGGTCAGGGAGATGTAGAAATAGTGCTTCAAGATCCATTATGCACTCAAGGTCTTTTATTCTTCTTAGCATCTGTTATTTTGGCACAAATTTTTTTGGTTCTTAAAAAGAAACAATTCAAAAAAGGTTCAATTATACGAAATGAATTTCTAGATCTAGAGATTCCTTAACATGAAATTGTTAAAAATAGTTTATACTATTTTTTGCAATGTCTGGAATTAATTACTTGTATCCCATTCCTAGTAATGGATAATAAAATGCAAACAAATAAAAAGGAAGAAAATACAGGGTAAGGACGGGATACATGAAACAAATACTTCTAGGAGGGATTGCTAGTCTTCTTAATCTTCACAAGAAAAAGTATTTTCCACAATTATTCAATTAACTTAAGTATTAAATATTAATAGAATAAATAGTTCTAAATAAAAAAAATTTTAAGATTAAGAAATAAATGTTTTATCATTTCTACTATTTGATTATGTTGATTGGATTATTTTCCAATTTGTATATTATGGAATAGATCAAAATCTCACCTGAAAAAGTAAGAACTCAGAGGGGTCTAAAATCCTATTCATTCGATCACTACAGAGATGAACCCAACCAAGAATATGAACCATAAAAAATAGTCATGCTAGAGCAAAAATAGTCATGGATAGTTATGAGGATGGTATCCTTCCGAATAGGATAAGAGAATTCCTACTATTCCCTTTCTCTCAATTGAAGAAATAATTGGAATATGAAATAGCAAGTACAAAAATGAGTAATAAACCCCAGTATAGATTGGTATGATTCAACTCAACATTTTTCTCATTCGAGTTTGATTGTGTCATAGTTCTATAATTCAAATTAGGTTTATCATTGGATGAACTGCATTGCTGATATTGACCCCCAAAAAGGAAACAGTAGGTACTGCTAGTCCATGAATAGCCAACCATCGCATTGTAAAAATTGGATAGGTTCGATCTATGGTCATTGGGGGCCTCCTAAGAGGATCTACTAAATTCATTGAGTTATTCCAAAGAATCAAAATGGCCAGTTATTAATGGAATGCCTTGTCGGCTCTTTGTGAAATATTTGTTTGGTCGAGGACTTCCGAACACATCGTAAGCTAAACCCGTACTTATGAATAACCAACCTGCAATGAATAGGGAAGGTATAGTAATACTATGAATGACCCAGTATCGAAATCTGGTAATAATATCTGCAAAAGGACATTCTCCCATGCTTCTAGATATGTTGAGCTCCAAAAATTCTTGTACAGCCAAAAAGAGGAATCAATTTTGTGAAAGATAGGATCAGTAAATAGAAAACTACTGATATTTTATTTCATCTTTATTTGTGAGATCGTCAATTTTGTACCAAAGGTGTATTTCGAGTATACTGAATTAGTATAGCTATCCTTTGTCTGACACAACAACGTTGTATCCCCAAACGCTATAGAATTGCTTTCTTCTATTATTTTCTTGTATATGGATAATTGTATGTTATCCAATAGACCAATAAAATAAAAAATTCCTTATAATATAAGATTTCCATTATTGACTTCGTAATAGAAAATAAAGATCTTGGTAAAGTGTGAGTCAATAGATTTTGTAATTCATGAAAGATGAAAGATATTATCATATTTGCACAATTCAATTATATTATATGTGAAACAGAAAACCTTTTTTTATTTTATTAGGGTATAGGGTTAAATTTTTTTTGTTTGAATCCTTTTATTTCAATTCAAGTAATTGGTTGGTCATATAATAGACATACGCTAATATAGTACTAATGTATTATTTGTTGAAAAAAGAACAAAAAAAATAAGGTTTTAGGATAGATTGCAAGAAACCTTTTTCTTCTTATTCGAAATCAGAATATAATATTATGGGCAATTAACTAATAACTAAGCTTTATTATACTGAATCTAATGAATTAATGAATTTAGAATTCAATTAAGTAAGTTGAGTTAAAAGAAAAGTAAAGGTAATATGAGGCCGTTCACTCCAAACAAAATAGACTTACTCCTATTGAAGAAGAATAGAAATGATCAAAATTGAAATTATTTGCAAAGCTAACCTAATTCCCTTTCCTTTATTTGATTTTGGAATCAAGTTACATGACACACACAGTTCTTATTACTATACTCAACCTAGGAATTGAAGAATGAACCTCTTCTCTTGATTCGGAATCGCAAGATCGGTCGGTGTTACTACCAATGACTTGATTTTATTCTACCTATATGAATGGCTATATCTTTTCTAGAGTCATCAGTCCATTCGTAATGACTGATGAATCAAAAACTTTCAATTAGAATTAATTCTGTCAATAGTGTTTTTCCTTACTGTCATATTCGGGAACAAGAGAAACTTAGGTAAGTCTTTTATCAACCTATGTAGCAAAAAAATATAACTAATTTCATTTTTTCATGCTTATTATAACTAGTTATTTCGGTTTTCTGTTGGCTTCAACTATAACCTTGGTTCTATTGATTAGGTTGAACAAGGTGCAACTTATTTGGAATTGAGTGAACAATTCATTAAATATTTCTTCGAAATTATGTGGGTATTGTATGATTCCCTTCCACATCAATTGCCAGTTCTTAGCCATTGAGATTCATGGATAATTTAGATTAATATTTAGAGATAGATCTTACTTTTATTTCCTCAAAACAAACAAAACCAAAAAAATTGAAATGACTGAAATTTTTCTATTTGGAATTATTTTAGGTCTAATTCCTATTACTTTGGCAGGATTATTCATAACAACATATTTACAATACAGACGTGGTGATCAATTGGACCTTTAATTGAGTAATATTAATTTTTTGATTGACCTCCCGCAATGCCAACAGGAGGTCAAATTGAAATTGTAATTCAATTTTATTTCATTGAGTTTTTTTTTGTAATTTGTAATTCGGCATAAGATAAACAAAATCAAGCTCTGTAGGATTTGAACCTATGACATCAGGTTTTGGAGACCTGTGTTCTACCAAACTGAACTAAGAGCACTTTCTTAGGTAGGGATGACAGGATTTGAACCCGTGACATTTTGTACCCAAAACAACCGCGCTACCAAGCTGCGCTACATCCCTTTATTGTTGTACAGTATCATTGTACAAAATCCTTGTCTTGTTTTCCACTTGTTTTCTTTCATCTTCATATATTCATATAATAAAATAAAAGAATTATATACATATGAGAAACGAACGTATTAAAAAAAAATGAATACAAACGATCTTGAACTACAGCATCTGATTATATATGTATTACAATAAAATAAAGAAGGAGGATTTTCAATGCAAGATATAAAAACATATCTCTCCACAGTTCCTGTGCTAACTACTCTATGGTTTGGGTCTTTAGTGAGTCTCTTGATAGAAATTAATCATTTATTCCTGGATGCTTTGTTATTTCCCTTTTTTCATTCTAGTTATTGATAAAAGATACTTAAATGAAATACTGAGATTAGGATAGTAGGATGCTAATTCGAAAGAAATTATATCACTTAATTTTTACTCGATTAATATTAATTACAACCAAATAAATTTTTTTACAATCAAATCTTTTCTTTAGAAATTGCATTTTAGTTAGTAATTTCTATTGATTTTTTTGTTCTTTTTTTCTTCTTTGGTTCGGATCAAAAATAAAGGAATTTAGGTCAATCCAAAATCCAAAAAAGGAGGTTCATGGCCAAGGGTAAAGATATCCGAATTAGAGTTACTTTGGAATGTACTAGTTGTGGCCAAAATAGTATTAATAAGGAATTGTCATGTATTTCTAGATATATTACTCAAAAGAGTCAACACAATACACCCAATTGATTAGAGTTAAGAAAATTTTGTCGCTATTGTCGCACGCATACAATTCATGGCGAAATAAAGAAATAGATCGAAAGGAACATGTGTAGGATCTTTCCACGGAATAGGAAGAGGAAAAACTTTACGTATATAAAACACAATTATTATATAGTATAAATACAAATCAAATACTTTTTTGTCGGATCTAAAATAAAATGAATAAAGAGAATTTTTGAGATAAAGAATAATCCATGGATAAATCCAAGCAGCCTTTTCGTAAATCCAAGTGATCTTTTCATAGGCGTTTGCCCCCAATTGAATCGGGGGATCAAATTGATTATAGAAATATGACTTTAATTAGTCAATTTATTAGTGAACAAGGAAAAATATTATCTAGGCAAATCGGTAGATTAACTTTGAAACAACAACGATTAATTACTATTGCTATAAAACAAGCTTGTATTTCATCTTTCTTTCCTTTTCTTAATAATGAGAAACAATTTGAGAGAGCTGAGTTGATCCCTAGAACTACTGATCCTAGAACCAAAAATAAATAGACGTATCCCTCAATTGACTCAAAACTCTCAAGCTCAAATTGATGTTTTGTTTGGAAAAACCTAGGATTCCTATTTGATTGTTGTGTTATCAGGAAAAAAATGGGAAGGAGAAATCCTTTTTTTATTGAAACATTTCGTTCATTTTATAAGTAGAAGTATTTGAATTTATTTTTCTTCTGTCTTCCCAGAGTTCATTCTCTGGGGAATTTTGTTTCAGTCATTCATTCTTGTAGATTACTTTACAATCTCTTTCTTTTATTTTATTTGAGAGATCTTATTGGAAATCATGTAAAGAAAATTCTTATTTGATATAGCTATTTGCACAAGTATTTTATGATTAAGAAGCAATTTCCTCTTGTGCAAATTATGTATGGATCTACTATAACTATAGGATATCGAATTCTCGTGAGTTATTGCATTTATACCAGTGATCCATAAAAGACAAAAATCCCTCTTTTGCCTATCTCGATCTCGATGAGAGGAAACCAAGGCTCTTATTTTCTGTTGAGTAGCTATTCGAGTAAGTCTTGAATGAGCCCCTCTAAAAGTTGATGCAAATAAATGAAATTTTGTTCGACGTCTCCAAGCTGTATATCCTCATCTAACTCTGGTCATTGAATCAAATTAAACTTTAATGAATAACTAATTGATTTCTCTTCTTTTAGTCATTCTTTTTCTTCCCTCTTCCATTTGATTAATAACAAAGTGGATTATTCTAGTATATAAAAAAAAGAAATTCCCATGGTTTTTATTCCCAACCACGATTTTTTATTCCTTCCAGATATTTAAGCTGAAAATACTCAATTCTACTGGCACTAAAAAAATAGTGGGTTCCGTCGTTTCTATGGTTACTTTAATTAAACGGTGAGGTCCTTTCTATACACCGGAGCCTCCTTTGTCATTTAATCAAATGTTATTGTTAACTTGTATAGTTCATATCCTTTGGCTCTACCCATCAATTATACAGTAATATGTCTTTTCACAAAAAGAACTATCTATATAGTGACGGTATTTAATTATGAAAATTGGCTAGGTATATGTAGCTGACCCTCTTAGTTTGTTCTTTCAAGAATAAGAGCATAATTGATTTTCTTATCTTGATAGTATTTCCTTTGCTTAATGGATAACCATTTGCTACCAATGGAGAATTGCTTCACATCTCAAATCAAATCCATTTGCACTAATGGAAACAAAAAATTCTATATACCATATAGGTATATGATAGATCCTCATTTTTAGATAGTAAATGGCCTTCTTCCAATCTATCCATTCTATTTGTTGGTACTGATCATTAATACTAGAAATATTTTCTCATTTCTTTCTTCAAGCTCATGATCTGAATGAGTCGCATATACACCCTCTTACATGTTCCTCGACGCTGAGGAAACCCTCAAAGAGCGGGGGATTTTTTGACATTTCTGATTGGCTGTCTTGTGTTTCTAATAAGTTGTTTAATAATCGACATATCATATATATGTATATCTAGAATAAGAATAGCTTGGTTTAGATCAATCTTAACCGGATCATTGATAATTATGAATCATTTCTATTTAATTTCAAATCAAAGAAAATGTGAATTATGTTTTTGAAATGGATTTACACAAAATCAATAGTATGTGCATTTTCTACTGCTACAAGATCAACAATGCCATGAGCTTGGGCTTCTGTTGCTAACATAAAAGCATCTCTTTCCATGTCTTCAGAAATAATCCATAAGGGATTGTCGGTTCTTTGTATAGAAACCTTTGATAGTGTTTCATGAAGTTTCAATAGTTCTTCTGCTTCCAAGATAAATTCCCTAGCTTGTGCGTCATAAAAAGAACTAGCGGGTTGGTGAATCATAACCCTGATGATACTAAATAACATTATAAGGGGTTCCTCTATTTCACATGGTCGGTTTAAAGCTAAAGTAAGGGATAAAGAATAAGAAGAAGAAACAAAAAACAAAATTGAAAACTATACAGGCATTTTTGTACATTGCATACGGCTCTATAATGGAATTGAATTTACTGCTCCCCTTCTCTCGAAGGATGAAGGAAATATAATCCATCCGATCTAGATCATTGAATGATCCATTTACCAACCATCCTTTCATAGGAGTAAAAAAATACTGTGATGGCTCTATTGCTTTCTATATTTATCTTGTCTATGATTTAGCAATCCCAAAGTTTATTTCTGATACGATCAAATAGGGAAAAAATGATTTTTTTTTTCATTTTCATACTCTTTCTTTCCTAAGATGAATATTAGAAAGAAAAGAGACTTTTGGTTTGGAATAACAAAATGACTTTTGATGCAGAAATGTACTCCCGACACGTAAGATCAAATAGAAAATAACCTTTGTTTCATACTACTATTTTGATACAAAACCTCATGTTATGGAAAAACAAGAATGATTTGTTCATATCAAACTTGAGATGCCATGCTATTATTACTCAGAATTCATATTTGATGTGGTGAAGGCATAGTTTTTTTATGTTTTTCAAAGAATAAACTCATTGGCCCCTAGCATGAGGGAATGCTATCCATTTGGTAATTTCTCCTCGGACTAGAATTAAAGATCCAATTGAAGCGGCTAATACCATGCATATTGTATGCACATCGGGTGGCACAAATTGCATAGTATCATAAATGGCCATTCCTGGGATTACCCATCCACTGGGAGAGTTTATAAACAAATAAAGATCCATAGTAGCATCTTCTATACTAAGATATACCATGGGACCAACAAGTTGATTTGAGACCTCATTATCAACCTCTTGGCCCAAAAAAATTAATCTTTCTCTATAAAGTCAGTTGATTAGGACAAAATTCTATCCCCCAGAAACCATACGTGCACCTTTGGATGCATACGGTTCAAAAAAATTGTGAAAAAAAATCAATGTATCAATTTTAGTCCTATTTCTTTCTTTTGTAACAATTTTTTTAGGTTTTCTTTTTTTCTAATTTTTTAGAAATGGGTTTTGTTTTGGCATCTCTCCATACCATACTAAAAGAAAAAAAAAAGAATTTACTAAACTTCTAGAACTAACCTCTCAGTGATATATTGTTTCATCATGATGCAAATCACGATGTCATTTTCTTGTTCTTGAATGGGTCTTTTCAATTCTCTTAGGTTCGTATTCTACTCTGAGTAAAGATCTATCTGAATTCTATTTGTACATAATATAGGGCAAATAATCTCAGTACCACTTTTTTTGGAATTCGTTTGTTTCATGCTTTAGCTTTAATTGCCTTCCCACAAACTATTCCACATATTCATCAACTATTCCATTGATTGGCAGTTTTACTTTGTACTAGTTTAATTAATATAGTTTATTAATTAAACTAGTTAAATTTAAGTACAAGAATCATTTATGATATAAGTGGTAATTGTACATATATTACCGATTTGGTATTTTCTTTTCTGAATGGAGCCTGGATATTTTATCAGTCTAAATCAACCATAAATTCTTCTAATTGATAATATATCGATATGGATCCCCAATATAAATATAAATTAATTGGTTTAATTACACTTCACTGTCCAAATAATTGACAGTTCAATCAATATTTCTTGGGTGAAGCAGAGGATATCTCGATCGGGGGAGAGAACGGGGTAAATCCCATATGACAAGTCACACTATACATCAACCCAAAATGCATCTTCCTCTCCAAGACTCTGAAAATGTACTTTTGGAACAACAATAGGCATTAAATTTCAGAAAAAAATCAAGCACTATACTTTAATATGGAAACGTAACAAGGGGTTTATTGTCTTCATCATCTTTCTTTCTATTTACCCTATTTTATTTTCCATAAATTGGAAGGGAAAACATAGTGAATAAAAAAAATTTTAATGAAAGGATCGATCACTCAAATGATAAACAAGTATCTATGCATTCATTCCCAAAAACAAAAATAGGACCAATTTTCCCATTGCGTATTGGTACTCATCAGGTATAGAATAGATCTGCTTCTCATTATTTTTATGAACAAACTTGTTTTTCTCTTATTTCCAAAAAAATGGAATAAATAGTAATCCTTTCTCATACAAAATCTACTGACAAGTACATCATAGTGTAGCCTTTTTCAATGCGATAAAGTTACATAGTGTCTACTTATCTTTGATAAAGAGAGGTATTTCCATGGGTTTACCTTGGTATCATGTTCATACTATCGTATTGAATGATCTCGGTCGATTACTTTCTGTTCACATAATGCATACAGCTCTAGTTTCTAGTTGGGCCAGTTTGATAGCTCTATACGAATTAGTGATTTTTTATCGCTCTGACCCCGTTCTTGATCCAATGTGGAGACGGGGTATGTTTGTTATACCCTTCATGACTCATTTAGGAATAAGAAATTCATGGGGTGGTTGGAGTATTTCAGGAGGAACTATAATGAATCGGGTATTTGGAGTTATGAAAGTGTGGCAGGGGCACATATTGTGTTTTCCGGCTTGTGCTTTTTGGCAACTATCTGGAATTGGGTGTATTGGGACCTAGAAATATTATGTGATGAATGTACAGGAAAACCATCATTGAATTTGCCAAAAATATTTGGAATTCATTTATTTCTCTCAGGGTTGGCTTGCTTTGGCTTTGGTGCATTTCATGTAACAGGCTTGTATGGTCCTGGAATATGGGTGTCTAATCCTTATGGACTAACTAGAAAAGTACAATCTATAAATCCAGTGTGGGGTGTGGAAGGTTTTGATCCTTTTGTTCTAGGAGGAATAGCCTCTCATCATATTGTAGCGGGTACATTGGGCATATTGGCGGGTCTATTCCATCTTAGTGTTCATCTGCCTCAATGTCTATACAAAGGATTACGTATGGGCAACATTGAAACTATACTTTCTAGTAGTGTTGCTGCTATATTTTTTGCAGCTTTCGTAGTTGCTGGAACTATGTGGTATGGTTCAACAACTACCCCAATCGAATTATTTGGGCCCACTCATTATCAGTGGGATCAGGGATACTTCCAGCAAGAAATATATCAAAGAGTCTGGGTTGGACTAGCTGAAAATTTGAGTTTATCGGAAGCTTGGTCTAAAATTCCCGAAAAATTAGCTTTTTATGATTATTATGGTAATAATCCGGCAAAAGGGAGATTATTAAGAGCAGGTTCAATGGACAACAGAGATGGAATAGCTGTTGGATGGTTAGGACACCCGATCTTTAGAGATAAAGATGAACATGAGCTTTTTGTACGTCGTATGCCTACTTTTTTTGAAATGTTTCCAGTAGTTTTGGTAGATGTAGACGGAATTGTTTGAGCCAGTGTTCCTTTTAGAAGAGTAGAATCCAAATAGTGTTGAACAAGTTGGTGTAACTATTGATTTTTATGGTTGCAAACTCAATGGGGTCAGTTATAGTGATCCCACTACTGTGGAAAAATATGCTAGACATCCCCAATTAGGTGAAATTTTTGAATTAGACTGAGCTACTTTGAAATCCGATGGTGTTTTTTGTAGTAGTCGAAGGAGTTGGTTCACTTTTGGGCATGCTTTATTTGCTCTGCTCTTCTTCTTTGAACACATTTGGCATGGTGCTAGAACCTTGTTCAGAGATGTTTTTGCTAGTATTGATCCAAATTTGGATGCTCAAGTTGAATTTGGAGCATTCCAAAAACTTGGAGATCCAACTACACGGAGACAAGCAGTTTGATACAACATTGTTCTTGGATCTTCTGTTTATACATATATATATATATATATATAGATATATATATATATATATATAATATATATTATATATATATATTATACATATATATTCTCTTTGATATAGTGTACTGAAGAAATATAGTGTACTGAAGAAATTTGCACTTTTTTTATCATCCTTTCTTTGATTCTTTCCTTTTGTAAATGATCCCCCTCTCAAAAAAAATAGAAATAAAATAGGTGTGGAAGCTATAATTGTAAATTACAATCAAATCTATGGAAGCATTGGTTTATTCATTTCTCTTAGTCTCAACTTTATGGATAATTTTTTTTGCTATCTTTTTTCAAGAACCACCTAAGGTTCCGACGAAAAAAATGAAATGATTTTTCATTATCTTAATTGAAGTAATGAGCCTCCAAATATAAATATTGGAGGCTCATTACTTCAATTAGTCCCTGTGTTCTTCGAATGGATCTCTTAGTTGGCGAGAAGGTTGGCCAAAGGTGGTATATAAGGCATACCCTGTAAAGCTTACAAGTAAACCAAATATGAAGATAGTGACTAGGGTTGCTGTTTCCATTTTTAGATAATTTTAAGATCACAATGGATCTACAATAAGATCATTTAATCATTTATTTACAACTACAATGGAATGGTATGCAAAGTCAATAAATTTTAACCAATGATTAAATAGGGTGTATGGCTACACAAACTGTTGAGGATAATTTTAGATTTGGGCTAATACGAACTGTTATAGGGGATTTATTAAAACCATTAAATTTGGAATATGGTAAAGTAGTTCCAGGCTGGGGTCCTACACCACTTATGGGCTTGGTAATGGCTTGATTTGTGGTATTCCTTTCTATTATTTTGGAAATTTATAATTCTTCGTTTTACTGGATAAAATTTTAGTGAGTTAAGTTTTATAAGAACTATGAAGTCCTAGGTTTTCAATCAAAAAAATTACTTAAAAATCAGATTTATAGATTATTTTGGTAGTTCGATTGTGGAATTTATTTGTTTCTATATTTCTGGAATATGAGTGGGTGACTTGTTATAATTGATCCTATTGGTAATACAGAGAATGAGTCTGCCATTTTTATCAAGATGATTCTACCCCGTCAGATATTATTTGATTTATTTTAGTATCTTGAACATGGAATATATAGAATAAAATAAATCAATAAAATAAATATTTGAGCTATGATTCATACCCACTATTTAGACTTCACGATCGGACTAAAAAAATAGGTATTTCCGAGAAATCAAACGATTTTTCTTTCTTCAAACTTATTTTGACCAAAATACAACCATTTCTATAGATTTTCTTGAGTTATTACATCTATTCATTAAATTATTACATCTATTCATTAAATAAGTGATGATCAAAGGGTTCTTACTCAGAAAGCTTTTGGGTTTAGCTTAGAGCTTTATTAAATAAATCATCATGGTTATAGTATGAATCTGAAGTTTCAATTGATTCATGGGGTCTCAACAAGAAAATTCCTATTAAATTCCTATCAATATTAATGAATATTAAAACAAGAAACAAGAGTCAATCTGCATTACATACAAAAAAGAAACAAATCAAATAAGAAATAAAAAAAATAGGGAAGAGAAGATTCAAGAGTCTTGTAACGATCAACATAAGAAAAGAGGGCCGAGCCAACTTGATTTGGCATTATAATCACAAAGAAGAAATTTAGGATTTTTGTTATTTCATATCTTCGAGACAAATCGAATCAAGAGGCTACGAAGTTTTGAGCTTTTTATTACTATTATGTTGAAAATCAGTATTTGTGTATTTCTGTTTGAGCCGTACGAGATGAAATTCTCATATACAATTCTTAGAGTGGGAGTCTCCTATCTCAATAAAGTATATGATTGGTTCAAGGAACATCTCGAGATTTAGGTGATTGCAGATGATATAACTAGTAAATATGTTCCTCCCGATGTTAACATATTTTATTGTCTAGGTGGATCACACTTACTTGTTTTTTAGTACAAGTAGCTACGGGTTTTGCTATGACTTTTTACTATTGTCCAACCGTTACGGAGGCCTTTTCCTCTATTCAATACATAATGACTGAGGCCCACTTTGGATGGTTAATCCAATTAGTTTATCAATGGTCAGCAAGTATGCTGGTTCTAATGATGATCCTTCACATATTTCGTGTGAATCTTATAGGTCGATTTGCACCAAGAATTAACTTGGGTTACAGGAATGGTTCTGGCTATATTAACTGCATGTTTTGGAGTAACTGGTTACTCTTTACCCCAAGATCAATTTGGTTATTGGGCTGTAAAAATTGTGACGGGTGTACCTGAAGCTATTCTTGTAATAGGATCGCCTTTGGTAGAGTTATTACATGGAAGTGCTAGTGTGGGCCAATCCTCTTTGACTCATTTTTATAGTTTACACACTTTTGTATTGCCTCTCCTTACTGCTGTATTTATGCTAATGCACTTTCCAATGATACGTAAGCAAGGTATTTTAGGTCCTTTTTAGAAAAAGAAAAGACAGATCATAGATATTTGTAATTGATGATATATCATTTCGGGAAGGAAAATAGTATTTCATTGCTACAATATGGGTTATTAAAAAATGAGACATATTGTTTGGATGATTCTCTTCAACTCCAAAGTATTGTATTCCTTATTTTAAATGAATAGTTGAAGTGCATTTTCTGAAGAGAAGATGGATTATTGGAGTGTGTGACTTGAACTATTGATTGGGCCATGCAGATATATGATTTTTTCTGCCATGTTAGAATTCACAACCAGATGTGTTTCTGTATCCAACCACAATGTAAATCTCTTATGTAGCAAAGGATAGGCTGGTTCATTTGTGAAGAATTTTTTCTATGATCATACCAGAATCATGTCATACATGAACAGGCTCCGCAAGATCTTGTAGAATAGAGAATAAGTGATTTGCCATGATTTTCTATCTATTTCACTTATTTCTTATTTATAGTATAAAAATGCATTTATTTCCTTTACATCAATCCTGATCTATGATACTATCGGAGTGTAATAAAGGATCTAAAGAAAAACAGAGGCTGACTTTATTAGATTAGTAACAAGTAAATACCGTTGTATGTAAGAGAATTGAGATATTGTAGGATAAACACCAACCAAAAAATATGAGACAATCCAAAAAGCAATTAATAATGATCAAAGATCAAATTAGTAAGCCTACTTGGATATTGAGCATTTACCTCTAAGAACTAAATTCTTTGCAATAAATAGTTTTGCAACTTGCATTTAATAAATATTTTTTCTATAATATATAGACTCTTATTCTTATATAGAGTCATTATAATTCTATTATGTGTGGATATGTATGAAATATATATTTCATATGAATCTATTCCTGTCATTCATTTTTGCTCGAGCTGGATGATGAAAAATTATCATGTCTGGTTCTTTCAGGGGATGGATCTATCACAATTCATCCATCCCAATAACAAAGAAACCAGACTTGAACAATCCTGTATTGAGAGCTAAATTGGCTAAAGGGATAGGGCATAATTATTATGGAGAACCTGCATGGCCCAATGATCTTTTATATATTTTTCCAGTAGCAATTCTAGGTACTAGTGCGTGTAATGTAGGCTTAGCGATTCTCGAACCATCAATGATTGGTGAATCGACAGATCCATTTGCAACTCCTTTGGATATATTACCCGAATGGTACTTCTTTCCTGTATTTCAAATACTTTGCACAGTACCCAATAAGTTACTGGGTGTTATTTTAATGGTTATAGTACCAATGGGAATATTGACAGTACTATTTTTGGAAAATGTTAATAAATTCCAAAATCCATTTCGTCGTCTCGTAGCTACAATAGTAGTTTTGGTCAGTACCACAGTATCTTTTTGGTTAGGTATTGGAGCAACATTACCGATTGATAAATCTTTAACTTTAGGTCTTTTCAAATTGATTCAATTACAAAATACCGCAAGCCTAGGTATCTAAGGAATAGTCACTTCAAAGTGACTATTCCTTAGATACCTTAATTTTGTTTATTACGATCCATTCTATAAAAATATGGATTGTGTCAAAGATGACAAATTCATTTTCTTTTTTGTCTAAAATGAAGATGAAATAATTCCAATGAATTTCAAATTCAAACTTTTCCTTTTCTTATTCTCAGGTAAATCAACTGCGAAATGCTTATGTAGAGTGTCCAATATCTGTCTTACATCTTCTATGCGAAAATATTCAATTTTTATAAGATCTTCTTGACTCTTACTCAAAAGGTCCAATAATGTATGTATATTGGACTTTTCTAGACAATTATAGGTCTTGGAAGGCAATTTTGATTGGTCAATAAAAATAGATTTCAATGGAATTCCCTTTTTGTTTTTCTTTAGATTATTTAATGTATCTTGAAAGGTAAAAGGGGATAAAGTAAACCTATTTTTATTTTCCTTGAAATGAGTGTCTTCTTCCTCTGTATGTGGAAAAGGAAGAAATAAATCAATCAAATTATGAGAAGCTTTATAAAGTGCTTCTTTAGGAGTTAAACTTCCATTTGTCCATATTTCTAGAAATAGTATCTCCTATTTTTCATTCCCATTACCATAAGAATGAATACTATGATTTGTATTTCGAACAGGCATGAATACAGCATCTATAGGATAACTTCCATCTTGAGAGTTATTTATAGATTTGATACGATATCCATGATCTCTCTTGATTTGTAATCCAAAGCACAAATCAATCGGTTCTATTAGGTTAGCTATATATTGTGTCGTGTCAACTATTTCCACGAAAGGTGGTGAGATGATATCTTTAGCGATTATGTACCTAGGACACCTAACACAAATGGATGCATCTCTAATTCCATAGAGATTACTTCTCAATACAATTTCTTTCAAATTGAGTAAAATTTCATGTACTAATTCTTCAATACCTACTATTATAGAATATTCATGTGATACGTCCTTAGATTTTGCACGTGTGATACATGTTCCTTCTATTTTTCCAAGTAAAGTCCTTCGTGTGGCAATATTGATTGTATCAACCTAACCTTTCCTAAGAGGGGAGAGAACAAAATGACCATAATAAAGACGTTTACTGTCTACTCTTGATTCAACACACTTCCACTGTGGTGTTCGAGTGGATTCTGCTACTTCCCCTCGAACCATACTAATATTCTAATTTGATTAGGTCATTGAATCATTTATTTCTCTTGATAGTTGTTTAATTCTTATTTCTACACGTCTTCTTTTAGGAGGTCGACATCCATTATGTGGCATAGGTGTTATATCATGTACGAAACTTAATAGTATACCACTTCTATGAATGGTTCATAGTGCCGCATCTCTTCCGAGACCAGGACCTTTTATCATAACTTCTGCTCATTGCATACCCTGATCAATTATTGTATGAATAGCATTTACTACTTTTGCTTGAGCAGCATAGGGTGGTCCTCTTCTTGTGCCTTTGAATCCAGAAGTACCCACAGATGCCCAAGAAACCACCCGACCACGTACATCTGTAACAGTTACAATAGTATTGTTGAAACTTTCTTGAACATGAATAACTCCTTTTGGTATTCTACATCCATTCTTGCATGAACCAATACGTTCAATCCTACAAGAACCAACTTTTGGTATAGGTTTTGTCATATTTTATTATCTATGTCCTAAATAGGAGTTAGAGATATACAGAAATATATGGAGATATCCATTTCATATTAAAAAAATGGATCCCCTATTTTTATTTTTACATTACAGGGATCCCCTCTCTACTTTAGTTTAGAATTAGAAAGTTTTTTTTTAAGATTAAAGATTACCCTATCCCTGTCTCTGTTTATGTTTTGGATTTAAACAAATCACCATAATTCGTCTGCGTCTATGGATCAGTCAACACTTTTCACAAATTTTACAAACAGAAATTCTTATTTTTCATATTTTTCATTTCTTTATTCCTGAATCTACTTCTTGGAAGGAAAAAAAATAAGTCTCTTGAATTTTTTAACTTAAGAAATAAGGACTGTTTAAAAAATCACTTAATCATTCAACTCCTTGTTATGAAGTCTATAAATTATACATCCCTTGGTTGAATCATAATGACTTATTTCAATTTTGACTCTATCTCTAGGTAGTATCCGTATAAAACTGTGCCAGATTCTCCCTGAAACATAACATAAAATTAGATCTTCATTATCTAAACGTACCCAGAACATACTGTTGGGAAGTGATTCAGTAATTAAGCCTTCATGAATCAATTTTGTTCTTTCATTCTAGGTAACCCCCTTTAAGTATCAATGAGATTAAATTAGGATACTGGAGGGGGATCACCACATATAACACAAAATTTCTCCTTCAATTCTTTTTAGTCGAGCTTCTCAATCTGTCATTATACCTTGAGAAGTAGAAAGAATTACAATCCCTATTCCACCTAAAGTCTTAGGAATTCATTGATAGTTGGAATAGATTCATAGACTAGGTCGGCTGATACGCTTTAAAATAGTACTATATACTCCGTTCCTAGTTCTTCTATGTTGCAAGGTTAAAACCAACCAAATTTTTTGACTTTCTTGATCTTGACATTTTCGAATGTTTTCAATAAAACCTTCTCATAAAAGTATTTTAACAATATTTTCGGTGATATTAATAGATGCTATTCGAACCCTTCCCTTTTTATCCATGTCAGCATTTCTTATAGAAGTTATTATATCGGCAATAGTATCCCTACCCATGACGAACTCGAATTATTCTTGTCTTCCAATTTGGATATAATCAACATGTTTTATTATTATTTTATTATTTATTTTTCTTTACTTTTTTTATTCAAAGTATATGCATGAGACACAATCTACTAATAATTTAATAATGAATTGCTCCATTTTTTGTACCTGACTAGTAGTTCCATCTACTAGTATTTAGTATTTATAATACCTTGGTAGCCAGTGAAACTACTTTAGTAAAATTAAACTGTCTCAATTCTCGAGGAATCGCACCAGAAACTCAAGTTCCTTTTGGATTTCCTTCTTGATCAATGACAATTGCAGCATTGTCATCATATCGTATTATCATACCATTGTCTCATTTGAGTTCTTTACACGTATGTACAATTATAGTTCTAATTACTTCTGATCTTTCTAGAGGCATATTGGGCACTGCTTCCTTGATTACAGCAACAATAATGTTGCCAATATGAGCATACCGGCCCCTATGATTCGAATACACATTAATTATCGAGCTCCACAATTATCTGCTACATTTAAAAGGGTTTGGGGTTGAATCATATGATTTTTCTTTTTTAATTTGCTATTTCAATGTAGTAAAAAATGAAAAAAATATACTGTTTGTCCAAAAATGAAGAAATATTTTGTTGTTTGTTTTTTCATCCACAATATTCAATATAATAAATAATCCTCTTGTTTAGTTTAGTTCTATGTTCCTATCCTAAAATAACAAATTGAGTTTGTATAGGCATTTTGTACACAACTATTTCAATAGCGGCCCTAACTACAATTTCGAATACTCCTCCCATTTCATAAAGTATTTGACCCAGTTTAACAATGGATACCCAATATTCAGGAGATCCTTTTCCTGAACCCATACGTGTTTCAGTGGGTCTTACTGTAATAGGTTTGTCGGGAAATATGAGTATCCATATTTTTTCACCAGGACGCACATATCGTGTCATTGCTCTTCACCTTGCTTCTATTTATCTGGCTGTGATCCAAGAGGGTTCAAGTGCCTGAAGTGCATATCTACCAAAACTAATATAATTGCCTTGACAAGATATTCCTCTCATTCTTCCTCTATGTTGTTTACGAAATTTGGTTATTTTGGGGTTATAGTTGATGGTTCTTTTTTTTTTTTCATTCCATCCCTACTACAAAACTCGACATGAGAGAATCTTCTCATCCAGCTCCTCATGAATGAAACAATTCATTCAATAGTTTTAAACAAATAGTATTATATAAAATACTATTATAAAATATTTATATATGTATTTTATAATACATATTTATAATATAACATATAATAAATAATGCACTAAATCACTAAACTAAGTAATGTGTTTGATATTGAATTTGTTTAACTGTCTGTATATACAATTAAGATACAAAGCTAGATTTATATATTTATCTATAAATCTAGATAGAGGTATAGGTAATGTTCTTTTTTTGTTTTATAATTATAACTATAACTATTCTAATGAATCATTTTTTTATTCTTATTGAACTATGCCAAACAAAAAATATTGTAATTCAATAAATAAATGTTTCACGGGTGAATATTGACTCTTTCTCATTTGTAGGTTGTTCAATCCATAACCTCTTAGAATAAATCAATTTGTTCTTGGTTCGTTCCGCCATCCCGCTCAATGAATCATTAGGATTCTATTTAAAACTAATACTAATCCTATGCAGTTACAAGTTCCACCTTTCCTATAGCTTCTCCATTAATGGTTAGGTCTAAACTCTGCAATGGAGCTCTCAACAAAAATTCATTTCTGAGTCAATTTTCTCAGTTTCTATTAACTACGAGCTCTTTATTATATATTATACATTATAGTATTGTATTAATTGATAGAGTATTATTTTTTATATATTATTAAATTTTTATATACTATTATATTGAATTTTATATTCAATATTGATGCTTTATCACATTGCCTTTCTATAAGATATGAGATAATTCATAGACCATACATATTGTAATAATATATCATTGGTTTTGTTTGTTTTCTCTTTCTATCATCTTTCATTCATCCACATCCCCTTATTTGTGTTTTACAACTCACAATTAGATTTTTTATGTTATGGGAGAAATTTTAGTTGCTACAACTATATGATCGATCCAGTCATATAGTGACTATTTCTTGGGATCTCAAAAATACAAAGCAATAAGTTAGTTTTTTTTATATATTATATATAGTTATTAAGTTTAGAGTGGGGTTCAACAATCTATGGAATCCTAACCCAACTCTAAATTTTAAACTTACTATAAAGAAGGAGTCACGCACTAAGCATATCAATTTTACTCTAAAAAAATGGTCAATCAAATTTTTATTCAACCCTATAGAATTAGAGAATTAGAATCGAATTGCTATTTTTGTTTGATATTTCATAAATGAAAGAACTAGTTTATAAATGAAAGAACAAATTTGTTTCTATTGCTAGACACTAGTCAGAACCAGAATGGCAAAACAAATAAAGAAAGGTCCATTAGTCCTCATCTACAAATATCCAAATTTTAATGCCTAATACTCCATAGATAGTTCGAATTGTATAGGAACAATGATCAATTTTAGCACGAATTGTTTGTAGAGGAACCCTCCCTTCTCTTGATCCATTCGACACGTGCAATTTCTTTTCCGTCGATACGCCCTGCGATTTGCACTTAATTCCTTTTGTGTCCATTTGTTCAGTTAATTCAATCGCCTTTTTCATTGCCTTTCGAAACGAAACTCTATTTTTTAATTGTAAAGCTATATATTCTGCAAGAATATTAGGTTGTCTATAAGGTTTTTCAACTTTTGTGAGAGTAATGTTGATTCTTGGGTTTTCAAAATGAATCTCCTTTTGTAGATTTATCTGTAATTCTGCAATTCCTTGCGTTCGGCCTTCTATTAACAAATTGGGGAATCCAATATATATTATTATCTGGATCAAATCGATTCTTTTTTTAATTCCTATACGTGCAATTCCTTCGAAACCTGAGGGTATTCTCTTATTTTTTTGTACATAGTTCTTGATACAATTCCGTATTTTTACATCTTCTTGTAGGCCCACAGAAAATTTTTTTGGTTTGCACAACCAAAAAGAATGATGACTTTGGGTTGTACCAAGTCTGAAACCAAGTGGATTTATTTTTTGTCCCATATTTTTTTCTAAATAGAAATCTAAGATTTATTTCAATTTAAAAATGACTTTGATTTATTTTTCAATACAATTGTTATATGACAAGTAGGTCTTTTTAAAGGATAACTGAGTCCTTGAGCTCTAGGTCTTAACCTTTTTAGAATAGCACCTCCATTGACTTCGACTTTACTAATAAATAAATCAGCTGTATTCATGTTCATATTATGATTTGCATTTGCTACTGCAGAATAAAGCAATTTTAAAATGAAAAAAGATGCTCGATAAGGTATGAGTTCTAGTATCATAAGTGCTTCTTCATAGGAACGCCCCTGAATCTGGTCAATTATTCTTCGAGCTTTGAAAACAAACATACGTATATGTTGGGCTAAAACCTTAACTTCTGTACTTGAAGTTGAGTTCTTTATCTTTATCATAAGGCTATCTCCTACAAATGAATGATAACTACTTTTGCTACTTTACTAAAATAGAAAATAAAAATTAAAAAATTAACGACGAGATTTATTATCATTTCTCTCATGTCTCGCGAAAGTCAGAGTAGGGCCGAATTCTCCCAATTTGTGACCTACCATCTAATCTATTATATAAATAGGTAAATGTTCTTTTCCATTATGAATGTCAATTGTATGTCCAATCATTGCGGGTATAATGGTAGATGCCCGAGACCAAGTTACTATTATTTCTTTCTCCTCCCTCTTATTGAGTTTTTCCATTTTTCCCGATAAATGATTAGCTACAAAAGGATTTTTTTAGTGAACATGTCACAATGGATTACTCCTTTAATTCTACATTTTAACCTATGTTCAATATCTCGATCTAATAAGGTAAGAATAAATACAATAATGATGAATGGAAAAAAGGGAAAAACCTTTAGCTAGATAAGAGGCGGATGTAGCCAAGTGGATCAAGGCAGTGGATTGTGAATCCACCATGTGCGGGTTCAATTCCTATCGTTCGCCCATCACAAAATTGCAAATTCGAAAAATTCAATTTTCAATATTTCTATTTACGGCAACGAAGAATAAAACTATCACTATATTTTTTCCTTTTCCTACTTCTTCCAAGAGCAAGATAACCCCAAAGGGGTTGTGCGTTTTCTTCTACCAATAGAGGCTCTTCCTTCACCGCCCCCATGGGGGTGGTCTACAGGGTTCATAACTAATCCTCTTAGTATAGGGCGCTTACCTAACCAACACTTAGATCCGGCTCTACCCAAACTTTTTTGGTTCACCCCAACATTACCCACTTGTCCAACTATTGCTAGGCAGTTTTTCGATATCAAACGGACCTCCCTAGATGGTAATCTTAATGTGGCCAATTTACTCTCTTTTGCAATCAGTTTTGCTATAGCACCTACTGCTCTAGCTAATTGTCCACCCTTTCCAAATGTGCTTTCTATGTTATGTATGGCCATGCCTAAGGGCATATTGGTTGAAGTATATTCTTCCTTTTTATCAATAAAAATCCCTTCCCAAACTGTACAAGCTTCTTCCAAAGCATACAACTTTCTAGATGTATATGATGATATCTAGACAGATGGATCTTATATGAATCGTATGATGAAATATCACATGAGTGGATATATAGGAATCCAAATATGCCGAATCACTCATGTTATGATCTTCTATATCTTAGGTCTCCCTGTTTTGTCATCTGTCTTATGTTCTTCATATAGCATTCAGACCAAATGACTCTATGAAATTACATTGCTACTTCCACATATCGCAGGTAATGTAGGAGACATCTCTATTTTCCCCCCCGGGATCTTTCTAATTACCACTGCTTAGCTTTCAATTCACCTCTGACCATCAAATTAAATGGGAATAACCTATTCTCCTCCCTTTGAAAGAAGGGTGTTTCCCATTCTCTATGTGCTTTAAACAATTTTGTCTTCTCCATATTACCATATCTCTAGAGTCAATGATTTTCTATGAGGAACTACTGAACTCAATCACTTGCTGTCATTACTCAATAGTTTTCTGTTGATGTCTATCCCGTAGAGGTACTCAAATTGGATCAGTGATCAATTTCTAGGTTTCATCATAAACCTAATTGGTTACTTCCAATTATGTAAATCAATAGTTCAAACCACACTAAAAGGTAGTGCATTTCCCATTGATATAGGAACTTTTGTACCAGAAAAAATGGTATCTCCAATTATAGCCCCTCTGGGATGTAAAATATATCTCTTCTCACCATCCCCATAGTGTATGAGACAAATGTATGCATTTCGATTAGGGTCATATTCTATGGTTATGATTCTACTAGATATGTCTTTTTCATTCCATCGAAAATTGATTTTACGGTATAGACGCTTATGACATCCCCCCTCTATGCCCTATGGTAATGATCCATCTGGCATTACAACCTTTACCACAATGATGTTGTCCATAGATCAAATTATTTCATAGATTGGATTTCACTTGACTGTCTACGGTTCCATTGCATGTGCTTGGGGTAGAAGTTTTGTATAAATGTATCGCCGTGTTATTATGTATTTTCCTTTAAGTTCTTTTCTCTATAAGAGGTGGAATAGAATAACCCGGTTGAAGTGTAATGATCATACGTCTGTAATGCATTGTATGTCCCATAATAGGTCCCATTCTTCTACCCTTTCTGGGTAGTCGATGACTATTCATAGCTATTACTTTGACACCAAAGAAGAGTTCGACCCAATGCTTTATTTCTGTCCTAGTTGATCCTGATTCAACATTAGAAGAATATTGATTGTTCCCCAATAACCAAATACTTTTTTTTGTAAAAACTACATATTTGATTACATCCATAAATCCATTTTCTTCTCTATGAGTTCCAATATCGATAAGAATTTTAGTTCTTACTGTTCATATGTTATGGTATGATATACCAATTCCTTATGTATGGATGATGAGATTCCATTGATACAGAGCTAATTTCGATAGACTTATTGAATGTTCCCATTGGCATGCATCCAGCAGGAAATGAACCTACAAATTTGCCAATTATGAGTTGGGCGCTTTAACCATTCAGCCATGGATGCTTAACAGGGATCATCGTACATCATCATAACCAAATTCCAATTGAAATGAAATCTTTAGGAGGAATCAATGAAACAACATCAATTCAAATCCTAGATCTTCGAATTGAGAGAGATATGGAGAGAAATCAAGAATTCTCACTAATTCTTAGACTCATGGATCATATTCGATTCAGTGGGATCTTTCAATCACAATTTTTTTTCCACCAAGAACATTTTATGAAACTCTTTGACTCCCAAATTGGGAGTATCTGACTTTCACATGATTCACAAAGTTCAACAAGCAATCAATATTTCATGATCAAAGGTGTAGTACTGCTTGTAGTAGTGGTCCTTATATCTCGTATTAACAATCAAAAGATGGCCGAAAGAAAAAATCTCTATTTTATGGGGCTTCTTCCCATATCTATGAATTCCATTGTACCTAGAAATGAGACATTGGAAGAATCATTTTGGTCTTCCAATATCAATAGATTGATTGTTTCACTCCTGTATCTTCCAAAAGGGAAAAATATTTATGAGAGTGGTTTCATGGATTCACAAGAGCGTACTTGGGTTCTCCCAATAAATAAAAAGTGTATCGTGCCTAAATCTAACCGGGGTTCATGGTGGTGGAGGAACCAGATTGGAAAAAGGAGGGATTCTAGTTGTAAGATATCTAATGAAACTGTAGCTGGAATTGAGATCTCATTCAAAGAGAAAGATAGTAAATACCTGGAGTTTCTTTTTTTATCCTATATGGATAATCCGATCCGCAAGGACCATGATTGGGAATTGTTTGATTATCTTTCTCCGAGGAAGAAGCGAAACATAATCAACTTTAATTTAGGACTCAAAATCTTAGGGAAAGACTTGATTTGTTATCTCATGTCTAATTTTCGTGAAAAAAGACCAATTGAAGGGGAGGGTTTCTTCAAACAACAAAGAGCTGAGGCAACTATTCAATCAAATGATATTGAGCATGTTTCCCATCTCTTCTTGAGAAACAAGTGGGGTATTTCTTTGCAAAATTGTGCTCAATTTAATATGTGGCAATTCCACCAAGATCTCTTCATTAGTTGGGGAAAGAATAAGCATGAATCGGATTTTTTGAGGAACATATCGAAAGAGAATTTGATTTGGTTAGACAATGTGTGGTTGATAAACAAGGATCAATTTTTTAGCAAGGTATGGAATTTATTGTCAAATATTCAATATGATTCCACAAGATCTATTTTAGTTCAAGTAACGGATTCTAGCCAATGGAAAGGATCTTCTAATCAATCCAGTGATCATTTCAATTCCATTAGAAATGCGGATTCAGAATATCACACATTGATCGATCAAATAGAGCTTTAAAAAGTAAAAGAAAGGTTGATTCTTTGGGATCCTTCCTTTCTTCAAATGGAATGAACAGAGATAGAATCAGATCAATTCCCAAATGCCTTTTTGGATCTTCGTCAATGTCCCGGCTATTCACCGAATGTGAGAAGCAGATGAATAATCATCTGCTTTAGGAAGAAATCAAACTTGGGAATCCTACAAGATCAATTTGTTCTTTTTTCTTTGACAGATAGTCAGAACTTCTTCTGGGTATGAATCCTACTGAGAGGTCCATTGGAGATCAGAAATTTTTAAAGAAAAAACAAGATGTTTCTTTTGTCCCTTCCAGGCAATCAAAAAATAAAGAAATGGTTGATATATTCAAGATAATTATGTATTTACAAAATACCATCTCAATTCATCCTATTTCATCAGATCCCAGATGTGATTTGGTTCTGAAGGATGAACCAGATATGGACAGTTCCAATAAGATTTCTTGAACAAAAATCCATTTTTTGATTTATTGCATCTATTGCATGACCGGAACAAAGGGGGATACACGTTACATCATGATTTTGAATCATAAGAGAGATTTCAAGAAATGGCATATCTATTCACTCTATCAATAACCGAGCCGGATTTGGTGTATCATAGGGGATTTGCCTTTCTATTGATTCCTATGGATTGGATGCAAAAAAAATTCTTGAATGAGGTATTCAACT
Organism: Trichopus zeylanicus subsp. travancoricus; assembly: GCA_005019695.1. Taxonomy (NCBI): domain Eukaryota; kingdom Viridiplantae; phylum Streptophyta; class Magnoliopsida; order Dioscoreales; family Dioscoreaceae; genus Trichopus; species Trichopus zeylanicus. Next base: position 112,535 of record RXID01014402.1, on the reverse strand, counting down.
CCAAAGATGAATTAAAATCAAAATAAAAATCTTTATTGGTTCTACCTCTTCTTTTTTATGAAGAGAATGAATCATTTTATCGAAGGATCAGAAAAAAATCGGTATGGATCTACTACGGGAATGATTTGGAAGATCCAAAACTAAAAATAGTAGTATTTGCTAGCAACAACATAATGGAGGCAGTCAATCAATATAGATTGGTCTGAGATCGGATTCAAATCCAATATAGAACCTATGGGTACATAAGAAATGTATTGAATCAATTCTTTTTAATGAATAGATCCAATCGCAACTTCCAATATGGAATTCAAAGGGATCACATAGAAAATGATACTCTGAATCATATAACTATAATGAAATATATGATCAACCAACATTTATCGAATTTGAAAAGGAGTAAATGGTTTGATCCTCTTATTTCTCAAACTGAGAGATCCATGAATCGGGATCCTGATTCATATAGATACAAATGGTCCAATGGGAGCAAGAATTTCCAAGAAAATTTGGAACATTTCATTTCTGAATAGAAGAACCATTTTCTAGTAGTGTTCGATCGATTACATATTAATCAATATTCGATTGATTGGTCTGAGGCTATCGACAAACAAGATTTGTCTAAGTCACTTCGTTTCTTTTTGTTCAAGTCACTTATCTTTTTGTCCAAGTCACTTCCCTTTTTGTCCAAGTCACTTCCCTTTTTCTTTGTGAGTATCAGGGATATACCCATTCATCAGTCTCAGATCCACATCTATGAATTAAAAGGTCCGAATGATCAACTCTGCAATCAGCTGTTAGAAGCAATAGGTGTTCAAATCGTTCATTTGAATAACATGAAACCCTTCTTATTGGATGATCATGATACTTCCTGAAGACCAAAATTCTTGATCAATGGAAGAACAATATTACCATTTTTGTTCAAAAAGATACCAAAGTGGATGATTGACTCATTCCATACTAGAAATAATCATAGGAAATCCTTTGATAAAACAGATTTCTATTTCTCAATGATATCCCACGATCGAGATGATTGGCTGAATACCATGAAACCATTTCATAGAAGTTCATTGATATCTTGTCTTTATAATGCAAATCAACTTTGATTCTTGAATGATCCACATCACTTCTGGTTCTATTGTAACAAAAGATTCCCTTTTTATGTGGAAAAGACCCGTATCCATAATTATGATCTTACATATCAACAATTCCTCAATATCTTATTCATTCGCAACAAAATAGTTTCTTTGTGCATCGGTAAAGAAAAAACATATTTTTTTGGAGAGAGAGACTACTTCACCAATCGAGTCACAGGTATCTGACATATTCATACCTAACGATTTTCCACAAAGTGGTGATGAAACGTATAAATTGTACAGATCTTTCCATTTTCCAATTTGATCAGATCCATTCGTTCGTAGAGCTATTTATTTGATCGTAGACATTTCTGCAACACCTCTAATAGAGGAACAAATAGCCAATTTTGAAAGAACTTATTATCGGCCTCTTTTAGATATGAATCTATTTGATTCAGAAGGGAAGAACTTGCATCAATATTTCAATTGAATTCAAATGTGGGTTTGATTCACACTCCATGTTTTGAAAAATATTTACCATCTGGAAAGAGGAAAAAATAGAGTCTTTGTCTAAAGAAATGCATTAAGAAAAGGTAGATGTATAGAACCTTTCAATGAGATAGAGCTTTTTCAAATATCTCAAAATGGAATCTGTTCCAAACATATATGCCATGGCTCCTTACTTCAACATGGTGCAAATATCTAAATTTCACCCTTTTAGATACTTTTTATGACCCATTGCCGATACTAAGTATAAGTAGCTGTCAAAAATTTGTATCCGTTTTTCATGATATTATGCACAGATCAGATATATCATGGCTGATTCCTCAGAAAAAATTGTGGGCGATTCTTCCACAACGGACTCTAATAAGTGAGATTTTGAGTAAGTGTTTACCAAATCTTCTTCTTCTGTCCGAAGAAATGATTCATCAAAATAATGAGTCACCCGTTCTATTGATATGGACATATCTGAGATCAACAAATGCTCAGGAGTTCCTCCATTCAATCCTTTTCCTTCTTCTTGTTGCTGGATATCTTGTTTGTATACACCTTCTCTTTGTTTTTCGAGCCTCTAGTGAGTTATAGACAGAGTTAGAAAAGATCAAATCTTTGATGATTCCATCATACATGATTGAGTTGTGAAAACTTCTATATAGGCATCATACATCTGAACTGAATTCTTTCTGGTTAAAGAATCTCTTTCTAGTTGCTCTAGAACAATTAGGAGATTCTTTGGAAGAAATATGGGGTTCTACTTCTAGTGGCAACATGCTATTGGGTGGCAATACCGCTTATGGGATCAAATTAATATGTTCTAAGAAGAAATATTTGAATAACAATCTCATCAATCTCATAAGTATCATACCAAATCCCATCAATCGAATCACTTTTTCAAGAAATACGACACATTTAAGTCATACAAGTAAAGAGATCTATTCATTGCTAAGAAAAAGAAAAAATGTGAACGGTGATTGGATTGATGATAAAATAGAATCCTGGGTCGCGGATAGTGATTCAATTGATGATGAAGAAAGAGAATTCTTGATTCAATTCTCCACCTTAATGACAGAAAAAAGGATTGATCAAATTCTATTAAGTCTGACTAATAGTGATCATTTAGCAAAGAATAACTCTGGTTATCAAATGATTGAACAATTGGGATCAATTTACTTACGATACTTAGTTGACATTTATAAAAAGTATCTAATTAATTATGAGTTCAATAGATCCTGTTTAGTAGAAAGACAGATATTCCTTGCTCATTATTAGACAATAGCTTATTCACAAACCTCGTGTGGGGCTAATAGTTTTCATTTCCCATCTCATGGAAAACCCTTTTCACTCCGCTTAGCCCTATCCCCTTCTAGGGGTATTTTAGTAATAGGTTCTATAGGAACTGGATGGTCCTATCTGGTCAAATACCTAGCGACAAACTCCTATGTTCATTTCATTATGGTATTTCCAAACAAGTTACAGGATGACAAGCCTAAAGGTTATCTTATGATGATATTGATATTGATGATAGTGACGATATTTATGATAACCTTGATACGGAGCTACTAATTATGACGAATGTGCTAACTATGTATATGATGTAGAAAATAGACCAATTTGCTATCACCCTTCAATTTAAATTAGCAAAAGCAATGTCTCCTTGCATAATATGGATTCCAAACATTCATGATCTATATGTGAATGAGTCGCATTACTTATCCCTCAGTCTATTAGAGAACTATCTCTCCAGGGATTGTGAAAGATGTTCCACTAGAAATATTCTTGTTATTGCTTTTTCTCATATTCCCAAAAAAGTGGATCCCGCTCTAATAGCTCCGAATAAATTAAATACATGCATTAAGATACGAAGGCTTCTTATTCCACAATAACGAAAGCACTTTTTCATTCTTTCATATACTAGGGGATTTCGTTTCAAAAAGAAAATGTTCCATACTAACAGATTCGAGTCCATAACCATGGGTTACAATGCATGAGATCTTGTAGCATTTATCAATTAGGCCCTATCGATTAGTATTACACAGAGGAAATCAATTATAGAAACTAATACAATTAGATCAGCTCTTCATAGACAAACTTGGAATTTATGATCCTAGGTAAGATTGGTTCAGGATCATGGGATCCTTTTCTATCAGAAAGGAAGGACTATTGCAGAAAACATACTTCTAAGTAATTGCCCCATAGATCCTATATCAATCTATATGAAGAAGAAATCATGTAAGTAATGGGATTCTTATTTGTACGAATGGTACTTCGAACTTGGAATGAGCATGAAGAAATTAACAATACTTCTTCATCTTTTGAGTTGTTCTATCGGACCCGTCGCTCAAGATCTTTGGTCTTCACCTGGACCAGATGAAAAAAATTGGATCACTTCTTATGGATTCATTGAGAATGATTCTGATCTAGTTCATGGCCTATTAGAAGTAGAAGGCACTCTTGTGGGATCCTCACAAATAGAAAAAGATTATAGTCAGTTTGATAATAATGGAGTGACATTACTTGAACCAAGGAATCGGTTGGATATGATGCAAAATAGATCTTCTATCATTCATCAGAGATTTCTATATGAAAAATATGAATCAGAGTTTGAAGAAGGGGAAGGAGAAGGAGCCCTTGACTCGCAACAGATAGAGGAGGATTTATTCAATCACATAGTTTGGGCTCCTAGAATATGCGCCTGTGTGGTAATCTATTTGATTATATTGAAAGGCCCACTGAATTGGGATTTCCCTATTGGGCCGGGTCATTTCACGACAAGCAGATCATTTATCATAAAGAGGATGAGCTTCAAGAGAATGATTCGGAGTTCTTGCAGAGTGGAACCATGCAGTACCAGACACGAGATAGATCTTCCAAAGAACAAGGCTTTTTTTCGAATAAGCCAATTCATTTGGGACCCTGTAGATCCATTCTTTTTCCTATTCAAAGATCAGCCCTTTGTCTCTGTGTTTTCATGTCGAGAATTCTTTGCAAATGAAGAGATGTCAAAGGGGCTTATTTCTTCCAAAACAAATCCTCCTACATCTATATATAAATGATGGTTCATCAAGAATACTCAAGAAAAACACTTCAAAGCGTCATGCTGCTAGGCGAAGCAATGGAGTACTACACCCTAGATGGTGAGAGTCCAGTAGCCGAAAGCATCACTAGCTTATTCTCTGACCCAAGTAGCATGGGGCCCATGGAATCTCGTGTGAATCAGCAAGGACCACCTTGCAAGGCTAAATACTCCTAGGTGACCGATAGCGAAGTAGTACCATAAGAGAAAGGTGAAAAGAACTCCCATCGGGGAGTGAAATAGAACATGAAACCATGAGCTCCCAAGTAGTGGGAGGAGAATGTCATCTCTGACTACGTGCCTATTGAAGAATGAGCCGGCGACTCATAGGCAGTGGCTTGGTTAAGGGAAACCACCGGAGCCATAGCTAAAGCGAGTCTTCATAAGGTGATTGTCACTACTTATGGACCTAAACCTGGGTGATCTATCCATGACCAGGATGAAGCTTGGGTGAAACTAAGTGGAGGTCCAAACTGACTATTGTTGAAGAATAAGCCGATGAGTTGTGGTTAGGGGTGAAATGCCGCTAGAATCCAGAGCTTGCTAGTTCTCCCTGAAATGTGTTGAGTCGCAGCAATTGACTAGACATCTAGGGGTAAAGCACTATTTTGGTGTAGACCATGAGAGCGGTACCAAATTGAGGCAAACTCTGAATACTAGATATGACCCCAGAATAATAGGGGTCAAGGTCGACCAGTGAGATGATCGGGGATAAGCTTCATCGTCGAGAGGGAAATAGCCCGGATCACCAGCTAAGGCCCCTAAATGACTGCTCAATGATAAAGGAGGTAGGGATATAGAGACAGCCAGGAGGTTTGCCTAGAAGCAACCACCCTTGAAAGAGTGCATAATAGCTCATTGATTGAGCACTCTTGTGCCGAAGATGAACGAGGCTAAGCAATCTGGCGAAGCTGTGGGATGTAAAAATGCATCGGTAGGGGAGTATTCCACCTTAGAGGAAAGCACCCATGCAAGCAGGTGTGGATGAAGCGAAAGCAAGAATGTCAACTTGAGTAATGCAAACATTGGTGAGAATCCAATGCCCTGAAAACCTAAGGGTTCCTCCGCAAGGTTTGTCCACGAAGGATGATTCAAGGCCTAAGATCAGGCCAAAAGGCATAGTCGATGGACAACAGGTGAATATTCCTATACTACCCCTTGTTGGTCATAAGGGACGAAGGAGGCTAGGTTAGCCGAAAGATGGTTATCAGTTCAAGGATGCGAGGTGACCCTACTTTTTTAGGGTAAGAAGGGGTAGAGGGAATGCCTAGGGGCATGAAAGGCGTAACAATATGGGCACTGTCTTGGAGAGAGGCTCGGTGAAATAGACATGTCTGTGAAGATGCGGGCTAACTGCACCTAGACAGAAAGACCCTATGAAGCTTTACTATTCCTTGGGATTGGCTTTGGGCCTTTCTTACGTAGCTTAGGTGGAGGGAAAAGAAGGCCTCCTTCCAGGGGGGCTCGAGCCATCATAGGGAACCTCAAAGTTGCTCTATTTCATTATATTCCATCTATATCCCAATTCCATTCATTTAATATCCCTTTGGTGTCAGTGACATAAGAGATGAAATGTCATTCAATTGAAGAAGATGGTATCATTGACATAAGAGATGTCATTTATAGTCCCTATATATGGAAAGTTAAGAAATTATCATATAATAATCGAGAAATTACAATAGAAAATAAAAAGAGGAGGTTTGTGATGATTTTGAAATCTTTTCCACTAGATAATCTATTGTCCTTATGCATGAAGATAATAAATTTGGTCATTATGGTTGGACTCTATTATGGATTTCTGACCACATTCTCCATAAGGCCCTCTTATCTGTTCCTACTGTGAGCTCGGGTTATGGCAGAAGGAATTGAGAAGGAGGTATCAACAACAACAAGTTTTATTATGGGATAGCTCACGATGTTCATATCGATCTATTATGTGCCTCTACATCTAGCATTGAGTAGGCCTCATACAATAACTATCCTAGTTCTACCATATCTTTTTTTTATTTCTTCTGGAACAATCAAAAAATCTTTTTTGACTATGGATCTACTACAAGAAATTCAATGCATAATCTTAGCATTCAATGTGTATTCCTGAATAATCTAATTTTTCAATTATTCAACTATTTCATTTTACCAAGTTCAACATTAGCCAGATTAGTCAATATTTATATGTTTCGATGCAACAACAAGATGTTATTTGTAACAAGTAGTTTTCTTGGTTGGTTAATTTGTCACATTTTATTCATGAAATGGGTTGGATTGGTATTATTCTAGATATGGCAAAATCATTCTATTTGACCTAATAAGTACCTCGGGTCAGAATTGAGAAATTCTATGGCTCGAATCTTTAGTATTCACTTATCTATCACCTATGTCTACTATTTAGGCAGAATGCCGTCACCTATTGTCATTAAGAAACTGAAAGAAACCTCAAAAATGGAAGAAGGGGAAGAAAGTGAGGAAGAAAGTGATGTAGAAACAACTTTCGAAATGAGGGAGACTAAACAGGAACAAGAGGAATCCATCGAAGATGACCCTTCCTTTTCTTCGGAAGAAAAGAAGGATCCGGACAAAATAGATGAAATGGAAGAGATCTGAGTAAATGGAAAGGAAAAAAATAAAGGATGAATTCTACTTTCATTTTAAAGAGGCATGCTATAAAGATAGCCCAGTTTACAAAGATTCTTATCTTGATACCCATCAAGATAATTGGCAATTGGGAAGACTTAAAGAAGATAAAAAAAGAAAAGACTTATTTAATATATAAAAAATCTCTTGTGAATTTTCTTTTCGATTATAAATGATGGAATCGTCAATTGAGATATATAAAAAATGATCGATTTGAAAATGCTGTATGAAATGAAATTTCACAATATTTTTTTTATACATGTCCAAGTGATGAAAAAAAAATCTTTTACATACCCACCCAGTTTATTGATTTTTTTGGAAATGTTAAAACGAAAAATCTTTTTGTACAGACAGAAAAACTATCCCATGAAGACCTATATAATCATTGGGTTTATACCAATGAACAAAAAAAGTACAACTTGAGTAATGAATTACTAAGTAGAATAAAAGTTCTAGAAAACTCTTTTCTAGATAATGCTCAAAAAAAGAGCCATATTGTACAATGATGAAAATGAACAAAAATGCTTGCACAAAGCATATGATCCTCTTTTGAATGGACCATATCGCGAGGCAATCAAAAAAAAATTACATTCACATGCAATCAAAAATGATTTCCTATTTTTTACAAAAGGAAAATTTTCCATAGAAACTTGGAAAAATAAAATAAATAAAATAAAAGATATAATTTTTAATTATATTAATGATTATAATGATTATTGAGAATTTGAGCATCAAAAGAATACGTTCGTTGAGAAATTATTAGTGACTTATATTGGTTACTACTTTAACTCAATAGGTAAATCTTCTTTTGAGCTTGCACATAGTTTGACCTAGATCAAATTTTCTTTATTATTTTCATTACCAGGACAAAAAATACTTAATTCAGAAATCAAGAAAAATCTTTTCAATTTGAATGAATTACAACTTATAGAAATGTAAATGACCAAATAACAATTTGAAATAAATCTATTGGAATAGAAGATGAAATAGAAGATGGAATAGAAGAAATTTGTAAAGAGGTTCCTTGATGGTCATATAAATTGACCGATGATTTAGATTTAGGAGGGCAAACTAAAGAAGAATCACTAAAAGATCCTGAGATTCATTCAAGAAGAGCTAAATGCGTGGTAATTTATACTGACGATATTGATAATGAAAATTTGACTACTACAGATAACTCTACTGATACTATTAATATTAGTGATATCGGTAATAATGATAATAGTGATGAGGATGAAGAACTAGCTTTGATACATTACTCACAACAATCCAATTTTCGTCAGGATATAATCAAAGGATCCATGTGTGCTCAAAGATGTAAAACCGTTACTGGGGAAATGTTTCAAGCAAATGTACATTCTCCGCTTTTTTTGGATCAAATAGAAAAAACATTTATTGTCTCTTCTTTTGATATATCGGATGTGAGAAACCTCAGTTTCAGAAATTGGTTAAGAAGAGAACCAAAATTGCAAATTTTTGAGGAAGAAACAAAAGAAAAGGTGGAAAAAAAAACAAAAAATGAGGAAATACAGAGAGTAATATTTGAAATTTGGGATACCATTATATTTGCTCAAACAATAAGGGGTTTGATGTTAATAACCTAATCTTTTCTTAGAAAATATATTCTATTACCTTCATTGATAATAGCTAAAAATATTGGGTATATGTTATTATTTCAATTCTCGGAGTGGTGCGAGGATTTGAAAGACTGGAATAGAGAAATGCATATTAAATGCACCTATAATGGTGTTACAATTATCAGAAATAGAATTTCCCTAGGATTGGTGAATAGAAGATATTCAAATAAAGATTCTATTTCGTTTCTACCTCAAACCTTAGCGAAAGTCTAAGGTCCTATCTGACAATAGGAATCTAATGGAAAAAAAAGACAATTTTTGTTTTTGAACAATATGGGGAATGGAAGTGGAAGTTCTTTTCGGTTCTGCACGAAAACGATCTTTTTTTTAACCCATTTATAAAAAACTCGAAACAAAAATTTTTTTCTTTCGAGTTTTAAGAATTTTCAAAGAAATAATAAAACAGATTCTAAAAGTTTTGAAAGTTCGGAAAGAAAAAATAGGATGGACTATCAAAGTAGTTAGAAAACGGATACTGAGAGAATTGGAAAAACTCATTCCAATTTTCTTATTCTTATTTGGATTGAGTAAAATGAAAGTTTATGAACCGAATGAAAAGAGCACAGATTACAAATCGAGTAATAAAATTACATATAAATCAACCACCTAAATTCAGTCTATGGGTTGGATAAATTATTCACTTATAGAAAAAAAATGAAAGACCTTGCTGATAGGACACTCAGAAGAACGAATCAAATAGAACAAATCACAAAAGACAATAAAAAAAATAGTTCTAATTTGTGATGATAAAAAATTGCAATTGCATAAAAATATTTGGCAGATACTCAAAAGACAATATATCCAAGTAATACATAAATCACATTATTTTATGAAATTTTTCATTGAAGATATAAATAATATATATTAATATTTTGCTATGTACCATTAATATTTTCAGGATCAATGTACAACTTTTCTTTGAATAAAAAAATAATCAATAAATCCATCATTTACAAGTGTCAAATAAATCAAAATACAATGAATTTTATTTCGACTATAAAAAAATCATTTTCCAATACTAACATTATTTAAAATATTATTCAAATTAGTAATAATAATTCAAATATTTCTTACAAGAACCTATCCTACTTGTCTCAAGCATATGTATTTTATATATTATCACAAACATAATTACTTAAGACCCAATTACTTAATAAGTCTTACTTGAGATTTGTACGTCAATATGACAGAACTTATCCATTAATTGGGGATATAATTAAGAATTATTGTATAGCACAAGAAATAATTGATGCCAAATCAAAGTATAACAAAATTGATAAGTCTAAAATGAATGAATGAAAAAATTGGTTAAAGGTTCATTATCAATTCAATTTATCTCATACCAAATGGTCTCGATTAGTACTACAAAAAGGATGAAATAAGATAAATAACGTCAATAAACATCATATCCTGCAAAATAAAGACTCAATAAAATTGGATTCGTATAAAAAAGAAAAAGACCAATTAATTTATTACATGAAATAAGATTATTATACAGGCATTCATTGAAGAGTCAAAAAGAAAAATCGAAAAAAGACTACAGATATGATCTTTTGTTAAATGAATATATGAATTATAGGAAGAGGGAAGACTCATATATTTATGGACCAACATTAAAAGTAAATGAGAACCAATACTATTAAACCCAGATCATTTTATATATTGGCAAGTATAGTTATTAGTGATTACCTAGAAGAAGGATATATTATTGATATGGATCAAAATATGGATAGAGAATTTTTTGATTGTAGAATTCTTCTTGATTGGATGGGAACGAATCAAAATCAAGAAAGGTTATATCATAGCATAGCAAATCCAAAACCTTGGTTCTTCCGAGAATGTGGACTACTTGTTAATGCATATAAGATTAAACCGCTTAATGCATATAGGATGAAATCACAGATCATACCAATTCAATTACTATTTTTGTATTTTCATGGAAATGAAAATATTAGTCAATGTAAAGACATTAATGTAGATCAAAAAAAGAATAAGAATCTTCTTATATCATCTAATAAAAAAGAATACCTTGAATTTGAAAATTCCAACCAAGAAAAAAAAGGAACAACAAGGCCAACAAAATCTTAGATCAAACCTATGAAAACAAAACAAAAAAAAAAGATGCTGAAGAGAATTACACAAAATCAGAAATTAAAATTGAAAAATGTAGAAAGAAAAAACAATAAAAAAAGAAGGAAGGAGAACTAGGTCTTTTTTTGAAAAAATATTTCCTTTTCCAATTAAAATGGAATGACCCTTTGGATCAAAGAATACTGAATAATGTCAAGGTATATTGTCTCCTACTTCGACTGATAAATATAAAGGAAATTGCTATATCCTCGATTCACAGGGGGGAGATGCATCTGGATGTAATGTTGCTTAAAAAGTGTATAACTGTTAAAGAATTGATAAAAAAGAAATATTAATTGTCGAACCAATTCGTCTATCTTTAAAAGGGGGTGTAAAATTTCAATTTATTATATATCAAACTATAGCTATTTCATTGATCAATAAAAACCAAACTAATGGAAAATAAAAAAAAAAAGATTTGTTGTTGATAACCAAAGTTTAGATAGATCCATTTGATGATGTAACAATATGCTTGTGAGTGGAGACACAAATAATTATGATTTTCTTGTTCTGAAAAATATTCTATCTCCTAGACATCGCAGAGAATTGAGAATTCTAATTTGTTTTAATTCCTGGAATTGTAATGTTTTGGATAGAAATCCAATATTTTATAATTAAAACAACATAAAAAAGTACAGACAATTTTGGAATGAGCATCTTAATAGAGATACAAATAAATTCACTAAATTTAAATTATTTATTTGGCCCAATTACCGATTAGAGTATTTAGTTTGTATGAATCATTATTGGTTTGATACCAATAATGGTAGTCAATTCAGTATGGCAAGAATACATATGTATCCGCAATTCGAAATTATCTAATGGTATATTTCCTACCTATTCATATAAGAAATACACGACATATCTGGTAGTTAGATAAAAGCAAAAATATATGTTGTGTTAGATTCTAGTACATGATACAGATTTAGTAGCATATCTATATCCATTCAACTGGATCTAGGAAGAAATGTGCGGAATATTTTTAGATACAAAAAACTCATTCTCTTTCATGAATGCAATTTCCTTTTCTATCAATATGCTAATTGAATTTGGATTTGCATAAGTAAAAAGGTAGTATATGAATAAATCCAAATTTTTGTTTTTACCAGATTAAATGACTAGCATAAGTATTTTTTTTCTTATTTTTCCTGATTGATAAAATCCATGAAAAGGAAAGAAAAAGATTAAAAAAATTTATGATCAAAAATTCATCCATCTCAGTCATTCCACAAGAAGAAAAAAAGGAAAACTGGGGATATGTTGAATTTCAAGTATTCTGTTTCACCAATAAGATATGGAGACTAACTTCACATTTAGAATTGCACAAAAAATATTTTTTGTCGCAAAGAGGTCTACGAAAAATTCTAGGAAAACGTTAACGACTGCTGACTTATTTGTCAAAGAAAAATAGAGTATGTTATAAGAGATTAATTGGGCAGTTGGATATTCAAGAGCCTCAAACTCATTAATTTCAAGATTCATTTGCATTTTTTATATTAGTTATTTGTTTTAATGAACCTTGATAAATTCAAGAAATAATGAATCCGGGAAGAAAAGATATGATTGTACCGGATACAAGAAAGGGTCTCATGATAGTTAATATGGGTCCTCACCATCCATCAATGCATGGTGTTCTTCGACTGATCCTTACTCTTGATGGTGAAGATGTTATTGATTGTAAACCCATATTGGGCTATTTACACAGAGGAATGGAAAAAATAGCTGAAAATCGAACAATTATACAATATCTACCTTATGTAACACATTGGGATTATTTAGCTACCATGTTCACAGAGGCAATAATGGTAAATGTGCCAGAACAATTTTGAAATGTTCAAGTACCCAAAAGGGCCAGCCATATAAGAGTAATTATGCTAGAACTGAGTCATATAGCTTCTCATTTACTATGGCTTGGACCTTTTATGGCAGATATCGTTGCACAGACTCTCTTTTTCTATATTTTCAGAGAGAGGGAATTGCTATATGATTTATTCAAAGCTGCTATGGGTATGCAAATGATGCATAATTATTTTCGTATCAAAGGAGTAATTGCTGATCTACCCCATGGCTGGATAGATAAATGTTTGGATTTTTGTGATTATTTTCTAAGAGGAGTTGCTGAATATAAAAAAATTGTTTCACAAAATCCCATTTTTTTTAGAACGAGTTGAAGGGGTGGGCATTATTTGTGGGAAGGAAGCAATAAATTGGGGCTTATCAGGACCAATGGTAAGAGCTTTCGGAATCCTGTGGGATCTTCGTAAAGTTGATCATTATGAGTGTTACAATAAATTCGATTCGGAAGTCCAATGGCAAAAAGAGGGGATTCATTAGCTCGTTATTTAGTACAAATAGGTGAAATGAAAAAATCCATAAAAATTATTCAACAGGCTGTAGAAGGGATTCCCAGGGGGCCCTATGAAAATTTGGAAGTCCAACGCTTTGATAGAACAAGAAATTCTGAATGGAATCTTTTTGCATATAGATTCATTAGTAAAAAAACCTTCACCCAAATTGGAATTGTCGAAATAGGAACTTTATATGATAGTAGAAGCCCCAAAAGGAGAATTAGGAATTTATTTGGTAGGAGATAATAGTGTTTTTCCCTGGAGATGGAAAATTCGTCCACTCTATTTCATCGATTTGCAAATTCTTCCCCAACTAGTTAAAAGAATGAAATTGGCTGATATCATGATGATACTAGGTAGTATAGATATCATTATGGGAGAAGTTGATCGTTGAAATGATAATTGATAGGACAAAAGTCCAATCTATCAATTCTTTTTCTTCAAAATCCTTAAAAGAAGTCTATGGATTCATATGGCTATTCCTCCCTATTTTGACCCTTATATTAGGAATCATAATAGGGATACTGGTAATTGTGTGGTTAGAAAGAGAAATCTCTGCCAGCCATACAACAACATATTGGGCTGGAATATGCCGGTGCATTGGGAATTCTTCAAGCTCTAGCGGATGGGACCAAACTACTTTTTAAAGAGGACTTCTTACCATCAAGAGGGAATATTTGTTTGTTTAGTATTGGGCCATCTATAGCAGTCATATCAATTTTACTAAATTATTTAGCAATTCCTTTTGGGTATCATCTTGTTATAGCTGATCTCAGTATAGGTGTTTTTTTATGGATCGCTATTTCAAGTATTGCGCCTATTGGGCTTTTTATGTCAAGATATGGATCAAATAATAAATATTCCTTTTCGGGTGGTCTACGAGCAGCTGCTCAATCTATTAGTTATGAAATATCATTAACTCTATGTGTTTTATCAATATCTCTACGTGCGATTCACTGAACATGAGCTTTTTCCTTCTCTACTAGAAATAAGCAAAAAAATGAAAGAAAAGACCTTAAATATATTAAATAGATATTCTTTTTTTATTTATCATTTGAGGTGATGAGTTAAAGCTGACAGTTATATGAGTGAAACAAAATAGCCTAAAAATTCACAGTAAGAAGATAAAATCTCATTCCCTATGTACAAGAATAAACTAAAAGTAAACATAAATAGTTTACACTGTTTACCCCAAGATTGAGATTCTTTGATTAGATTAGTGTTATCATATCTTGAAGCAGGTGCGAAAGATTAATCGTAAGAAGTTTCTACTACTGTCTTGTATGTATTACCATATCGGGGATCAATAAGAAATTAGTGGATGATTAGGAACACTAAAGTACACAAAAGATTAGTAATAGAGATAATCTCAAGTATCAAAAAAGAGGTATTTCCACATAAAATGAATCATAACAAGGCTTTAGGTTGGTAGAAATCATCAAGCAGTACTCCCGCACGATTTAGATCTAGAGTATGCTCTTACTCACTGATTTAAGAAATAACTAGCAAGAACAAATTAATCCTTTTTTTTTTTTCAGAGTAGCTTCTTTTTATTTTGAGTTCTTAGAAAGAAGACAGGAACAAAAGCAATGGAACACATACAATAATACAATAAAAAAAAATAATAGATAGAATTAAAAAAAAATGAATAATAAAAAAATATCTTTATTTCTTTTTTTCCTCCATCCATATATATACATATGGAATTCTTATCATGATTTATGAACAAGTATCTAATTTCATAATTGATATAATAAGTATTTTATTCAAAGATTAAGTTATTACTGAACAAGAAAAAATTGGAATTCTAAGGGATGAGATCAATTCGGAAGTGCTTTTTTGTTATCCTAGCAAACAGAATTTTTTTGGTCTAATTTAGGACTATGTTATGTATCTTTATTCTTCTATTTCCCTACAAAGATGCTAATAATACTAGTCCTTACATTTAGTTGTAACCATAGAGGAGTCATATGAAGTTGAGGTCTCATGTACGATTTTTGAATAGCGATATGAACAGTAATGTTATTATCAACTATGATTATCTAACAGTTTAAGTACAATTGAAATAGTTGAGGCACAGTCAAAATACAGCTTTGGGGGGTGGAATCTGTGGCGTCAACCCATAGGGTTTATAGTTTTCCTAATTCTTCTCTAGCATAATGTGAGAGATTACCTTTTGATTTACCAGAAGCAGAAGAAGAATTAGTAGTAGGTTATCAAATAGAATATTCAGGTATCAAATATGGTTTATTTTACATTGCATCTTACCTAAATCTATTAGTTTCTTCACTATTTGTAACAATCCTTTACTTAGGAGGGTGGAGTTTATTTATTTCGTACATATTCCATCCCGAACTTTTCCTAAAAAAGAAAATGGTTGCAGTCTTTGGAATTCCAATTGCTATCTTTGTTACATTAGTTAAAGCTTATTTGTTTCTATTCATTTCTATCACAACAAGATGGACTTTACCTAGGATGAGAATGGACCAACTATTACCTATCTCTCTTGGATGGAAATTTCTTTTACCTATCTCTCTTGGTAATCTCTTATTGACAACTTCTTTACAACTTGTTTCACTATAAGTAAAAAATAACGATATTCTACTAACCTCTCTCAAACAAGAAATAGAAACATCAATTTATTCATGGATATACAATATGTTCCCTATGGTGACTGGGTTCATAGATTACGGCCAACAAATAGTACGAGCTACAAGGTACATTGGTCAAATTTTTATAATTTCCTTATCCCATACAAATCGTTTACCTATAAGTATTCAATATCCTTATGAAAAATCGATCACATTAGAGCATTTTTGTGGTCGAATTCACTTTGAATTTGATAAATTTATTGCTTGTGAAATATGTGTTCATGTATGTCCCATAGATCTACTTGTTGTTGATTGGACATTAGAAAAAAATAATAAAAAAATAATTGCTTAATTACAGTATTGATTTCGAGTTCTGTATATTTTGTGGTAACTGTGTTGAGTATTATCCAACAAACTGTTTGTCAATGACTCAAGAATATGTACTTTCTACTTATGATCTTCACGAGTTAAATTATAATCAAATTGCCTTGGGATAGTTACTGATGTCAATAATTGGAGATTACAAAATTCAAACAGTTTTGAATTCGACTCAAATCCAAATAGACAAGGATAAACCACTTGATTTGAGA
Source organism: Trichopus zeylanicus subsp. travancoricus (assembly GCA_005019695.1). NCBI lineage: Eukaryota > Viridiplantae > Streptophyta > Magnoliopsida > Dioscoreales > Dioscoreaceae > Trichopus > Trichopus zeylanicus. The sequence goes on along the minus strand of RXID01014402.1, from coordinate 95,964 downwards.
AGGATTACTAATTACTAAAATTTTCTTTTAATATAAAAAATCCAATATTCTTTTGTTTTGTTTGGTTAGTAACTACAAATACGAATTATAACCAATTGGTGTTGAGAATTATTCTTTAATTTAAACTCAAAATAGATTTTGGTGGTGATTTTGAATGTTTGAACTACTTTTTTTTTCGCCTAAAAAAAATAGGATAGGATTTGTCCAATAAGTTTATCTACATTAATCCATAATACATGAAGATAAAATTTAAATTAGGAATGTATCATATATAGGATACAAGAAAAAAATAGAGTAACCTTTTTCCTGGACCATTCAGTAAGGTCATGAAATATCTTTATCTCTTATTTTATGCATTATACGTAATGGATTTACTTGGACCGATACATGGTATTCTTGTAAAATTTCTGGGATCAGTTCTTATATTAGGTGGTTTGAGAGTGGTATTACTTACCAATCCCATTTTTTCTACTTTTTCATTGGGATGCGTTCTTTTTTGTATATCCTTATTTTATATTCCATCAAACTCCTATTTTATAGCTGCTATGTAGCTTCTTATTTATGTGGGAGCCATAAATGTCTTAATCATATTTGCTATAATGTTCATGAAGAGTTTAGAATATTCCAATGATTCCCATCTTTGGACCGTTGGAGATGGAGTTACTTCAGTGATTTCTACAAGTACTTTTTTCACTAATTACTAATATACCAGACACATCATGGTGCAAAATTATTTGGACTACAAAATCAAACCAGATTATACAATAGGACTTAATAAGTAATGTTCAACAAATTGGGATTCATTTATCAACCATTTTTTATCTTCCGTTTGAACTTATTTCTATAATTCTTTTAATTTCTTTAATAGGTGCAATTACTATGGCTCGTCAGTAAAAATACTTAGAATAAAAAGTAAAAGAAAAGTTCTAAATCAAATAAAAAATAGAAAGATTTTTTATTAAATCTATTGCCAATACCTTCTTTGTTTTGTAAGTGTTCTATTCTAGTCAAGGAAATCCAGTTGAATTTTTGTTCATATCAAAATTTGATGAGGAATTAGTCAATGATGTTCAAACATGTGTTTTTTGTGAGTGTATATTTATTTTCGAGTAGTATTATGGATTGATCACAAGTCGAAACATGATTAGAGCACTTATGTGTCTTGAACTTATACTAAATTTAGTTAATATTAATCTTGTAACATTTTCTGATTTATTTGATAATCACCAATTAAAAGGAGACATTTTCTAAATTTTTGTTATAGCTATTGCAGCCGCTGAAGCAGCTATTGGGCTAGCTATTCTTTTGGCAATCCATTGTAATAGAAAAATCAACCCGTATTAATCAATTGAATCTATTGAATAATTAATTGCAATAAAAATAAGTATAAAATAATCATATATATATATAAATAAAGACATATGTATTGTATAATTATAGTAGAATTTATATAGTATAATTATAGTATAATTAATTAGAATTAATTATATTATAATAAATTCTATTAATTTCTAATCTAAATCCATTAGAATTCATTTTTCTATTGATTTTTGACCAATTTGAATTGAAATTCACATGCACTATGATCGCGTTTGCGGAAACAGAAGTCAAAGTTTATTGGCCCTTTCTTATGAACAGAGTTAGAAATATTAATCTATCTTTAGTTCAGTTTTTAGTTTAGATATGGATTCCAAAATTTGATAAACCACCGTTTTGTCTGGTATCTATAATCGATAATATAAATATATGATTCAGTTACTATGAACCAGATCGAAAATTCTTATGTTCAAAACTTGAATTTACAGATCCAATGTCGCATTCAGTAAAAATTTATGATACATGTGTAGGGTGTACTCAATGTGTACGAGCCTGCCCCACAAATGTATTGGAAATGATACCTTGGGATGTATGTAAAGCTAAGCAAATTGCTTCCACGCCAAGAATCGAGCACTGTGTGGGTTATAAGAGATGTGAATCTGCTTGCCCAACCGATATTTTGAGTGTCCATGTTTATTTATGGCATGAAACAACTCGCAGCATGGGTCTATCTTATTGATATGCTACAAAAACTCCACTTGATTCATTTGATTCCTTTTTATCGAAAAAAACCTGTACTCGATAAAATATATTATTCCGAGCACGGATTTTTCTAGTCAAAGTGTATCTTATCTTTATCACGAGTTCTTTTCCTTGGTTAACAATAATTGTTGTTTTGCCAATATTTGTGGATTCTTCAATTTTTTTCTCCCCATTTAAATTGCTAATTTTTATTGTTCTATGTGGAAGACATGTATTGTTTAAAAAAGATTGTTCTTTCTTTTTAACTTATTGCATTGCATGAACACGAATAAGAGTTTTTTTAACATTTTTCCATTTTCTTTTCTCAGAAAATTTTTTTTGTTTCTAATATACAACAAATATATATATAATAAAATCAAAAGAGAAAATATTATATAAATTATATAGAAATTGATATATAAATAAAATATATAATACATGCCCATCGCATAAGATATGGCATTAACATATTAACACTGGTTAATACTAAATAAAAAAAAGATCTAATTATTCTAGTTAATTTATTTGAAATCCAACTCATTGTGTAATTGATTAATTAGTTTGTCAAATTAATTAATTAGATTCACATCAAATAAGAAAAACTTCTGTTTATTGGAAGTCCCCAATCCTATGATACTTCGTATAGAACTGAAATAAAAAACAACTAAGGTTATCTTATTAGGTTTTGTAGTTCTAATTTAAATTAAAATTATAGCCATCTTGCCCTGAACTTGATCAATTATCAATTACTTGATTAAGTTGCACCAAAATAATATTTGATTTGAATATAGGTCATATTGCTAATTAATTAGATCAAGTAATTAATTAGCAATATGATCTATATTCGAATTAATTAAAAAAATGAAATTTTGTTTATTGTTACTTTTAAAAAAGATAGAATTGGTGGACCAGAAACAACTAAACTAAATTCATTAAATTAGAGAAAAATTTGAATTTATTTTTTTTATGGAACATATATATCAATATGCATGGATAATACCCTTTCTTCTGCTTCCAATTACTTTGTCAATAGGATTTGGACTTCTTCTTGTTCTGACAGCAACAAAGAATAGTCATCGTATGTGGACTTTTGTTAGTGTTTTACTGCTAAGTATAGTTATGGGGTTCTCGATCAATCTAGCTATTCAGCAAATAAATGAAAGTTTTATCTATCAATACCTATGTTCTTGTATAATCAATAATGATTTTTCGTTAGAGTTCAGATACTTAATCAATCCACTTACTTCTATTATGTCAACACTAATTACTACTATTGAAATCATGGTTCTTATGTATAGTGACAATTATATGTCTCATGATCAGGGATATTTAAGATTTTTTGCTTATATAAGTTTTTTTAATACTTCCATGTTGGGATTAGTTACTAGTTCCAATTTGATACAAATTCATATTTTTTGGGAACTTGTAGGAACGTGTTCATATTTCTTAATAGGTTTTTAGTTCACACAACCTATTGTTGCAAGTGTTTGTCAAAAAGCTTTTGTAATTAATCGTGTAGGGGATTTTGGTTTATTATTAGGAATCTTAGGTTTTTATTGGATAACTGGTAGTTTAGAATTTTGGGATTTGTTCGAAATAGTTAATAACTTGATCTATAATAGTGAGGTCAATCTTTCATTTACTAGTTTGTGTGCCTTTTTATTATTGATTGGTGCAGTTGCAAAATCTGTAGAATTTCCTCTTCATGTATGGTTACCCAATGCTATGGAGGGACCTACTCCCATTTTAGCTCTTATTCTTGCTGCTACTATGGTAGCAGCACGAATTTTCCTTGTAGCCCGCCTTTTTCCTCTTTTCATAGTTATACCTTCAATAATGAATCTTATTTCTTTAATTGGTATGATAACACTACTATTAGGAGCTACTTTGGCTCTTGCTCAAAGAGACATTAAAAGAAGTTTAGCCTATTCCACAATGTCTCAATTGGGTTATATTATGTTAGCTCCAGGTATAGGTTATTATCGTGCTGCTTTATTCCATTTGATCACTCATGCTTATTCTAAAGCTTTATTGTTTTTGGGATCCGAATTTGTTATTCACTCAATGGAACCTGTTGTTGGATATTCACTAGATAAAAGTTAGAATATGGTTCTTATGGGTGGTTTAACAAAATATGTTCTAGTTACAAGAACTATGTTTTTATTAGGTACACTTTCTCTTTATGGTATTCCACCTCTTGCTTGTTTTTGGTCTAAAGATGAAATTCTTTCTGATAGTTGGTTGTATTCACCAATTTTGACAATAATAGCCTATTTGATAGTAGGATTAACTGATTTTATATGCTTTGTGTGTATTTACTTACTTTTGATGGATATTTTCTTGTTCATGTTCAAAATTATGGTAGTACTAAAAGTCATTCAATATCTATATGTATATGGGGAAAAGAGGTACCCAAAATAGACAATCCAAATTTACTTTTCTCAACTACAACTAATACTAATAAGGTATTATTTTTTTTCAAAGGGTATATATAAAATATACGATAATGTAATAAATCGGATGCAATACTTTTGTACTTATTTGTGAACTAAATACACTTACACGTATCCTCATGAATCAGACAATATTATACTATTTTCTCTATTTGTATTGGTACTATTTATTTTGTTTATTGGATTAATAGGAGTTCATTTTGATATAGGAGTAATATATTTTGATATATTATCAAAATGGTTAACTATATCAACATCAACAAACCCTTTCCACTCAGATTCAAATCATTTTCCGAATTGGTATGAATTTTTAATAAATGTAATTTTTTTCAGCAACTATAGCTCTTTTTCAGACTATTCATAGCATTTATTTTCTATGGGTCTGTTTGTTCAGCTTTCCAAAATTTGGACTTAATCAATTCATCTATAAAAATAGGCCTTAAGATAATTCTTTTTGATCAAATAAAAATTGTGATATAAAATTGGTCATATAATCATGGTTACATAGATATTATTTATACTAAGATCTTTACAATGGGGATAAGAGGAGTGGCAAAATTAACTCAATTTTTTGATAGACGTATAATTGAGGGAATTACAAATGGAATTGGTCTTTTTAGTTTCTTTATAGGGGAAGGAATCAAATATATAGGGGGTGGATGAATCAAGATAATTTTTTTCCATCGTTTATAATTGAAAAGAAAATTCACAAGAGATCTTTTATATATTAAATAAGTCTTTTCTTTTTTATCTTCTTTAAGTCTTTCCAATTGCCAATTATCTTGATGGGTATCAAGATAAGAATCTTTGTAAACTGGGCTATCTTTATAGCATGTCTCTTTAAAGTGAAAGTAGAATTCATCCTTTATTTTTTCTTTTCCATTTGCTCAGATCTCTTCTGTTTAATCTATTTTGTTTGGATCCTTCTTTTCTTCCAAAGAAAAGGAAGGGTCTTCTTCGGTGGATCCCTCTTGTTCCTGTTTAGTCTCCCTCATTTCGGAAGTTATTTCTACATCACTTTCTTCCTCACTTTCTCCCCCTTCTTCTATTTCTGAGGTTTCTTTTAGTTTCTTAGTGACAATAGGCGACGACATTCTGCCTAAATAGTAGACACAAGTGATAAATAAGAGAATACTAAAGATTCGAGCCATAGAATTTCTCAATTCTGACATAAGGTACTTATTAGGTCGAATAGAATGATTTTTTCGTATCCAGAATAATACCAATCCACCCCATTTCATGAATAAAATGTGACCAATTAACCAACCAAGAAAATTACTTGTTACAAATAACATCTTGTTGTTGCATCGAAACATATAAATGTTGACTAATCTGGCTAATGTTGAACTTGGTAAAATGAAAGGGTTGAATAATTTAAAAATTAGATTAGTCAGGAATACACATTGAATGCTGAGATTATGCATTGAATTTCTGGTAGTAGATCCATAATCAAAATAGTTTTTTTGATTGTTCCAGAAGAAATGAGACAAAAGATATGGTTGAACTAGGATAGTTAGTATATGAGGTCTACCCAATGCTAGATGCAAAGTCGCATAATAGATTGATATGAACATCATGAATTGTCCCATAATAAAACCTATTGTTGCTGATACCTCCTTCTCGATTCCTTCTTCCATAACCTGAGCTCGCAAAAGGAAGAGATAAGAGGGCCCTATGGAGAATGTGGTCAGAAATCCATAATAGAGTCCAACCACAACGACCGAATTTATTATCTTCATGCATGAGGATAATAGATTACATAGTGGAAAAGATTTCAAAATCATCACAAACCTCCCCTTTTTCTTTTCTATTGCAATTTCTCGATTATTATATGATGATTTATTAACTTTCCATATATAGGGAGTATAAATAACATCTCTTATGTCAATGATACCATCTTCTTTGATTGAATGACATCTCATATCTTATGTCACTGACACCAAAGGGATATTAAATGAATGTAATTGGGATATAGATGGAATATAATGAAATAGAGCCACTTTGAGGTTCCCTATGAAATGAGGCATGGAACGGAGCCACTACAAAGAAGTTCCAGGAGTTATGAAGGAAGCTTCAGACTCATATTATTTAAGGGTTGAGAACGGGAGTTGAACTCTATGAGGTCGAATCTCCCGTTGTTCCTCAATAGCTTAGTGGTAGAGCAATTGGCTATTAACTAACTGGTCATAGGTTTGAATCCTACTTGGGGACATCTGATTAATTCCTAATTCAAGAATGAAGAATTGAATGAAATAAATAAATAAAGGGCTCACTTTGACCATTAGGAGTAGGTAACCCATTCCCTGTCTTTGTTTCTATTGCATTCTATCTCATCGTATCCCATTCTTATGATATTTGAGAATCACCATCCTCAGTGTAGATCCAAGATAATCCCTTGTAAATAGCCAATTAAGAATTCTCGGATGATGTACTAGCAGTGCATTAAAGATGTAGTCATCGATTCTCCCAATAGGCCACAATTACTGCGAGCAAACATATTAATGACAATGACGAGGAGTGCATTTCAGCTATGCTACTAATACTTGTATACTTTTACTTGCTCTACCCATTTTGACAAAAAGCCCATAGTCCAATAGCTTTGCATCCGCTATCCCGATCATGATTTTCCTACCCCTAGTGGTAAAGGAAAGGTCCTTCCTTTTTGGGTCGATTACGGGCGAGGAGGGATTCGAACCATCGACATCATGGTTTGTAGCCAAGTGCTCTAATCCTTTGAGCTACAGGCCCCACCCATCTCCATTGGATCTATTCCCAGGAGTACCCTCAAAAAGAAACCTTTCCTCTCCTCAGCTATTTTAAGTTAAGAAGATGTTAAAGCACCTTTCCCTCTATAAAAGACTATAAGAATAGTGTGTTCTGAGGTGTGAAGTGGGAGAGAAGAGATGTCATAATTGGAGTTCTGAATAAGATGACCTTTGCATTTTTTATTTTGATCTTTCTCCTATTTAAAATGTAAAATAAGAGGTGTTAAGCTTTTTATCATTGTCATTCTGGCGTCGAGCTATTTTTCCACAGGACCTCCCCCATAGTATCGTCACTGCAATAGAGTTTAACCACTATGTTTGGGATGGATTGGTGTGGTTCCTCTATGCCTAGGACACCAAAATATCGAATCATGAATGAAGAAAGGATGAGAGAAAAGCATATTGGCTAGTGATTGTGATGCCCCAATTATTGACTTCTTGACTGGAAGGGACACCAAAGGCCTCTGCCCTTCCATCCCTTTGGTTTTTTCATGTTGTCAAATAGTTGAACAATGAAAATGGATGGCGAGTGCCTGATCAAATTGATCAGGTCGTGTAGGAACAAGGTTCAAATCTCTCAGTCAGTTAGGATGCCTCAGCTGCATACATCATTGCACTTCCACTTGACACCTATCATAATGATAAATGGCTCATCTCACCGTGACCTTATATTGGATTCTCAATACTTCTGTCACTCCATCTGTGCAGGGGCAGAGAACCCACCACTATCTTGGCTATGCAACCGGAGGCTCTAGGGAAGTGAGAATAGGAGAGCACTCATCTCGGGGTGGGCTTACTACTTAGATGCTTTCAGCAGTTATCTACTCCGCACTTGGCTACCCAATGTTTACCATGGGCATGATAACTGGTACACCAGAGGAGCATCCTTCTCAGTCCTCTCATACTAGGGAAAGGTCCTCTCAATGCTCTAACGCCCACACCAGATATGGACCAAACTTTCTCACAACATTCTGAACCCAGCTCATGTACTACTTTAATGGGTGAATAGCCCAACCCTTGGAACATACTCCAACCCTAGGTGGTGGAGAGCTGACATCGAGGTGCCAAAGCTTCCCGTCGATGTGAACTCTTGGGGAAGATCAGCTTATTACCCCTAGAGTAACTTTTATCCATTGAGTGATGGCCCTTCCACTCGGCACCATCGGATCACTAAGACTGACTTTTGTCCTTGCTCGATGTGTGGGTCTTGTAGTCAAGCTCCCTTCTAACTTTGCACTTGAGGGCCAATCTCTGTCCATCCTGAGGTAACTTTTGCATGCCTCCATTACCCTTTGGGAGCCCTATGCCCCATAGAAATTGTCTACCTAAGACTATCCCTTGGCGCGTAGGTCCTGACACAAGGTTAGAATTCTAGCTCTTCCAGAGTGGTATCTCACTGATAGCTTGGAGACCCCGAAAGGAGGCCTTCTTTGTCCTCCACCTAAGCTACACAGGAAAGGTCCAAAGCTAATCCCAGGGAATAGTAAAGCTTCATAGGGTCTTTCTATCTAGGTGCAGGTAGTCTGCATCTTCACAAACATGTCTATTTCATTGAGCCTCTCTTCGAGATATTGCCCAGATCATTACACCTTTTGTATGGGTCAAAACTTACCCGACAAAGAATTTCACTACCTTAGGACCATTATAGTTATGTCCACCATTCACCAGGGCTTTGATCGCCGACTCCTTGTCATCAGGTCACCAACTTCCTTGACCTTCTGGCACTAGGCAGGCGTCAGCCCCCATACATGGTCTTACAACTTTGCGAAGACCTATGTTTTTGGTAAACAGTCACCCGTGCCTGGTCACTGTGACCCCCTTTGTGAGGAGGCACCCCTTCTCTAGAAGTTACGGGGCTATTTTGCTGAGTTCCTTAGAGAGAGTTATCTCGCACCCCTAGGTATTCTCTACCTACCCACCTGTGTTGATTTTGGGTATAGATACCCTTTTGTTGAAGGTCATTTGAGCTTTTCCTGGGAGTATGGCATAGGTTACTTTAGTGTCATAGTGCCTAATACTCAAACATTGGCTCAAGGCATTTCTTCTACCCCTTCTTACCCTGAAAAAGCAAGGTCACCTTGTGTCCTTGAACCAATAACCATCTTTCAGCTAACCTAGCCTTCTCCGTCCCTCACGACCAACAAGGGGTAGTACAGGAATATTCACCAATTGTCCATCAACTATGCCTTTCGGCCAGATCTTAGGCCCTAACTCATCCTCCGTGGACAAACATTACAGAGGAACCCTTAGGTTTTTGGGGCATTGGATTCTCAACAATGTTTGCATTACACAAGCTGACATTCTCGCTTTTGCTTTGTCCACACCTACTTGCACGGATGCTTCCCTCTAAGGTAGAATGCTCCCCTACCGATGCATTTTTACATCCCACAGCTTCGACAGATCGCTTAACCCCATTCATCTTCAGTGCAAGAGCACTCAATCAGTGAGCTATTACACACTCTTTCAAGGGTGGCTGCTTCTAGGCAAACCTCCTGGCTATCTCTACACCCCTACCTCCTTTATCACTGAGTGGTCATTTAGGGGCCTTAACTAGTGATTTGGGCTATTTCGCTTTCAATGATGAAGCTTATCCCCCATTGTCTCATTGGTCGACCTTGACCCCTATTATTCTGGGGTCATATCTAGTATTCAGAGTTTGCCTCAATTTGGTACCGCTCTTGCAGCCTGCACCAAAATAGTGCTTTACTCCTAGATGTCCAGTCAACTGCTATGCCTCACACATATCGGGGAGAACCAGCTAGCTCTGGGTTCGAGTGGCATTTCACCCCTAACCACAACTCGTCCACTGATTCTTCAACATCAGTCAGTTTGGACCTCCACTTAGTTTCACCCAAGCTTCATCCTAGTCATGGATAGATCACCCAGGTTCGGGTCCATAAGCAGTGACAATCACCCTATGATGACTCGCTTTTGCTACAGCTCCTATGGGTTCCCTTAACCAAGCCACTACCTATGAGCCGCTGGCTCATTCTTCAATAGGGACACAATCAGAGATGACATTCTCCTCCCACTGCTTGGGTGCTCATGGTTTCATATTCTATTTCACTCTCTGATGGGGGTTCTTTTCACCTTTCCCTCAGGGTACTACTTCGCTATCGATCACCCATGAGTATTTAGCCTTGCAAGGTGGTCCTTGCTGATTCACACAGTATTCCACGTGCCTCATGCTACTTGGGTCAGAGCATAAGCTAGTGATGCTTTCAGCTACTGGACTCTCGCCATATAGGGTGCAGTACTCCACCACTTTGCCTAGCAGCACGATGCTTGTATTGCTCTCCCACAACCCCATTTTCATGATTTAGGCTTCTCCCATTTCACTCGCCCCTACTAAGGGAATCACTTTCACTTTCTTTTCCTCTGGCTACTAAGATGTTTCAGTTTGCCAGGTTCTCTTGCCTGCCCATGGATTCGGCAGCAGTTTGAAAGGTTGACCTATTCGGGAATCTCCAAATCTATGCTTAATTTCAACTCCCCGAAGCATTTCATTGCTTGCTATGCCCTTCCTTGTCTCTGGGTGCCTAGGTATCCACTGTAAGACTTTCCTCATTTGAACCTCACCATTAATATTAAGGCTATGCCATCCTAAGGTGCTGCTAATGCTAAATGAAAGGATCTTATCAACATCCATGAATGAGAAATCATAGATCGAACTATCGGATCAGAAAAATTAGGTGCTATCATAGTATTAACTAAGTTCACGGGCTGGAGATAAGCAGATTCAAACCGTTGACATCTGCCACAAGGTAAACCACCACCTCTCAGGCCTCCCCGACTAATTCTACCATAGAGGCCAATGATAGACAATAACTCCCCCTCGAACACAGCTTACAACTTTCATCATACTGTGCTCTCCAAAGAGCAACTCTTCTTAAAAGTTGCTGAGTTGGAATCCCATTCTAAGGATTCTTGTGGTTCCGGAGAATCCATCTATAGGAGAATAGGAATGGAGAGCTCTCCCCCTTTTTCTGCTTGACTCTTTGGTCAAATACTTGTTTTAAGAACGAGTGATTGCCCTTCTCTGACCCTTATTACCCAACTAGAGAGCGGATAGCTAATGCATTCCACTTATTGAACAGGGTCTATGGTCAGTCCATGACCCCTTGATGCCGAAGGCATCCTTAGGGTGATCTCGTAGTTCCTATAGGGTGGAGACGATGGGGTCAGTCCATGGATTTTCCTTCCTTTTGCCACATTTCACTCAAAGGGTTGAAGGGAGACAGTGCATCAAGCTATTCACAAGAGCCAACTTGATCCTCTTCCCCAGGGATCCCAGATGAGGGAACCCTAGGAGAGCCACCAACTCCAACTCTCAATAATGTACGATCAATACTAGATCTAGCCAACTACCTATCCTACCTCCTCTACATTCCTGACAGCCCATCTTTTTGTCTTAGTAGAGTCTTTCTGTGGCATGTTTCGGTCCTCTTCCCCATTACTTAGAAAAGGTGAGCCACCGATTCAGGTACAAGATACTATCATTACCGCTTAGACAATTAGACATCCAACCCGTAATCGCAATGACCTAATTGCAAAAGTAGAGCTCTACCAACTGAGCTATATCCCCCCGAGCCAAGTGGAATATGCATGAAAGAGTTAGATGCCTCTTCTATCCTTTTCCCTGGCACGGCTGGGCCATCCTAGACTTGAACCAGAGACCTCACCCATGAAGTAAATCATTGCACCTACAATCCAACCAATTGGGAGAGAATCAACAATTCTATTTCGCGAGTGATTCATCCTTCCCGAATGCAGCATACAACTCTCCATTGTACTGTGCTCTTCAAGTGTGCTTACCTTCTCCCTTACCATGGCAAGTCTTTGTGAAATAACTCCGATGGGAAGAAAAAAGAAGGCATTAAGAGACCCTCCCAGTCCAATCCTAGACACTCTAAGATCCTTTTTCAAACTTGCTCCCATTTCGAGTCAAGAGACAGATAAATAGACACATCCCATTACACTGATCAAGGGGCACTCATAGTGACTGAGCAGGTCGAATACCAAGAAGTGAGTTATTTATACCAAGAAATTCTTCTTATGGCTAGATCTAATCTCTTGGTTACTAAAAAAAGGAAAAAGAATTTAACATTCTTTTCCTCCTTTTGGGAAGGGAGGATTAGAGAAATCCTATTAATTGCTACTTTCTCCAGACCTCCAAGAAAGCATGAAGAAAGGCTCGAATGGTTCGATCCGTCCATCACCCCAAAATGAAAGGGGTGATCTTGTAGTTCTTGGTTTGTGAAAATGCATTGTTAGGTGCTCCATTTTCCCATCGAGGCTAAACCTAAACCTATGCTCGAGAGATAGCTATCCATACACTGATAAGGGATGTATGGATTCTCGAGAAAAGAGGAGCCGTGGTGGTCCCCCCCGGATTGCCCGGATCCTATGAGTGAATAGAAAGTTAGATCTACATTGGATCTCACTTGAATCGCCCCATCTATCCTCTTGAGGAGAAGTTTGGTTTCAAACTCTGATTCGAATGGGAGGAGTATGCCATGCTAATGTACCTTGGATGATCCACATATTCGGGTCAGGCGCTGATGAGCACATTGAACTATCCATGTGGCTGAGAGCCCTCACAAACCAGGCACAATGATGCAATTATTCTTTTTACCAAACATAACATATGCAGATAAAATCACGATCTTCTCCTATGATTATAAATGGAAAGTGTTTAATTGGAACATGAAAACCTAACTGAATTGGTCTTAGTTACTCTTCGGGCTGGAATGGGAGAAGGGAGGAGATTCTCACAAACTAGGAAAAGGATCCAATTACTTCGAAAGAATTGAATGAGGAGCCGTATGAGGCGAAAATCTCATGTACGGCTCTGTAGAGTGACAGTAAGAGTGACTTATCTATCAACTTTTCCACTATCACCCACAAAAAACCAAACTCTGCCTTACATAAAGTTGCCAGAGTATGATTAACCTTTAGATTTGAAATCACTGCTTATATACTAGGTATTGGCCATAATTTACAAGAACATTCTATAGTATTAGTAAGATGAGGAAGGGTTAAAGATTTATCGGGTGTGAGATATCACATTGTTTAGGGAACCCTAGATGCTATCGAAGTAAAGGATCATCAACAAGGGCATTCTAGTGCATTGTAGATTATTATCCAACACTTGTATCATTTGATGATGCCATGTGAATCGCTAGAAA
>RXID01014402.1:0-77500 GCA_005019695.1 Trichopus zeylanicus subsp. travancoricus | reverse complement strand
GCATGGTTTCATTAATGGAAATTATTTGATGCAGTGAGTAAGAGGCTCTATTTGTTTGCCATTCAAGAATTCTTGTTTAGGTAGTTCATATCATCCATACATAGTGTTTTGATCTAAGATTTCAATTCTTCCATGTTTTAGCAGTAAGTAGCATATTGTTCCACGGAGCTAAGGTCCAAATATGGAATAAACAAGTGTTTCCATGACTCTACCACTGGCCAATTCTGTTCCACTTAATCCCCTTTTCATAGCCACATATCTTTATGGCTAAGGAATGGGAAATCTTTCTCCTGTTACATGAATCAAATGTTTCATTTCATCCGGGCAAAGCCATCTCTTTCTCAACAATGTCTTTATCATTTGATCCAATAGTGTTCTGTTAGAAAGGAACAAATTTGATAAAAAAACTTATAACGCTCAAATAGAGTATTAGAATGGAAAGATCCATTAGATAATGAACTATTGGTTCTAAGCCATCTCTGGCGATGAATCAACAATTCGAAGTGTTTTTCTTGTGTATTCTTGATGAACCAGCATTTATATATAGATGTAGGAGGATTTGTTTGGGAAGTAATAAGCCCCTTTGATATCTCTTCGTCTACAAAGAATTCTCGATATGAAAACACAGAGACAAAGGGCTGATCTTTGAATAGGGTCCCAAATGAATTTTCTTATTCGAGAAAAGCCTTGTTCTTTGGAAGATCTGTCTCGTGTCTGGTACTGCATGGTTCCACTCTGCAAGAACTCCGAATCATTCTCTTGAAGCTCATCCTCTTTATGATAAATGATCTACTTGCCATGAAATGACCTGGCCCAATAGGGAAATCCCAATTCAGTGGGCCTTTTGATAAATCAAATAGATTACCACACGAGTGCCATATTCTAGGAGCCCAAATGATGTGATTGAATAAATCCTCCTCTGTCTGTTGCAGATCGAGGGCTCCTCTCCTTCCCCTTCTTCAAACTCCAATTCATATTTTTCATATAGAAATCTCTGATCAATGATAGAACAAGATCCATTTTGCATCATATCTAACCGATTCCTTGGTTTGAGTAATGTCACTTGATTATTATCAAACAGACTGCAATATTTTTCTGTCCGTGAAGATCCCACCAAAGCACCTTCTACTTCTAATAGGCCATGAACTAGTTCAGAATCATTCTCTACAAATCCATAAGAAGTGATCCAATTTTTTTTCATTGGGTTCGGGTGAAGACCAAAGATCTTGAGCGATGGATCCAGTAGAACAACTCAAAAGATAGAGAAGTATCGTTAATTTCTTCATGCTCATTCCAAGTTCAAAGTACCATTCGTACAAATAAGAATCCCCTTCCTTATGTGATTTCTTCTTCATATAGATAGATATAGGGTCTATGGGGCAATTACTTAGAAGTACATTTTGTGCAAGAGCCCTTCTATTTGATAGAAAAGGATCCCATGATCCTGTATCGATCTTATCTGGGATCTCAAATCCCAAGTTTATCTATGAAGAGATGATCTAATTATATTAGTTTCTATAATTAATTTCCTCTACATAATACTAATTGATAGGGCCTCATTGATAAGTGCTACAAGATCTCGTGCATTGTAACCCATGGTTATGGACTTGAATCCATTAGTATGGAACATTTTCTTTTCCAAACAAAATCCCCTAGTACATGAAAGAATGAAAAAGTGCTTTCGTTGTTGTGGAATAAGAAGTCTTCATATCTTAATGCATGCATTAATTTATTCGGAGCTATTAGTGCGGGATCCACTTTTTTGGGAATATGAGATGAAGCAATAACAAGAATATTTCTAGTGGAACATCTTTCACAATCCCTAGATAGATAGTTCTCTAATAGACCGAGGTATAAGTAATTTGACTCATTCACATACAGATCATGAATGTTTGGAATCCATATTATGCAAGGAGACATTACTTTTGCTAATTCAAATTGAAGGGTGATAACAAATTTATCTATTTTTGGCGTCATATATATAGTTAGCACATTCGTCATAATTAGCAGCTCTGTATCAAGGTTATCATCAATATTGTCACTATCATCAATATCGATATCATCAATAAGATAACCTTTAGGCTTGTCATCCAGGAAGTTGTTCAGAAATACCATAATGAAACAAACATAGGAGTTTGTCGCTAGTTATTTGACCAAATAGGATAGCCCAGTTTCTATAGAACCTATCACTAAAATACCCCTAGAAGGATAGGGCTAAGCGGAGCGAAAAGGGTTTTCCATGAGATGGGAAATGAAAACTATTAGCCCCACACGAGATTTGTGAAAAAGTGATTATCTGATAATGAGCAAGGAATATCCATCTTTCTGCTAAATAGGATCTATTGAACTCATAATTCATTAGATACTTTTTATGTATGTCAACTAAATATCATAAGTATATTGATCCCGGTTGTTCAATCATTTGATAACCAAATTTATTCTTTGCTAAATAATGATAACTATGATTCAGACCCAACAGAATTTGATCAATCCTTTTTTTGGTTGTTAAGGTGTAGAACTGAATCAAGAATTCTCTTTCTTCATCATCAATTGAATCACTGTTCTCGACCTAGGATTCTATTTTATCATCAATCCAATCACCGTTCACATTTTTTCTTTTTCTTATCAATGAATTGATGGGATTTGGTATGATACTTATGAGATCGATGAGATTGGTATTCAAATATTTCTTTTTAGAACATATTGATTTGATCCCATAAGCGGGACTACCACCCAATAGCATGTTGCCACTAGAAGTAGAACCCCGTATTTCTTCCAGAGAATCTCCTAATTGTTCTAGAGAAACTAGAAAGAGATTATTTAACCAAAAAGAATTCAGTTCAGATGTAGGATACCTATATAGAAGTTTTCGCAACTCAATCATGTATGATGGAATCATCAAAGATTTAATCTTTTCTAACTTAGTCTGTAACTCACTAGAGGCTCGAAAAACAAAGAGATGATGTATACGAACGAGATATCTAGCAACAAGAAGAAGGTAAATGATTGAATAGAGGAACTCCCGAGCATTTGTTGATCTCAGATGTGTCCATATCAATAGAACAGGTGACTCATTATTTCGATGAATCATTTCTTCAGACAAAAGAAGAAGATTTGGTAAACACTTACTTGAAATCTCACTTATCAGAGTCTGTTGTGGAAGAATCGCCCATAATTTTTTCTGAGGAATAGGCCATGATATATCTGATCCATGAATAATATCATGAAAAATAGATACAAATTATTGATTGCTACTTATACTTAGTATTGGCAATGGGTCTGAAAAAGTATCTAAAAGGGTGAAATTTAGATATTTGAACCCTATCAAAGTAAGGAGCTATGGCATATATGTTTGGAATAGATTCCATTTTGAGAGATTTGAAAAAGCACTATCTCGTTGAAAGGTTCTATACATCTGCCCTTTCTCAATGCATTTCGGTAGACAAAGACTCTATTTTTTCCTCTTTCCGGATGGTAAATATTTATCAAAACATGGAGTGTGAATCAAACCCACGTTTGAATTGAAATTGAGATACTGATGCAAGTTCTTTCCTTCTAAATCAGATAGATTCATATCTGAAAGAGGCTGACAATAAGTTCTTTCAAAATTGGCTATTTGTTCCTCTATTAGAGGTGTTGCAAAAATGTCTACGATTGAATGAATAGCACTATGAATGAATGGATCAGATCAAATTGGAAAATGGAAAGATTTGTACAATTTATAAGTTTTGTCACCACTTTGTGGAAAATCGTTAGGTATGAATATGTCAGATACTTGTGACTTGATTGGTGAAGTAGTCTCTCTTTCAAAAAAAATATGTTTTTCTTACCAACGCACAAAGAAACTATTTTGTTGCAAAGGAACAAGATATTGAGGAATTGTCCATATGTAAGATCATAATCATGGATACGGGTCTTTTCCACATAAAAAGGGAATCTTTTGTTACAATAGAACCAAAAGTGATGTGGATCATTCAAGAATCGAAGTTGATTTGCTTTATAAAAAGAAGATATCAATGAACTTCTATGAAATTATTTCACGGTATTCAGCCAATCATCTCGATCATGGGATATCATTGAGAAATAGAAATCTATGTTATCAAAGGATTTCTTGTGATTATTTCTAGTATGGAATGAGTCAATCATCCACTTTGGTATATTTTAGAACAAAAATGGTAATATTGTTCCTCCATTGATCAAGAATTTTGGTCTTTGGGAAGTATCATGTTCATCCAATAAGAAGGGTTTCATTTTATTCAAATGAACGATTTGAACACCTATTGATTCTAACAACTGATTGCAGAGTTGATCATTCGGACCTTTCAATTCATAGATGTGGATCTCAGACCTATGAATGGGTATATCCTCGATACTCACAAAGAAAAAGGGAAGTGACTTGGACAAAAAGATAAGTGACTTGAACAAAAAGAAATGAAGTGACTTAGACAAAACTTGTTTGTCGATAGCCTTAGACCAATCAATTGAATATTGATTAATACATAATCGATCGAACACTACTTGAAAATGGTTCTTCTATTCAAAAATGAAATGTTCCAAATGTTCCTTGAAATTCTTGCTCCCATTGGACCATTTGTATCTATATGCATCAGGATCCTAATTCATGGATCTCTCGGTTTGAGAAATAAGAGGATCAAACCATTTACTCTTTTTCAAATTTGATAAATGTTGGTTGATCATATATTTCATTATAGTTATATGATCTAGAGTATCATTTTCTATTTGATCCCTTTGAATTCCATATTGGAAGTTGCGATCAGATCTATTCATCAAAAAGAATTGATTTAATACATTTCTTATGTACCCATAGGTTCTATATTGGATTTGAATCCAATCTCGGATCAATCTATATTGATTGACTGCCTCCATTATGTTTTTACTAGCAAATACTGATGTTTTTAGTTTTGGATCTTCCAAATCATTGCCGCAGTAGATCTAGATTGATTTTTTTTTATCCTTCAATAAAAAGATTCATTCTCTTCATAGAAAAGAGGTAGAACCAATAAAGATTTCTTTTTTGATTTCGATTCATCTCTTGGGTTGAATACTTCATTCAAGAATTTTTTTGCATCCAATCCATAGGAATCAATAGAAAAGGCAAATCTCCTATGATACACTAGATCTAGCTCAGTTATTGATAGAGTGAATAGATTTGCCATTTCTTGAAATCTCTCTTTTGATTCAAAATCATGGTGTAACGCGTATCCCACTTTGTTCCGGTCATGCAATAGATGCAATAAATCCAAAAATAGATTTTTGTTCAAGAATGAAATCTTATTGGAACTGTCCATATCTGGTTCATCCTTTGAAACCATATCACATCCCAGATCTAATGAAATAGGATGAATTGAGATGGAATTTTGTAAATAGGTAATTATCTTAAATATATTAACCATTTCTTTATTTTTTGATCGCCTGGAAGGGACAAAAGAAACATCTCATTTTTTCTTCAAAAATTTCTGATCTCCAGTGGACCTCTCAATAGGATTCGAACCCAGATGAAGTTATGACCATTTGTCAGAGAAAAAAGAATGAATTGATCTTGTAGGATTCCCAAGTTCAATTTCTTCTGGAAGCATATGATTATTCATTTGCTTCTCACGTTCCGTGAATAGCTAGGACATTGAGGAAGATCCAAAAAGGCATTTCAAGAATCGATCTGATTCTATCTTTGTTCGTCCATTTGAAGAAAGGAAGGATCCCAGAGAATCAACCTTTCTTTTACTTGCTGAATCTCTGTTTGATCGATCAATGTGTGATATTCTGAATCCACATTTCTAATGGAATCAAAATGATCTCTCGATTGATCAGAAGATCCTTTCCATTGGCTAGAATCTATTGCTTGAACAAAAATAGAACTTATGGAATCATATTGAATATTTGACAATACATTTTGTACCTTGCTAAAAAACCGATCCTTGTTTACCAACCACACATTGTCTAACCAAATCAAATTATCTCTCAATACGTTCCTCAAAAAATCTGACTCGTGCTGATTCTTTCCCCAACTAACAAAGAGATCTTGGCAGAATTGCACATATGAAATTGAGAACAATTTTGCAAAGAAATACCCCACTTGTTTCTCGAGAAGAGATGGGAAACATGCTCAATATCATTTGATTGAATAGTTTCCTCAGCTCTTTGTTCTTTGAAGAAACCATCCCCTTCAATTGGTCTTTTTTTCACGAAAAGCAGACATGAGATAACAAATCAAGTCTTTCCCTAAGATTTTGAGTCCCAAATTCAAGTTGATTATCTTTTGCTTCTTCCTCGGAGAAAGATGATCAAACAATTCCCAATCATGGTCCTTGCGGATTGGATTATTCGTATAGGATAAAAAAGAAACTCCAAATATTTATCTTTCTCTTTGAATGAGATCTCAATTCCAACTATGGTTTCATTAGATATCTTACAACTAGAACCCCAATTAGATTCAGACATGATACACTTTTTATTTATTGGGAGAACCCAAGTACACTCTTGCGAATCCATGAAACAACTCTCAGAAATCTTTTTCCTTTTTGGAAGATACAGGAGTGAAACAATCAACCTATTGACATTAGAAGACCAAAAAGATTCTTCCAATGTCTCATTTCTGGGTATAATGGAATTCATAGGTATGGGAAGAAGCCCCATAAAATATAGATTTTTTCTTTCGACCATCTTTCAATTGTTAATATGAGATATAATGACCGTTACTATAAGTAGTACTACACCTTTGATCGTGAATTATCGATTGCTTGTTGAACTTTGTGAATCATGTGAAAGTTGGATAGTCCCAATTTTGGGGTCAAAGGGTTTCATAAAATGTTCTTGGTGGAAAAAAAATGTGAGTGAAAGATCCCACTGAATCGAATTTGATCCATGAATTTAAGAAATAGTGAGAATTCTTGATCTCTCTCCATATCTCTCTCAATTCGAAGATCCAAGATTTTAATTGATGTCATTTCATTGATTCCCCCTAAAGATTTCATTTCAGTTGGAATTTGGTTATTCACGATGTACGATGATCCCTATTAAGCATCCATGGCTAAATGGTTAAAGTGCCCAACTCATAATTGGCAAATTCCTAGGTTCAATTCCTGCTAGATGCATGCCAATGGGAACATTCAATAAGTCTATTGGAATTAGCTCTATATCAATGGAATCTCATCATCCATACATAACGATTGGTATATTCATACCATAACATATGAACATTAAGAACTATAATTCTTATCGATACTAGAACTCATAGGGAAGAAAATGGATTTATGGACGTAATCAAATATGCAGTATTTATAGAAAAAAGTATTTGGTTATTGGGGAATAATCAATATACTTCTAATGTCAAATCAGGATCAACTAGGACAGAAATAAAGCATTGGGTCGAACTCTTCTTTGGTGTCAAGGTAATAGCTATGAATAGTCATCGACTACCCGGAAAGGGTAGAAGAATGGGACCTATTATGGGGCATACAATGCATTACAAACGTATGATCATTAAAGAACTTAAAGGAAAATACATAATAACATGGCGAAACATTTATACCAAAACTTCTACCCCGAGCATACACAATGTAACCGTAGACAGTCCAGTGAAATACAATCTATGAAATAATTTGATCTATGGACAGCATCATTGTGGTAAAGGTCGTAATGCTAGAGGAATCATTACTACAGGGCATAAAGGGGGAGGTCATAAGCGTCTATACTGTAAAATCGATTTTCGATGGAATGAAAAAGACATATCTAGTGGAATCGTAATTATAGAATATGGCCCTAATCGAAATGCATACATTTGTCTCATACACTATGGGGATGGTGAGAAGAGTTATATTTTACATCCTAGAAGGGCTATAATTGGAGATACCATTGCTTTTGGTACAGAAGTTCCTATATCAATGGGAAATGCCCTACCTTTGAGTGTGGTTTGAACTATTAATTTACGTAATTGGAAGTAACCAATTAGGTTTACGACAAAACCTAGAAATCGATCACTGATCCAATTTGAGTACCTCTGTGGGATAGACATCAACAGAAAACTATTAACGGTAGCAAGTGATTGAGTTTAGTAGTTCTTCATAGAAAATTATTGACTCTAGATATATGGTAATATGGAGAAGACAAATTGTTTAAAGCACGCACAGAATGGGAAACACCCTTCTTTCAAGGAGAGGAGGATGGGTTATTCCCATTTAATTTGATGGTCAGAGGCGAATTGAAAGCTAAGCAGTGGTAATTAGAAAGATCCTAGGGGGAAAAATAGAGATGTCTCCTACATTACCCACAATATGTGGAAGTAGCAACGTAATTTCATAGAGTCATTTGGTCTGAATGCTACATGAAGAACATAAGCTAGATGACAAAACGGGGAGACCTATGATGTAGAAGATCATAACATGAGTGATTCGTCAGATTTGGATTCCTATATATCCACTCATGTGGTATTTCATCATATGATTCATATAAGATCCATTTGTCTAGATATCATCATATACATCTAGAAAGCTGTATGCTTTGGAAGAAGCTTGTATAGTTTGGGAAGGAGTTTTTATTGCTAAAAAGAAGAATCTACTTCAACCAATATGCCCTTAGGCACGGCCATACATAACATAGAAATCACATTTGGAAAGGCTGGACAATTAGCTAGAGCAGTAGGTGTTGTAGTGAAACTGATTGCAAAAGAGAGTAAATCAACCACATTAAGATTACCATCCGGGGAGGTCCGTTTGATATCCAAAAACTGCTTAGCAACAGTTGGACAAGTGGGTAATGTTGGGGTGAACCAAAAAAATTTGGGTAGAGCCGGATCTAAGTATTGGCTAGGTAAGCGCCCTGTTGTAAGAGGAGTAGTTTTGAACCCTGTAGACCACCCCCAAGGGGGTGGTGAAGGAAGAGCCCCTATTGGTAGAAAAAACCCACAACCCCTTGGGGTTATGTTGTGCTTGGAAGAAGAAGTAGGAAAAGGAAAAAAATATAGTGATAGTTTTCTTCTTCATCGCCGTAAATAGGAATATTGAAAATTGAATTTTTGGAATTTGCAATAATGTGATGGGCGAACGACAGGAATTGAACCCATGCATGGTGGATTCACAATCCACTGCCTTGGTCCACTTGGCTACATCCGCCCCTTATCTAGCTAAAGGATTTTCCCTATTTTCCATTCATCATTATTGTATTTATTCTTACCTTATTAGATCGAGATATTGAACATAGTTTAAAATGTAAAAATAAAGGAGTAATCCATTGTGACATGTTCACTAAAAAAAATCCTTTTGTAGCTAATCATTTATTAGGAAAAATGGAAACACTCAACATGAGGGAGGAGAAAGAAATAATAGTAACATGGTCTCGGGCATCTACCATTATACCTGCAATGATTGGACATATAATCGCTATTCATAATGGAAAAGAACATTTACCTATTTATATAACAGATCAGATGGTAGGTCACAAATTGGGAGAATTCACCCCTACTCTGACTTTCGCTAGACATGCGAGAAACAATAATAAATCTCGTCGTTAATTTTTTCATTTTTATTTTCTATTTTAGTAAAGTAGCAAAAGTAGTTATCATTCATTGGTAGGAGATAGCCTTATGATAAAGATAAAGAACTCGACTTCAAGTATAGAAGTTAAGGTTTGAGCCTAACATATACGTATGTCTGTTTTCAAAGCTCAAAGAATAATTGACCAGATTCGGGGGCGTTCCTATGAAGAAGCACTTATGATACTAGAACTCATACCTTATCAAGCATCTTTTCTCATTTTAAAATTGCTTTATTCCACGTCAGCAAACGCAAATCATAATATGAATATGAATAAAGCTGATTAATTTATTAGTAAAGCTGAAGTCAATGGAGGTGCTATTCTAAAAAGGTTAAGACCTAGAGCTCAAGGACTCAGTTATCCTTTATAAAGACCTACTTGTCATATAACAATTGTATTGAAAAACAAATCAAAGTTATTTTTAAATTGAAATAAATCTTAGATTTCTATTTAGAAAAAAATATGGGACAAAAAATAAATCCACTTGGTTTCAGACTTGGTATAACCCAAAGACATCATTCTTTTTGGTTGTGCAAACCAAAAAATTTTTTGTGGGCCTATAAGAACATGTAAAAATATGGAATTGTATCAAGAACTATGTACAAAAAACTAAGAGAATACCCTCAGGTTTCGAAGGAATTGCACGTATAGGAATTAAAAAAAGAATCGATTTGATCCAGATAATAATATATATTGGATTCCCAATTTGTTAATTGCAAGCCAAACGCAAGGAATTACAGAATTACAAATAAATCTACAAAATGATATTCATTTTGAAAACCCAAGAATCAACATTACTCCCACAAAAGTTGAAAAACCTTATAGGCAACCTAATATTCTTGCAAAATATATAGCTTTACAATTAAAAAATATAGTTTCGTTTCGAAAGGCAATGAAAAAGGTGATTGAATTAACTGAGCAAATGGACACAAAAGGAATTCAAGTGCAAATCGCAGGGCGTATCGACAGAAAAGAAATTGCATGTGTTGAATGGATCTGAGAGGGGAGGGTTCCTCTACAAACAATTCATGCTAAAATTGACCATTGTTCCTATGCAATTCGAACTATCTATGGAGTATTAGGCATTAAAATTTGGATATTTGTAGATGAGGACTAATGGACCTTTCTTTATTTGTTTTACCATTCTAGTTCTGACTAGTGTCTAGCAATAGAAACAAATTTGTTCTTTCATTTATTAACTAGTTCTTTCATTTATGAAATATCAAACAAAAATAGCAATTTGATTCTAATTCTCTAATTCTATAGGGTTGAATAAAAATTTGATTGACTATTTTTTTAGAGTAAAATTGCTATGCTTAGTGTGTGACTCCTTATTTAAAGTAACTTTAAAGTTTAGAGTTGGGTTAGGATTCCATAGATTGTTGAACCCCACTCTAAACTTAATAACTATATATAATATATAAAAAAACCAACTTATTGCTTCATGTTTTTGAGATCCCAAGAAATAGTCGCTCTATGACTGCATCGATCATATAGTTGTAGCAACTGAAGTTTCTCCCATAACATAAAAAATCTAATTATGAGTTGTAAAACATAAATAAGGGGATGTGGATAAATGAAAGATGATAGAAAGAGAAAACAAAGAAACCAATGATATATGATTACAATATGTATGGTCTATGAATTATCTCATATCTTATAGAAAGGCAACGTGATAAAGCATCAATACTGAATATAAAATTCAATATAATAGTATATAAAAATATAATAATATATAAAAAAATGCTCTAAAAATCAATACAATACTATAATGTATAAGATAATAAAGAGCCTGGAGTTAATAGAAACTGAGAAGATTTACTCGGAAACAAATTTTTGTTGAGAGCTCCATTGTAGAGTTCAGACCTAACCATTAATGGAGAAGCTATCGGAAAGGTGGAACTTGTGACTGCATAGGATTAGTATTAGTTTTAAATAGAATCCTAATGATTCATTGAGCAGGATGGAGGAACGAACCAAGAACAAATTTATTTATTCTAAGAGGTTATGGATTGAACAACCTACGAATGAGAAAGAGTCAATATTCGCCCGCGAAACATTTATTTATTGAATTACAATATTTTTTGTTTGGCATAGTTCAATAAGAATAAAAAAAAAGATTCATGATAATCGTTATAGTTATAATTATAAAACAAAAAAAAACATTACCTATACCTCTATCTAGATTTATAGATAAATATATAAATCTAGCTTTGTATCTTGATTGTATATACAGACAGTTAAACAAATTCAATATCAAACACATTACTTAGTTTAGTGATTTAGTGCATTATTTATTATATGTTATATTATAAATATGTATTATAAAATACATATATAAATATTTTATAATAGTATTTTATATAATACTATTTGTTTAAAACTATTGAATGAATTGTTTCATTCACAAGGAGTTGGATGAGAAGAAACTCTCATGTCGGCTTTTGCAGTAGGGATGGAATGGAAAAAAAAAAAAGAACCATTAACTATAACCCCAAAAGAACTAGATTTTGTAAACAACATAGAGGAAGAATGAGGGAAATATCTTGTCGAGGCAATTATATTAGTTTTGGTAGATATGCTCTTCGGGCACTAGAACCCTCTTGGATCACAGCCAAATAAATAGAAGCGGGGCGAAGAGCAATGACACGATATGTGCGTCGTGGTGGAAAAATATGGACACTCATATTTCCCAACAAACCTATTATAGTAAGACACACAAAAACAAGTATGGGTTTAGGAAAAGGATCTCCCGAATATTGGGTATCTGTTGTTAAACCGGGTCAAATACTTTATGAAATGGGAGGAGTATCGAAAATTGTAGCTAGGGCCGCTATTGAAATAGCTGTGTACAAAATGCCTATACAAACTCAATTTGTTATTTCAGGATAGGAACATAGAACTAAACTAAACAAAAGGACTATTTATTATATTGAATATTGTGGATGAAAAAACAAACAACAAAATATTTCTTTATTTTTGGACAAACAATATTTTTTTTTTCATTCTTTACTACATTGAAATAGCAAATTTAAAAAGAAAAATCATATGATTCAACCCCAAACCCTTTTAAATGTAGCAGATAATAGTGGAGCTCGAGAATTGATGTGTATTCGAATCATAGGGGCCGATATGCTCATATTGGTGATGTTATTGTTGATGTAATCAAGGAAGCAGTGCCCAATATGTCTCTAGAAAGATCAGAAGTAATTAGAGCTATAATTGTACGTACGTGTAAAGAACTCGAACATGACAACGGTATGATAATACGATATGATGACAATGCTGCGGTTGTCATTGATCAAGAAGTAAATCCAAAAGGAGCTCGAGTTTTTGGTGTGATTCCCCGAGAATTGAGATAGTTTAATTTTACTAAAATAGTTTCACTAGCTCCTGAGGTATTATAAATACTAAATACTAGTAGATGGAACTACTAGTCGGGTACCAAAACTGGAGCAATTCATTATTAAATTATTAGTAGATTGTGTCTCATGCATATACTTTGAATAAAAAAAGTAAAGAAAAATAAATAATAAAATAATAATAAAACATGTTGATTATATCCAAATTGGAAGACAAGAATAATTCGAGTTCGTCATGGGTAGGGATACTATTGCCGATATAATAACTTCTATAAGAAATGCTGACATGGATAAAAAGGGAAGGTTCGAATAGCATCTATTAATATCACCAAAAATATTGTTAAAATACTTTTATGAGAAGGTTTTATTGAAAACATTCGAAAATGTCAAGATCAAGAAAGTCAAAAAATTTGGTTGGTTTTAACCTTGCAACATAGAAGAACTAGGAACAGAGTATATAGTACTATTTTAAAGCGTATCAGCCAACCTAGTCTATGAATCTATTCCAACTATCAATGAATTCCTAAGACTTTAGGTGGAATAGGGATTGTAATTCTTTCTACTTCTCAAGGTATAATGACAGATTGAGAAGCTCGACTAAAAAGAATTGGAGGAGAACTTTTGTGTTATATGTGGTGATCCTCCTCCAGTATCCTAATTTAATCTCATTGATACTTAAAGGGGGTTACCTAGAATGAAAGAACAAAAATTGATTCATGAAGGCTTAATTACTGAATCACTTCCCAACGGTATGTTCCGGGTAGTTTAGATAATGAAGATCTAATTTTAGGTTATGTTTCAGGGAGAATCTAACACAGTTTTATATGGATACTACCTGGAGATAGAGTCAAAATTGAAATAAGTCGTTATGATTCAACCAAGGGACGTATAATTTATAGACTTCCTAACAAGGAGTCGAGCGATTAAGTGATTTTTTAAACAGTCCTTGTTTGTTAAGTTAAAAAATTCAAGAGACTTATTTTTTTCTTCCAAAAAGTAGATTCAGGAATAAAGGAATGAGAAATATGAAAAATAAGAACTTCTGTTTGTAAAATTTTAGAAAAGTATCGACTGATCCATAGACGCGGACGAATTATGGTGATTTTTTTAAATCTGAGACATAAATAGAGGCAGGGATAGGGTAATCTTTAATCATAAAAAAAACTTTCTAATTCTAAACTAAAGTAGAGAGGGGATCCCTGTAATGTAAAAAAAAAAAATAGGGGATCCATTATTTTTAATATGAAATGGATATCTCCATATATTTTTGTATATCTATAACTCCTATTTAGGAGATAGATAATAAAATATGACAAAACCTACACCAAAAGTTGGTTCTTGTAGGAATGGACATTTTGGTTCATGCACGAATAGATGTAGAATACCAAAAGGAGTTATTCATGTGATGTAACACCTATGCCACATAATGGATGTCGACCTCCTAAAAAAGACATGTAGAAATAATATTTAAAAAACTATCAAGAGAAATAAATGATTCAATGACCTGATCAAATTATAATATTGGTATGGTTCGAGGGGAAGTAGCAGAATCCACTCGAACACCACAGTGGAAGTGTGTTGAATCAAGAGTAGGCAGTAAAAATCTTTATTATGGTCATTTCATTCTCTCCTTGTTTAGGAAAGGTCAGGCCAATACAATCAATATTGTCATGTGAAGGACTTTACTTGGAGAAATAGAAGGAACATGTATCACACGTGCAAAATCTGAGGACGTATCACATGAATATTCTACAATAGTAGGTATTGAAGAATCAGTACATGAAATTTTACTCAATTTGAAAGAAATTGTATTGAGAAGTAATTACTATGAAATTAGAGATGCATCCATTTGTGTTAGGGGTCCTAGGTACGTGGAAATAGTTGACGCGACACATTATCCTATAGATGTTGTATTCATGCCTATTCGAAATACAAATCGTAGTATTCATTCTTATGGTAATGGGAATGAAAAACAGGAGATACTATTTCTAGAAATAAGGACAAATGTAAGCTTAACTCCTAAAGAAGCACTTTATGAAGCTTCTTGTAATTTTGATTTATTTCTTCCTTTTCTACATACAGAGGAAGAAGACACTCATTTCAAGGAAATAAAAACAAGTTTACTTTATCACCTTTTACCTTTAAAGATAGAATAAGTAATCTAAAAAAAAAAAAGGGAATTCCATTGAAATCTATTTTTATTCACCAATCAAAATTGCCTTCCAAGACCTATAATTGTCTCAAAAGATCCAATATACATACATTATTGGACCTTTTGAGTAAGAGTCAAGAAGATCTTATAAAAATTGAATATTTTCGCATAGAAGATGTAAAATAGATATTGGACACTCTACAAAAGCATTTCGTAGTTGATTTACCTAAGAACTAAGAAAAGAAAAAGTTTGAATTTGAAATTCATTCGAATTATTTCATATTCTTTTTTTAAAAAAAAAGAAAATGAATTTGTCATCTTCGACAAAATCCATATTTTTACAGAATGGATCGTAATAAACAAAATTATGGTATCTAAGGAATAGTCACTTTCAAGTGACTATTCCTTAGATACCTAGGCTTGTGGTATTTTGCGATTGAATCATTTTGAAAAAGACCTAAAGTTAAAGATTATCAATAGGTAATGTTGCTCCAATACCTAACCAAAGAGATACTGTGGTACCAACCAAAAAGACTGTTGTAGCTACGGGATGAAGAAATGGATTTTGGAATTTATTAACATTTTCCAAAAATGGTACTATCAATAATTGGTACTAAAACCATTAAAAGAACACCCAGTAACTTATTGGGTACTATGCAAAGTATTTGAAATACGGGAAAGAAGTACCATTCGGGTAATATTTCCAAAGGAGTTGCAAATGGATCTGCCAATTCACCAATCATTGACGGTTCGAGAACCGCTAAGCCTACATTACACGCAATAGTACCTAGAATTACTACTCGAAAAATATATAAAAGATCAATGGGCCATGCGGGTTCTCCATAATAATTATGCCCCATCCCTTTAGCCAATTTAGCTCTCAATATAGGATCATTCAGGTCTGGTTTCTTTATTATTGAGATAGATGAATTCTTATAGATCCATCCACCGAAAGAATCGGACATGATAATTTTTCATCATCTGGCTCGAGCAAAAAGGAATGACAGGAATAGATTCATATGAAATATATATTTCATACATATCGCCACATAATAGAATTATAATGACTCTATATAAGAATAAGAGTCTATATACTATAGAAAAAAAGATTTATTAAATGCAAGTTGCAAAACTATTCATTGCAAAGAACTTAGTTCTTAGAGATAAATGCTCAATATCAAAGTAGTGTTACTAATTTGATCTTTGATCATTATTAATTGCTTTTTGGATTGTCTCATGTTTTTTGGTTGGTGTTTATCCTACAATATCTCAATTCTCTTACATACAATGGTATTTACTTGTTACTAATCTAATGAAGTCCAGCCTCTGTTTTTCTTTAGATCCTTTATTGCACTCCAATAGTATCATAGATCAAGATTGATGCAAATGAAATGGATGCATTTGTATACTATAAATAAGAAATAAGTAAGTGAAATAGATAGAAAATCATGGCACATCACTTATTCTCTATTCTACAGGATCTTGTGGAGCCTGTTCATGTATGACATGATTTTCGTATGATCATAGAAAAAATTCTTTGCAAATGAACCAGCCTATCCATTGCTATGTAAGAGACTTACATGGTGGTTGGATACAGAAACACATTTGGTCATGAATTCTAACATGGCAGAAAAAATCATATATCTGCATGGCCCAATCAATAGTTCAAGTCACACACTCCCATTATCCATCTTCTCTTCGAAAAATGCACTTCAACTATTCATTTAAAATAAGGAATACAATACTTTGGGGTTCAAGAGAAGTATCCAAACAATGTCTCTTTTTTTTAATAACCCATATTTGTAGTAATGAAATACTATTTTTCCTTCCCGAAATGATATATGATGAATTACAAATATCTATGATCTGTCTTTTCTTTTTCTACAAAGGACCTGAAATACCTTGCTTACATATCATTGGAAAGTACATTAACATAAATACAGCAGTAAGGAGAGGCAATACAAAAGTGTGTAAACTATAAAAATGAGTCAAAGTGGCCCACAATAGCACTTCCACGTAATAACTCTACCAAAGGCGATCCGATCCTATTACAGGAATAGCTTCAGGTACACCCGTCACAATTTTTACGGCCCAATAACCAATTTGATCCAGAGGTAAAGAGTAACCAGTTACACCAAAACATGTAGTTAATACAGCCAGAACCACTCCTGTAAACCAAGTTAATTCTCGGGTTTTTTAAATCCACCTATGAGATACACACAAAATACGTGAAGAATCATCATTAGAACCATCATACCTGCTGACCATCAATGAACTGATTGGATTAACCATCCAAAGTGGGCCTCAATCATTATGTATTGGACAAAGGAAAGGCCTCTATAATGGTTGGATGATAGCAAAAAGTCATAGCAAAACCCGTAGCTACTTGTACTAAAAAACAAGTAAGTGTGATCCCCCCTAGACAGAAAAATATGTTAACATGGGGAGGAACATATTTACTAGTTATATCATCTATAATAACCTAAATCTAGAGATGTTCCTCGAACCAATAATATACTTTATTGAGATAGGGGACTCCCCCTCTGAGAACTGTATATGAGAATTTCATCTCGTACGGCTCAAACGAAAATACACAAATATTGACTTTCAACATAATAGTAATAAAAAGCTCAAAACTTCGTAGCCGCTTGATTCGATTTGTCTCGAAGATATGAAATAACAAAAATCCTAAATTTCTTCTTTGTGATTATAATGCCAAATCAAGTTGGCTCGGCCCTCTTTTTTTATGTTGATCGTTATAGGACTCTTGAATCTTCTCTTCCCTTTTTTTTTATTTGTTATGCAGATTGACTCTTGTTTCTTGTTTTAATATTCATTAATATTAATAGGAATTTAATAGGAATTTTCTTGTTGAGACCCCATGAATCAATTGAAACTCTAGATTCATACTATAACCATGATGATTTATCTAATAAAGCTCTAAGCTAAACCCAAAAGCTATTTGAGTAAGAACCCTTTGATCATCACTAATTTAATGAATAGATGTAATAATTTAATGAATAGATGTAATAACTCAAGAAAATCTACAGAGACAGTTGTATTTTGGTCAAAATAAATTTGAAGACAGAAAAATTGTTTGATTTCTCGAAAATACCTATTTTTATTGAGTCCGATCGCGAAGTCTAACTAGTGGGTATGAATCATAGCTCAAATATTTCTTTTCTTGATTTATTTTATTCTGTATATTCCGTGCTCAAGATACTAAAATAAATCAAATAATATCCGACGGGGTAGAATCATCTTGATAAAGATGATAGACTCATTCTCTATATTACCAATAGGATCAATTATAACAAGTCACAAACTCATATTCTAGAAATACAGAAACAAATAAATTCCACAATCGAACTACCAAAATAATCTATAAATCTGAGTTTTAAGTAATTTTTTTGATTGAAAACCTAGGACTTCATAGTTCTTATAAAACTTAACTCACTGAAACTTCATCCAGTAAAATCGAAGAATTATAAATTTCCAAAATAATAGAAAGGAATACCACAAATAAAGCAATTACCAAGCCCATAAGTGGTGTAGTCCCCAGCCTGGAGCTACTTTACCATATTCCGAATTCAACGGTTTTAATAAATCCCCTATAATAGTTTGTCTTGGCCCAGATCTAGAATTATCCTCAATGGTTTGTGTAGCCATAAACCCTATTTAATCATTGGTTAAAATTTGTTGACTTTGTATACCATTCAGTTATAGTTGTAAATAAAAGATTAAATGATCTTATTGTAGATCCATTGTGATCTTGAAATTATCTAAAAATTGAAATAGCAACCCTAGTCGCCATCTTCATATCCGGTTTACTTGTAAGCTTTACTGGGTATGCCTTGTATACCACCTTTGGCCAACCTTCTCACCAACTAAGAGATCCATTTGAAGAACACAGGGACTAATTGAAGTAATAGCCTCCTATATTTATATTTGGAGGCTCATTACTTCAATTAAGATAATGAAAAATCATTTCATTTTTTTCCTTCAGAACCTTAGGTGGTTCTCAAAAAAAGATAGCAAAAAAAATTATCCCTAAAGTCAAGACTGAGAGAAATGTATAAACCAATGCTTCTATAGATTCGATTGTAATTTACAATTATAGCTTCCACACCTATTTTATTTCTATTTTTTTTTTGAGAGGGGGATCATTTACAAAAGGAAAGAGTCAAAGAAAGGATGATGAAAAAAATGCAAATTTCTTCAGTACACTATATTTCTTCAGTATACCATATCAAATAGAATAATATATATATATATATATATATATATATGTATAAATAGAAGATCCCAGAACAATGTTGTATCAGACTGCTTGTCTCTATGTAGTTGGAGCTCCAAGTTTTTGGAATGCTCAAAATTCAACTTGAGCATCCAAATGTGGATCAATACCAACAAAAACATCTCTGAACAAGGTTCTAGCACCATGCCAAATGTGTCTGAAGAAGAAGAGCAGAGCAAATGAAGCATGCCCAAAAGTGAACCAACCCCTTGGACTACTATGAAAAACACCATCAGATTTCAAAGTAGCTTGGTCTAATTCAAAAATTTCACCTAATTGGGCACGTCTAGCATATTTTTTTCACAATAGTGGGATCACTATAACTGACCCCATTGAGTTTGCCACCATAAAACTCAATAGTTACACCAACTTGTTCAACACTATATTTGGATTCTGCTCTTCTAAAAGGAATGCCAGCTCTAACAATTCCGTCTACATCTACCAAAACTATTGGAAACATTTCAAAAAAAAAAAGCATACGATGTACAAAAAGCTCATGTCCATCTTTATCTCTAAAGATCGGGTGTCCTAACCATCCGACAGCTATTCCATCCCTGTTGTCCATTGAACCTGCTCTGAATAATCCCCCTTGTGCTCGATTATTACCAATATAATCATAAAAAGCTAATTTTTCAGGAATTTTAGACCAAGCTTCTAATAAACTCAGATTTTCAGGAAGTCCAACCCCAACTCTTCGATATATTTCTTGTTGGAAGTATCCCTGATCCCACTGATAATGAGTGGGCCCAAATAATTGGATTGGGGTAGTTGCTGAACCATACCACATAGTTCAAGCAACTATGAAAGCTGCAAAAAAAATAACAGCAATACTACTAGAAAGTACAGTTTCAGTGTTGCCCATACGTAATCCTTTGTATAGACGTTGAGGCAGATGAACACTAAGATGGAATAGACCCGCCAATATGCCCAATGTACCCACTACAATATGATGAGAGGCTATTCCTCCCGGAACAAAAGGATCAAAACCTTCCGCACCCCATGCTGGATTTATAGATTGTACTTTTCCAGTTAGTCCATAAGGATTAGACACCATATTCCAGGACCGTACAAGCCTGTTACATGAAATGTGCCAAAGCCAAAGCAAGACAACCCTGAGAGAAATAAATAAATTCCAAAGTTTTTTGGAAAATCAAAAGAGGGTTTGCCCATATGTTTATCACAAAATATTTCTAGGTCCCAATACACCCAATGCCAGATAGCTGCCAAAAACCACAAGCCGAAAAACACAATATGTGCCCTGCCACACCTTCATAACTCCAAATACTCGGATTCATTATAGTTCCTCCTGAAATACTCCAACCACCCCATGAATTGCTTATTCCTAAATGAGTCATGAAGGGTATAACAAACATACCCTGTGTCCACATTGGATCAAGATGGGGGCAGAGGGATCAAAAATCGCTAATTCATATAGAGCCATTGAACCGGCCCAACCAGAAACTAGAGTTGTATGCATTATGTGAACAGAAAGTAATCGACCAAGATCATTCAATACAATAGTATGAACATGATACCAAGGTAAACTCATGGAAATACCTCTCTTTATCAAAGATAAGTAGACACTATGTAACTTTATCGCATTGAAAAAGACTATACTATGATGTACCTTTTAGTAGATTCTGTATGAGAAATGATTACTATTTATTCTATTTTGTTGGAAATAAGAGAAAAAGTTTGTTCATAAGAACAAAGAGAAGCAGATCTATTCTATACCCGATGAGTACCAATACGCAATGGGAAAATTGGTCCTATTTTTGTTTTTGGGAATGAATGCATAGATACTTGTTCATCATTCGAGCGATTGATCCTTTCATTAAAATTTTTTTATTCACTATGTTTTCCCTTCCAATTTATGGAAAATAAAATAGGGTAAACAGAAAAAAAGATGACAAAGACAATAAACCCCTTGTTATGTTTCCATATTAAAGTGAAGTATAGGGCTTGATTTTTTTCTGAAATTTAATGCCTCTTGGTGTTCCAAAAGTACCTTTTCAGAGTCCTGGAGAGGAAGATGTGTTTTGTGTTGATGTATAGTGCGACTTGTCAGGCATATTGGGTCATATGGGATTTACCCTGTTCTCTCCCCCGATCGCGATATCCTCTACTTCGCCCAAGAAATATTGATTGAACTGTCAATTATTTGGAGTGTGAAGTGTAATTAAACCAATTAATTTATATTTATATTGGGGATCCATATCCATATATTATCAATTACAAGAATTTATGGTTGATTTAGACCGATAAAATATCCAGGCTCCGTTCAGAAAAGAAAATACCAAATTGGTAATATATGTACAATTGCCACTCCTATCATAAATGATTCTTGTACTTAACTTTAACTAGTTTAATTAATAAAGTATATTAATTAAACTAGTACAAAGTAAAACTGCCAATCAATGGAATAGTATGATGAATACGTGGAATAGTTTGTGGGAAGGCAAGTAAAGCTAAAGCATGAAACAAACGAATTTCAAAAAAAGTGGTACTGAGCTATATTATGTATAAATAGAATTAGGATAGAACTTTACTCAGAGTAGAATATGAACCTAAGAGAATTGAAAAAACCTATTCATGAACAAGAAAACAACATCGTGATTTGAATCGTGATGAAACAATATATCACTGAGAGGTTAGTTCAAGAAGTTCAGTAAATTCTTTTTTTTCTTCTTTTAGCATGGAGAGATGACAAAACCTATTTTTTAAAAATAAAAAAAAAGCAAACCTAAAAAAACTGTTACAAAAGAAAGAAATAGGACTAAAATCGATACATTGATTTTTTTCGCAATTTTTTTGAACCGTATGCATCCAAAGGTGCACGTACGGTTTCTGGGGGATAGAATTTTGTCCTAATCAACCGACTTTATCGAGAAAGATTACTTTTTTTGGGCCAAGAGGTTGATAATGAGGTCTCAAATCAACTTGTTGGTCTCATGGTATATCTCAGTATAGAAGATGCTACTAAGGATCTTTATTTGTTTATAAACTCTCCCGGTGGATGGGTAATCCCAGGAATGGCCATTTATGATACTATGCAATTTGTGCCACCCGATGTGCATACAATATGCATGGGATTAGCCGCTTCAATGGGATCTTTAATTCTAGTCGGAGGAGAAATTACCAAACGTATAGCATTCCCTCACGCTTGGCGCCAATGAGTTTGTT
Organism: Trichopus zeylanicus subsp. travancoricus; assembly: GCA_005019695.1. NCBI lineage: Eukaryota > Viridiplantae > Streptophyta > Magnoliopsida > Dioscoreales > Dioscoreaceae > Trichopus > Trichopus zeylanicus. Next base: position 54,957 of record RXID01014402.1, on the reverse strand, counting down.
CTTTGAAAAACAAAAAAAACCTATGCCTTCGCCATATCGAATATGAATTCTAAGTAATAATAGCATGGCATCTCAAGTTTGATATGAACAAATCATTCTTGTTTTTTCATAACATGAGGTTTTATATCGAAATAGTAGTATGAAATAAAGGTTATTTTCTATTTGATCTTATTTGTCAAGAGTACATTCAGCGTTAGAAGCCATTTAGTTATTCCAAACCAAAAGTCTCTTTTCTTTCTAATATTCATCTTAGGAAAGAAAGAGTTCAAAAATGAAAAAAATGATCATTTTTTCCCTATTTGATCAGATTAGAAATAAACTTTGGGATTGCTAAATCATAGACGATAAATATAGAAAGCAACAAAGCCATCATAGTATTTTTTACTCCTACAAAAGGAAGGTTGGTAAATGGATCATTCAATGATCTGGATCGGATGGATTATATTTCCTTCGTCCTTTGAGAGAAGGGGGGCTGTAAATTCAATTCCATTATAGAGCTGTATGCAATGCACAAAAATGCCTGTATGGTTTTCAATTCTATTTTTTTTCTTCTTCTTATTTTTTATCCCTTACTTTAGCTTTAGACCAACCATGAAAAATAGAAGAACCCCTTATAATGTTGTATTAGTATCATCAGGGTTATGATTCACCAACCCGCTAATTCTATTTATGAGGCACAAGCTGGGGAATTTATCTTGGAAGCAGAAGAGCTACTAAAACTTTGTGGAACACTCACAAAGGTTTATGTACAAAGAACCAACAATCCCTTATGGGTTATTTTTGAAGACATGGAACGAGATGCTTTTATGTTAGCAACAGAAGCCCAGCTCATGGCATTGTTGATCTTGTAGCGGTAGAAAATGCAAATACTAGTGATTTTGTGTAAATCCATTTCAAAAACATAATTCACATTTTCTTTGATTGGACATTAAATAGAAATGATTCATAATCATCAACGATTCAGTTAAGATCGATCTAAACCAAGCTATTCTTATTCTATATATACATATATACGATATGCCAACTATTAAACAACCTATTAGAAACACAAGATAGCCACTCAGAAATGTCACAAAATCCCCCGCTCTTCAAGGGTGTTCTCAGTGTCGAGGAACATGTACTAGGGTGTATGTGCGACTCATTCAGATTATGAGCTAGAAGAAAGAAATGAGAAAATTTTTCCAATATTAATGATCAATACCAATGAATACAATGGATAGATTGGAAGAAGGCCATTTACTATCTAAAAATGAGGATCTATCATATACCTATATGGTATATAGAATTTTTGGTTTTCATTAGTGCAAATGGATTTGATTTGAGGTGAGAAGCAGTTCTCCATTGGTAGCAAATGGTTATCCATTAAGCAAAATAAATACTATTAAGATAAGAAAATCAATTATGCTCTTATTCTTGAAAGAACGGACTAAGAGGGTCAGCTACCTATACCTAGCCAATTTTCATAATTAAATACCGTCACTATATAGATAGTTCTTTTTGTGAAAAGATGTATTACTATATAATTGATGGGTAGAGCCAAAGGATATGAACTATACAAGTTAACAATAACATTTGATTAAATGACAAAGGAGGCTCTAGTGTATTGAAAGGACCTCACCGTTTAATTAAAGAAGTAACCATAGAAACAACAGAACCCACTAACTTTTTAGTGTTGGTAGAATTGAGTATTTTCAGCTCAAATGTTCGGAAGGAATAAAAAATCATGGTTGGGAAGGTCATAGTAGGAAAAACCATGGGAATTTCTTTTTTTATATACAGGAATAATCCACTTTGTTATTAATCGAACGAAAGAGGGAAGAAAAAGAATGACTGAAAGAAGAGAAATCAATTAGTTATTCATTAATGTTTAATTTGATTCAATGACCAGAGTTAGACGAGGATATACAGCTCGGAGATGTCGAACAAAAATTTGCTTATTTGCATCAACTTTTAGATGGGCTCATTCAAGACTTACTCAAAAAGCTACTCAACAGAAAATAGGAGCCTTGGTTTCCTCTCATCAAGATCAAGATAGGCAAAAGAGGGATTTTCTTAGTTTGTGGATCACTTGTATAAATGCAGTATCTCATGAGAATTTGGTAGCCTATAATTATAGTCGATTCTACACAATTAGCACAAGAGGCAATTGCATCTTAATCATAAAATACTTGCACAAATAGCTATATCGAATAAGAATTGTCTTTACATGATTTCCAATAAGATCTTTCAAATAAAATGAAAGAAAGAGATTGTAAAGTAATCTACAGGAATGAATGATTGAAACAAAATTCCCCAGAGAATGAACTCCGGGAAGATAGAAGAAAAATAAATTAAAATACTTCTACTTATAAAATGAACAAAATGTTTCAATAAAAAAAAGATTTCCCCTTCCCTTTTTTTTCTTATAACACAACAATCAAATCAGAATCTTAGGTTTTTCCGAACAAAACATCAATTTGAGCTTGAGAGTTTTGAGTCAATTGAGGGATATGTTTATTTATTTTTGGTTCTAGGATCAGTAGTTCTAGGGATTGACTCAGATCTCTCAAATTGTTTCTCATTATTATGAAAAGGTAACAAAGATAAAATACGAGCTTGTTTTATAGCAATAGTAATTAATCGTTGTTGTTTCAAAGTTAAAGTACTGATCTATCTAGATAATATTTTTCCTTGTTCACTAATAAATCAACTAATCAAACTCATATTTCTATAATCAATTCGATCCCCCGATTTAATTGGGGACAAATGCCTATGAAAAGATCACTTGGATTTATGAAAATGTTGCTTGGATTTATCCATGGATTATTCCTTATCTTGAAAATTCTCTTTATTCATTTTATTTTAGATTCGATAGAATAGTATTTGATTTGTATATATACTATATAATAATTGTGTTGTATATACATTAAGTTTTTCCTCTTCCTGTTCCTTGGAAAGATCCTACACATGTTCCTTTTGATCTATTTCTTTATTTCACCATGAATTGTATGCGTGCGACAATAGCGACAAAATTTTCTTAACTCTAATCGATTGGGTGTATTGTGTTGACTCTTTTGAGTAATATATCTAGAAATACCTGACAATTCCTTATTAATACTATTTCAGCCACAACCGGTACATTCCAAAATAACTCTAATTCAGATATCTTTATCCTTGGCCATGAACCTCCATTTTTGGATTTTGGATCGACTTAAATTCCACTATTTTTGATCTAAAGCGAAGAAGAAGAAAACAACAAAAAAAATCAATAGAAGTTACTAACTAAAAATGCAATTTCTAAAGAAAAGATTTGATTGTAAAAAAATTTATTTGGTTGTAATTAATATTAATGTAAAAATTAAGTGATACAATTTCTTTCGAATTAGCATCCTACTATCTTAATTTCAGTATTTCATTTAAGTATCTTTTATCAATAACTAGAATGAAAAAAGGGAAATAACAGAGCATCTGGGAATAAACGATTAATTTCTATCAAGAGACTCGCTAAAGACCCAAACCATAGAGTAATTAGCACATGAACCGTGGAGAGATATGTTTTTATATCTCACATTGAAAATCCTCCTTCTTCATTTTATTGTAATACATATATAATCAGATCTGTAGTTCAGGATCATTTGTATTTATTTTTTTAATACGTTAGTTTCTCATATGTATATAATTCTTTTATTTTATTATATAAATATATGAAGATGAAAGAAAACAAGTGGAAAACAAGACAAGGATTTTGTACAATGATACTGTAAAACAATAAAGGGATGTAGCACAGCTTGGTAGTGTGTTTGTTTTGGGTACAAAAGAATGTCACGGGTTCAAATCCTGTCATCCCTACCTAAGAGAGCGCTCTTAGTTTAGTTTGGTAGAACGTGGGTATCCAAAACCCGATGTCGTAGGTTCAAATTCTACAGGGTGTGATTCTGTTTATCCTATGCTAAATTATGAATTACCATAAAATAACGTAATAAAATGAAATTGAATTACAATTTCAATTTGACCTCCTCTTTGCATTGCGAGAGGTCAATCAAAAAATTAATAGTACTCAATTAAAGGTCCAATTGATCACCATGTCTGTATTATAAATATGCTGTTACAAATAATCCCGCCAAAGTAATAGGAATTAGACCTAAGGTGATTCCAAATAGAAAATTGTCAATCATTTTGATTTTTTTTTGTTTTGTTTGTTTTGAGGAAATAAAAGGAAGATCTATCTCTAAATATTAATCTAAATTATCCATGAATCTCAATGACTAAAAACTAGCAATTGATGTAGAAGGGAATCATACAATACTCGCACAATTCCAAAAAAATATTTAATGAATTAGTCACTCAATTTCAAATAAATCACATCTTGTTCAAACTAATCAATAGAACCGAGTTTATAGTTCAAGCAGCCAACAGAAAACCGAAATAACAAGTTATAATAAGCATGAAAAAAATGAAATTAGTTATATTATTTTTGCTACATAGGTTGATTAAAGACTTACCTAAGTTTCTCTTTTTCCCAAATATGACAGTATGAAAAAACAGTACTGACAAAATTAGCTCTAATTGAAATTTCTTGATTCATCAGTCATTATGAATGGACTGATGACTCTAAAAAAGATATAGCCATTCATATAGGTAGAATAAAATCAAGTCATCGGCAGTAATACCGACCAATCTTGCGATTCCGAAACAAGAGAAGAGGTTCATTCTTCAATTCTTGGGTTGAGTATAGTAATAAGAACTATGTGTGTTGTGTAACTTGATTCCAAAATCAAATAAAGGAAAGGGAATTAGGTTAGGTTTGCAAATAATTTCAATTTTGATCATTTCTATTCTTTTTTCAATAGGAGTAAGTCTATTTTTTTTGGAGTGAATGGCCTGATATTACCTTTACTTTTTTTTTACACTCAACTTCCTTATTTGAATTCTGAATTCATTAATTCATTGGATTCAGTACAGTAAAGCTTAGTTATTAGTTAATTGCCCATAATATTATATTCCAATTTTGAATAAGAAGAAAAAGATTTCTTGCAATCTATCCTAAAACCTTAATTTTTTTGTTATTTCTTCATCAAATAATACACTAGTACTGTATTATTGTATATTTATTATATGACCAAACAATTACTTGAATTGAAATAAAAAGATTCAAACAAAAAACTTTTAACCCTATACCCTAATAAAATAAAAAAAAAGTTTTCTATTTCACATATAATATAATTGAATTGTGCGAATATGATAATATCTTTCATTTTTCATGAATTATAAAATTCATTGACTCACACTTTACCAAGATCTTTATTTTCTATTATGAAGTCAATAATGGAAACCTTATATTATAAGGAATTTGTTATTTTATTAGTCTATTGGATAACATACAATCATCCATATACAAGAAAAAAATAGAAGAAAGCAATTCTATAGCGTTTGGGGATACAACATTGCTATGTCGGACAAAGGATAGCTATACTGATTCGGTATACTTGAAATACACCTTTGTACAAAATTGATGATCTCACAAACAAAGATGAAATAAAATAATAGTTGTTTTCTATTTACTGATCCCATCTTTCACGAAATCGATTCCTCTTTTTGATTGTACAAGAATTTGTGGAGCTCAGCATGTTTGGATGTAACACCCCTGTCATGTCCGATTAAACCACAACACAAGTGGACAACATACATATAAAAAGTTTACATAATACATAGAATTAAGATTTATTACATCGATGCAAATATAATCTAGATAACATAACAAAAAGTGATCTAACTAGAAATACTCAAATTCCTCAAAAGGATTCCCATACATAAAAAATAAAATCACATTTAAATAAAGCAGCTCCAAGTGTGGTTGTGCACATACACACTGCTATTATAGCCCCCTGCACCTACCTGCTACTCTCCTATGGATGGGAACAGTTAAAGAGTGAGCCAAGGATGCTCAATAGGGAGTTGCCTCCTCCAAACAGTAAGAGAGATCAATATTTAGGAGGCAACAATATAATTAACAACAGTAGCATTAGAAATAATACAACGACAATGATGATTAGATAAACCAACATCCATAGCAAGGAATGAATCAACAAAGATATCATATCCATGATAGCCAATGGTTAGGGACAGTGACTATGGAGTCCCCGACAGTGACTATGTAACCACCCGTCACTCCATAACGGCCCATTACTCCGGTCCACAACCCACAACCCAATAACCGCCTCTATTTATAGGCAGCAACCACCCACTAAACCCGGACGAATAGAGAGAGAGTCAAGGGACAATCGTTGGGGAGGCTTACGGAGTGGCAAGAAGATTTGGGACGATCGTTATCGAAATTCGAGGTAGGTTAAGTTACTTTCATTTGTTTTCTCCTTACTTCTATTCGAACTAGGTGGTGTTACTTTCATCCGTTTCTCTTTGCCGTTATGCCTGAGACAAATTCATGTTGAATAATCGATAAACTTAGTGACTCTCATGATATTTAGGAGGATGATGATAACCTAGATCTAAGTAAAACTGAGTAGATAATAGATATGTCTGTGTCATACCAATCTATGGCATGTTTTGAGAATAGAAAGATTAGAGGGCTAAATTGCAAAATTCCCATCTTCTTCCCCGATCGTCCGCTGTGCTCCGGTGGCCGGCGGCGGAGGCGGCGGCGTGCGGTGCGGCGGCGTGCGGCGCTGATGCGTGCGGGCGTCATGCGCAGGCAGCACGGACCCGATGTCGACGCAGTTCTTGCGCGTGATACGGAGTCGGGAGTGGCCGGTGGCATGCGCACGACTGCACAGGCCGGAGTCGGCCAGAGGCGCGGGGCAACGCGGGTCTGGCGACGCCGGAGGCGGTGGTCTGGCGGCAGCCACGGCCCAGCGGAGAAATCGGCGTGCGGCATGGCGGCGTGGCGGCGTGGCAGCGGGGCGGCCTGACGGTGGGATGGCCTGGCGGCGGCGGCGGCAGTAGAATTAGGGTTAGGGTTTTGAGGAGGAAGAAGGATTAGTTTAATTAAGATTTAACTTAAAGTTGATTATGGTTTTGGTTTAATCCGAAAGTTGGTTTCGGTTTGGTTTAGTTAAAAGTTAGTTTAGGTTTTGATTTCGTTTAAAGTTGGCTTTGGTTTAGGTGGGGCTCAGAATCCGTTTGGGTTTATATTCTAGGTTTTGGAATTAGTTTAAATTAGACTTAAGGATTAAATGTGGAATTATTAAGGACTTGGGTGATGAATCGCTGGATCAATGGCTATTGATAATAACATGATAAATTAGAGGTTCATAAGGTGGAATTGATGGAAATTATTTATCTTGATGGCGGAGTTGTAAGGGGGGAGGTTCATAAGGTGGAATTGATGGAAATTATTTATCTTGATGGCGGAGTTATAGGGGACGTGATCTGCTGTGTGATACGGATCACCACTCCCTCAAACGTGATCTGCTGTGTGATACGGATCACCACTCCATCAAACGTGATCTGCTGTGTGATACGGATCACCACTCCATCAAACGTGATCTGCTGTGTGATACGGATCACCACTCCCTCAAACGTGATCTGCTGTGTGATACGGATCACCACTCCATCAAATGTGATCTGCTGTGTGATACGGATCACCACTCCATCAAACGTGATCTGCTGTGTGATACGGATCACCACTCCATCAAATGTGATCTGCTGTGTGATACGGATCACCACTCCATCAAATGTGATCTGCTGTGTGATACGGATCACCACTCCATCAGCGGTTGGGAGTGCAGAGTGGTATGACTCTGCTTGATAGGAGACGTGATCTGCTGTGTGATTACGGATCACCACTCCATCAAGCGTGATCTGCTGTGTGATTACGGATCACCACTCCATCAGCTGTTGGGAGTGCAGAGTGGTATGACTCTGCTTGGTAGGGGAGGCAGCCACACCCATAAGATATCCTTGTTAATTTATTTCTTGCTGTGGATGTTAATTTACCTAATCACCTTTGTCGTCGAATTATTATCGTTGCCACTGTGTTAATTTTATTGTTGCCACCAAAAATTGATCTCTCCTATTGTTTGGAGGAGGTAACTTCCTACTGAGCATTCGTGGCTCATTCTTTGATTGTTCCTATCCACAGGAGAGTAGCAGCCTGGCACAGGTGTCTACGGTAGCAGAAAGTACGTGCGCAACTATCTTTGGAGCTGATTTATTTACATGTTATTCTATTTTTATGTAGGGGAAAACTTTATCAGACTTGAGTATTTGCAGTGAGACCACGTTTTGTTATGTTATCTGAACTATATTTGTATTGATGAAATAAATCTTAATTCTATGTATTCTGTAAACCTTTTATTTGTATGTTGTCCACTTGAGTTGTGGTTCGATCGGACACGACAGGGGCCTCACATATGGTATCAGAGCATAAGGTTTAAGAATGACATAGTTTTGAGATTTATTTCGCTTTAGAATGTTCTTTGGTGTCATCCAAAATACTGAATCTCCAAATCCTTATTTATAGGTTCAGTATGCCTCCCCGTCGTGTCCCTACTCGTGGTCGTGGAGCGGTTTCCATGGGCCGTGGACGTGGTGCTCCCAATATTGAGGAGGGTGTTCCACGACGTGCAAGAACTAGAGGAGTTGGTCGAGGTTATGGGACGGGAGAGGAAAATACTGAGATGACACTCCAAGAAACTCTGATGTTATTCCTCAACCAGCAAATGGGGGCCGGTTCTAGTAGTGGAAGCAGAAGGGATGAAGGAAATAACCCTAACCCCTTTCTCACTCAGTTCAAGAAGATGGGGCCTCCAACATTTTCTGGATGTGATGATCCCGACAAGGTGGATACCTGGTTACGGGAGATAGAGAAAACCTTTGAGGCTATTGATTGCCCGGATAGGGAAAAGTTGAAGTTGGCAGTCTACTTATTACAAGGCAACGCCGATGCCTGGTGGAGAACCACGTTGAGGACTTTGGGAGGGCCCAATGAGAGTGTTAGCTGGGAAGAATTTAAAGAATACTTCCTGCAAAAGTTCATCCCTACAGCAGTTCGAAAGGAAATGCGACGAAAACTCCTCAACCTCCGGCAGGGCAATCGAACAATTCAACAATATGAAGCTGAGTTCAACAGGCTTTGCCATTTTCTCCCAGACTTCATCTCTAAGGATGACGAATGGGTTCAGCTATTCGAGGATGGACTAACTGAAGGGATTAGAGAGCATGTAGCCTATTTTGATCTGAAGACCTATAGAGAGGTTGTGAGTAAGGCCCTCTCAGTGGAGAAAACACAAGCTCATTCTTGGTCACTAAGGGAGGAGTCATTGAAGAATCATCCTAGACCACTAACCCGTACATCAGTGCGGAGGCCAGAGAAGAGATTCAGGCCTGCGGAGCGGAGGACCACCGCGGAGCGGACTGTGACATACGACCAAGATAAATGTTACCGGTGTGGCCAGTGGGGACATAAGTCAGAATTTTGCCCAAGGAGTAATAGTGGGGAGCCTCTTTGCTACAGGTGCCAACAATCAGGGCATTTTGCAAGAGACTGTCCAAAATCATTGCACACTCGGCAAAATATTGGACATAACCAAAATCAAAGATGGAAGAATTCCATCTCGAAGAAGGACCCAGCACCAGCTCGAGTTTATGCCTTGTCCCAGGCCGACGCTAAAGCTTCAGAGGAGGTGGTGCAAGGTACAATTCTTATTGATAATATGATTGCTTCTATATTGATCGATTCTGGATCTACACATTCTTTTATTGCCCCTCACTTTGCTATCAAGTTGATTAGAAAGGCTGAACCTCTAGAGACAAACTTAATAGTTGGAACACCTACTGGTGATAAGATGATTGTAGATCAGGTATTCAAACGGTGTATTATTAAAATAGAAAATCAAGAACTCACCGTAGATCTAGTCCTACTAAATTTCAAGGACTTTGATGTTATTCTAGGCATGGACTGGTTGGCAGCCTATCATGCCAGTGTTGACTGTTTCACAAAGGTAGTAACCTTCAGACCACCTGGGCAAACCGTTTTTACCTTCTCCGGTGTACAAGGAAACTTCCCTCCCATCATTTCTTTTCTTCAAGCTCAACAACTACTGATGAAGGGTTGTAAAGGGTATATAGCCTTTATCTCGGAGGAGCAATTGAGTACACCTCGATTAGAGGACATCCCAATTGTTCGAGAGTATCCAGAGGTCTTCCCCGAGGAGTTATCAGGATTACCTCCAGACCGAGAGGTGGAGTTTGGCATAGACCTCTTACCCGGTGTAACTCCAATCTCAAAACCCCCTTATAGAATGGCACCAGTGGAGTTAGTAGAGTTGAAGAAACAATTACAAGAGCTCTTAGATAAGGGTTACATACGCCCTAGTGCATCTCCTTGGGGTGCACCAGTTCTTTTCATGAAGAAGAAAGACGGGACTATGAGATTATGCATAGATTACCGTTAGTTAAATCAGAGCACAGTAAAGAACAAATATCCCCTTTCGCGGATTGACGATCTTTTTGATCAGTTACAAGGTATCCAAGTGTACTCGAAGATTGACCTAAGATCTGGCTACCATCAACTCAAGGTTAAGGAGGAGGACATCCCAAAAACGGCCTTCAGAACTCGCTATGGACATTACGAATTTCTTGTCATGCCATTCGGCTTGACCAATGCACCTACTATCTTTATGGATTTAATGAATAGGGTATTCAGGCAGTATTTAGATCAATTTGTCATTGTCTTTATAGATGACATCCTAATATATTCCAAGAGTCATAATGAGCATGAGCAACATCTCAAAATTGTGTTGGAAACCTTGAGACAAGAGAAATTATATGCCAAACTTGGAAAGTGTGGCTTTTGGTTGTCGAAGGTGGTTTTCTTGGGTCACGTGATCTCTGGTGCTGGTATATCAGTGGATCCCAAGAAAATAGAAGCTGTGTTGGACTAGAAGAGGCCCACTAACGTAACGGAAGTGAGGAGCTTCCTTGGATTGGCAGGTTACTATAGAAGATTTGTGAAAGGTTTTTCCAAGATTGCTACTCCACTGACCCGATTGACTCAGAAGAATGTTAAATTTGATTGGGCTGAGGATTGTGAGCAAAGTTTTCAAGAATTAAAGAGAAGGTTGACTACTGCACCAGTGCTGACCATACCTTCTGGTGGTGATGGGTTGGTGGTATACAGTGATGCTTCCATCAACGGATTGGGTTGCGTTCTAATGCAACATGGAAAAGTGATAGCCTATGCCTCTAGGCAATTAAAGGTCCATGAAAAAAATTATCCCACTCATGACCTTGAATTAGCAGCTGTCATTTTTGCACTAAAAATTTGGAGGCATTATCTTTATGGACAGACATTTGAAATTTTTACAGATCATAAGAGCTTGAAATATCTTTTCACCCAGAAAGAACTTAATATGAGACAGAGGAGATGGCTGGATTTCCTCAAGGATTATGATTGCTCAATCAACTACCACCCAGGTAAAGCCAATGTTGTTGCAGATGCACTTAGTAGGAAATCGGTAGGATACTCAGCACATTTATTGGTAAGAAGATGGAAGATTTTAGAAACCTTAGGAGACATGGAACTAACCGTTATAATAGAGACTCAACGAGGATTGCTAGCTGGATTGCGCCTAGAGTCAGAACTGGTGTTGAAACTTAAAGAGTGCCAGTTGAAAGATCCTAGGTTGCAGACCTTAAAGTTTGAGTTAACTCAAAATTCTAAACCAAGGTTTGATGTGACTACTGATGGTGTGATTCGATATCAAGGTCGGCTGTGTGTCCCTGATGACTTTCAATTGAAGCAAGAATTGCTAAACGAGGCTCATCGCTCTCGTTTCTCAGTACACCCAGGTAGCACAAAAATGTACCGAGACATGAAGCAAAATTATTGGTGGCAGGGCATGAAGAGAGATATTGCAGAATTTGTTTCCAAATGTTTAGTGTCAACAGGTCAAAATTGAACACCAAAAACCAGCAGGAAAGTTACAGTCACTCCCTATCCCTGAATGGAAATGGGATCATGTGACCATGGACTTTGTGGCTGGGTTACCCAGGATAAGGAAGGGGCTGGATGCCATTTGGGTTGTGGTGGATCGGTTAACTAAGTCAGCCCATTTCCTTCCTATTAAGATGACCTACTCCTTGGACAAGCTTGCTGAACTATATATGGAGGAAGTAGTAAAACTTCATGGAATACCTATTACCATCATTTCTGATAGAGATCCCAGATTCACTTCACGATTTTGGGGTAGTTTTCAGGAAGCCTTGGGGACGCAGCTACGTTTTAGTACTGCATATCACCCTCAAACTGATGGTCAATCAGAGAGAACAATCCAGACCCTAGAGGACTTGCTGAGAGCATGTGCTCTGGATTTCAAGGGGAGCTGGGACTCTCATTTGTGTCTAGCCGAGTTCACCTACAACAATAGTTATCATGCTGGCATTCAAATGGCACCTTATGAGGCTTTGTATGGGAGGAAGTGTAGATCCCCTGTGTGTTGGACAGAGGTTGGTGAGAGGCAAATTTTGGGACCAGAGTTGGTTCAATTAGCTACCGAGAAGATTGAAGTGATTCGAAAGAGGTTACTCACAGCACAAAGCAGACAAAGGAGTTATGCTAATACCAGAAGGCGGGATCTGGAGTTTCCCGTGGGCGATCATGTTTTTCTAAAGATCTCTCCAACAAAGGGCGTGATGAGATTTGGGATGAGGGGCAAGTTAGCACCTCGTTATATTGGCCCCTTTGAGATCTTAGAGCGAATTGGAGCAGTTGCTTATAAACTTGCCTTACCTCCAGCCTTAGCTAATGTGCATAACGTCTTCCACGTGTCAATGCTGAGGAAGTACATCTCAGATGTCACACATATACTATCGTTTCAGCAGTTACAGCTGAGGGAGGACTTGACATGTGAGGAGCCGCCAATTCGGATGATAGAACGAAAAGAGCATGTGTTAAGAAGAAAGGTGATCCCTTCGGTAAAAGTATAGTGGCAGCATCACTCTGTGGACGAGGCCACTTGGGAGAGAGAGGAGGACATCAGGGGAAAATACCCCCATATCTTTTGAGGTATGTTCATTTTAAAATTTGGGGACCAAATTTATTTAACGGGGTAGGAATGTAACCACCCGTCACTCCATAACGGCCCATTACTCGGGCCCACAACCCACAACCCAATAACCGCCTCTATTTATAGGCAGCAACCACCCACTAAACCCGGACGAATAGAGAGAGAGTCAAGGGACAATCGTTGGGGAGGCTTACGGAGTGGCAAGAAGATTTGGGACGATCGTTATCAAAATTCGAGGTAGGTTAAGTTACTTTCATTTGTTTTCTCCTTACTTCTATTCGAACTAGGTGGTGTTACTTTCATCTGTTTCTCTTTGCCGTTATGCCTGAGACAAATTCATGTTGAATAATCGATAAACTTAGTGACTCTCATGATATTTAGGAGGATGATGATAACCTAGATCTAAGTAAAACTGAGTAGATAATAGATATGTCTGTGTTATACCAATCTATGGCATGTTTTGAGAATAGAAAGATTAGAGGGCTAAATTGCAAAATTCCCATCTTCTTCCCCGATCGTCCGCTGTGCTCCGGTGGCCGGCGGCGGAGGCGGCGGCGTGCGGTGCGGCGGCGTGCGGCGCTGATGCGTGCGGGCGTCGTGCGCAGGCAGCACGGACCCGGTGTCGACGCAGTTCTGGCGCGTGATACGGCGTCGGGAGCGGCCGGTGGCGTGCGCACGACTGCACAGGCCGGAGTCGGCCAGAGGCGCGGGGCAACGCGGGTCTGGCGACGCCGGAGGCGGTGGTCTGGCGGCAGCCACGGCCCAGCGGAGACGTCGGCGTGCGGCGTGGCGGCGTGGCAGCGGGGCGGCCTGACGGTGGGATGGCCTGGCGGCGGCGGCGGCAGTAGAATTAGGGTTAGGGTTTTGAGGAGGAAGAAGGATTAGTTTAATTAAGGTTTAACTTAAAGTTGATTATGGTTTTGGTTTAATCCGAAAGTTGGTTTCGGTTTGGTTTAGTTAAAAGTTGGTTTAGGTTTTGGTTTCGTTTAAAGTTGGCTTTGGTTTAGGTGGGGCTCAGAATCGGTTTTGGTTTAGATTCTGGTTTTGGAATTGGTTTAAATTAGACTTAAGGATTAAATGTGGAATTATTAAGGACTTGGGTGATGAATCGCTGGATCAATGGCTGTTGATAATAACATGATAAATTGGAGGTTCATAAGGTGGAATTGATGGAAATTATTTATCTTGATGGCGGAGTTATAGGGGACGTGATCTGCTGTGTGATTACGGACGTGATCTGCTGTGTGATACGGATCACCACTCCTATCAAACGTGATCTGCTGTGTGATACGGATCACCACTCCATCAAACGTGATCTGCTGTGTGATACGGATCACCACTCCATCAAACGTGATCTGCTGTGTGATACGGATCACCACTCCCTCAAACGTGATCTGCTGTGTGATACGGATCACCACTCCCTCAAACGTGATCTGCTGTGTGATACGGATCACCACTCCATCAAATGTGATCTGCTGTGTGATACGGATCTCCACTCCATCAAACGTGATCTGCTGTGTGATACGGATCACCACTCCATCAAATGTGATCTGCTGTGTGATACGGATCACCACTCCATCAAACGTGATCTGCTGTGTGATACGGATCACCACTCCATCAGCGGTTGGGAGTGCAGAGTGGTATGACTCTGCTTGATAGGAGACGTGATCTGCTGTGTGATTACGGATCACCACTCCATCAAGCGTGATCTGCTGTGTGATTACGGATCACCACTCCATCAGCTGTTGGGAGTGCAGAGTGGTATGACTCTGCTTGGTAGGGGAGGCAGCCACACCCATAAGATATCCTTGTTAATTTATTTCTTGCTGTGGATGTTAATTTACCTAATCACCTTTGTCGTCGAATTATTGTTGTTGCCACTGTGTTAATTTTATTGTTGCCACCAAAAATTGATCTCTCCTATTGTTTGGAGGAGGTAACTTCCTACTGAGCATTCGTGGCTCATTCTTTGATTGTTCCTATCCACAGGAGAGTAGCAGCCTGGCACAAGTGTCTACGGTAGCAGAAAGTACGTGCGCAACTATCTTTGGAGCTGATTTATTTACATGTTATTCTATTTTTATGTAGGGGAAAACTTTATCAGACTTGAGTATTTCCAGTGAGACCACGTTTTGTTATGTTATCTGAACTATATTCGTATTGATGAAATAAATCTTAATTCTATGTATTCTGTAAACCTTTTATTTGTATGTTGTCCACTTGAGTTGTGGTTCGATCGGACACGACAGGGGCGTCACAGGAACAGTTAAAGAGTAAGCCAAGGATGCTCAATAGGGAGTTGCCTCCTCCAAACAGTAAGAGAGATCAATATTTAGGAGGCAACAATATAATTAACAACAGTAGCATCAGAAATAATACAACGACAATGATGATTAGATAAACCAACATCCATAGCAAGGAATGAATCAACAAAGATATCATATCCATGATAGCCAATGGTTAGGGACAGTGACTATGGAGTCCCCTACAGATATTACGGAGGTGGTCGCACCCCCCACCAAGCAGAGTCGAACCAATCTACATGTAAATTAGTATATGGGTGTGGTTGGATCCCCTACCAAGCAGAGTCATACCACACTGCACTCTCAACTGCTAATGGAGTGGTGATTCCATCTAGTCACATAACGAATCACGTCACCTACAACTCAGGAGACAAACTACTATCACGTCTGACAGTCTTGCTAATCCTATACCGAAGTAGGGAATTGTTGACCGGTACCAGTCAAATAGAGTCCCATTGCATATGTCCCTCAAGATACTAAAGGCTCAGCCACAATAAATATCGAGTCAAGATTATCAAATGATAGAAAGGAGTCGACTCGATCACAAATCAGGCTAATCAGTTAGTAGACATTGTCAAAATGAAGGATTTGAGATCACCAATAGAATCAACATGAAAAACTGAGTCCAACGACTCCTAGATCATCAAAATTGGATCTCAAATGAGAAGGTTATGACTGTTCAAATGTGTATATGCAATTTAGCCCCTATATCATTCCAAATTACAACTCTATCATCAAGATAAATAATTTTCATCAATTTTACATTATGAACCTCAGAATTATCAGATTATCATAATTAGCTATTGATCCAACAATTTATCACACAAGTCGTTAATAATTCCAAATTTAATCCTTACAGTATATTTTTCACAAAAGTCCCCAATATAATTTGATTCATATATTAGTTATTCAAGTTTCTAAATCATAACCAATCTAGTCGATTTCCAAACAAATTGTAATTTGAATCCATCTTACAAATTCATCCTTAATGAGATTTAAGTGTCCCAATCAAATTTCAATACAATCATAAAATAATTATCCCAAACCCAAATCAATTTATTAATCAATTTAATCAATCTTACTAAATTACTCCAATTTAATCTTCAATCAATTTCAATTCCAATTCATAATAATCAGACTCAATTCAATGAACCAAATCATGAATCTAGATTACTTAACTTGATCTAAACCATTTACCTTATCATTAGTTCAATTAACCCCAAGCCTGACGCAAACCAATTCCAAAATAGAATCTAAACCAAACCTAAACCAAAACCAACTTTAAACTAAACCTAAACCAAGACCAACTTTAAATTAAACCAAAACCAAAACCAATCTCCTTCTTCCTCCTCAAAACCCTAACCCTAATTTTCTGCCGCCGCCACTGCCAGGCTGCTAGGATGCCAGGCCGCCGCCTCCGATCGTCCCCAGACCTGCGCTACCCCGCACACTGCCCTGCGTGCTTGCGAAACTCCGGCCCACGTAGCCTCTTGCCACCTCACCTTCTGGCACACAACACAGTCCGTGCCACCCACTGCCCCACATATCAGTGAACCGTGCAGCCACACGCCGCTCTCTACCGGTCGCCGGTGAGCAGTCGACACTGATCGGAGAGAAAGATGGGAATTTTGCAAATCTAACCTTCTAATCTTTCTATTCTCAAAACATGCTATATATTGATATAATACTTCAAAAATTAGACATATCTAATTTCTACTAAGTTTTGCTTAAATCTAGGTTATCATCATCCTCCTAAATATCACGAGGGTCACTAAGTTTACCAATTATTTAACATGAACTTGTCTCAGGAATAGAGGCAAAGAGAGAACGAATAAAAATAACTCAACCTACTTCGAATCTCAATGATGATCGTCCCAAATCTTCTTGCCACTCTGTAAGCCTTCAACGATCATTCCTCGACTCTCTTTACCTTCAAACAGGCTCTTGATCCTAGAGGGTTTAGTGTTATCTTTCTGTAAAGAATGGAAGTTGATTTGTTTTCAAGTTTTAATCAACCGGTTGTTAGTATTGTGGATAGCGGGTGGTTACACATGGATCGTGGGTGGTTACATGTAGATAGGGGTGGTTACCTGTGGATAGGGGGTGGTTACACTGGAAGCATGGGAGAACATCCTTTTGCATAATTATTACTAGTATTCGATACTGGGTCATTCATAGTATTACTATTCCTTCCCTATTCATTGCGGGTTGGCTATTCATTAGTACAGGTTTAGCTTGCAATGTGTTTGGAAGTCCTTGACCAAATAAATATTTCACAGAGAGCCAACAGGGCATTCCATTAATAACTGGCCATTTTGATTCTTTGGAACAACTCAATGAATTTACTAGATCCTCTTAGGAGGCCCCCCAATGACCATAGATGGAACCTATCCAATTTTTACAATGCGATGGTTAGCTTTTCATGGACTAGCAGTACCTACTATTTCTTTTTTGGGGTCAATATCAGCAATGCAGTTCATCCAACAATAAACCTAATTCAAATTATAGAACTATGACACAATCAATCCCAAATGAGCAAAATGTTGAATTGAAACATACCAGTCTATATTGGGGTTTATTACTCATTTTTGTACTTGCTGTTTTATTTTCCAATTATTTCTTCAATTGAGAGAAAGAGAATAGTAGGAATTCTCTTATCTTATTCAGAAGGATACCATCCCCATAACTGTCCATGACTATTTTTGTCTCTAGCATGACCACTTGATAAAATGTGGAAGAAAAGGGGAAAAATGGCCGATACTACTGGAAGGATTCCCCTTTGGCTGATAGGTACTGTAACTGGAATTCTTGTGATAGGTTCAATAGGTATTTTCTTTTATGGTTCATATTGTTGGTTGGGTTCATCTATGTAGTGATCGAATGAACAAGATTCTAGACATGAAAAAGTAAGAACTTAGAGGGCTCTAAACCCTTAGACCCCTCTCAGTTCTTACTTTTTCAGGCAAGATTTTGATCTATTCCATAATATACAAATTGGAAAATAATCCAATCAACATAATCAAATTGTAGAAATGACAAAACATTTATTTCTTAATCTTAAATTTTTTTTATTTAGAACTATTTATTCTATTAATATTTAATACTTAAGTTAATTGAATAATTATGGAAAATACTTTTTCTTGTGAAGATTAAAAAGACTATCAATCCCTCCTAGAAGTATTTGTTTCATGTATCCCATCCTTACCTTGTATTTTCTTTCTTTTTATTTGTTTGCATTTTATTGTCCATTACTAGGAAGGGGATACAAGTAATTAATTCTAGACATCGTGAAAAATAGTATAAACTATTTTTAACAATTTAATGTTAAGGAATCTCTGGATCTAGAAATTCATTTCATACAATTGAAGTTTTTCAAATTGTTTCTTTTTAAGAACCAAAAAAATTTGTGCCAAAATAATAGATGCTAGGAAGAATAAAAGACCTTGAGTGCGTAATGGATCTTGAAGCACTATTTCTGCATCTCCCTGACCAAAGGCCCCTACATTGGGATTACTTGCTAATGGTTGATCAAGCTTGATGAATTCACCCTCTGAAACAAGAAGTCTGGTCCTGGAGGTATAATATCAACCACTTGATGTCCGTCCGATGCATCAACTATGGTTATTTCATATCTCCCTTTTTCTTTACATACTATTTTGCATACTATACCCGATGATGTCCTTCCGATGCATCAACCATGGTTATTTCATATCTCCCTTTTACTTCCATCAGGATAAATCTGACCCCTCCTTCTATTCCCACCTACATATATGGGATATTTTAAGAAGTGAACATCTTTTTTAGTAGCTGGGTCGGGAGAAAGAATAGGAAAGATGATTTCACTATATTTCTGACTAGGAACTGGTCCTATTACAAGAATTTTTTTTTATTGGGATGATAATTTTGAAAAGACAGATTTCCCATCTTTTCTTTCACGTCAGGAGAAATATGATTAGGAGGGGATAATTTGAATCCTTCGAGTAAAATAAGAAAATCCCCCACATTCAAAGCCCCTTTTTTTACCATTAGCAAGAACTTGTTTCAGTTGCATATCATAAGGGATTCAAACAACTGCTTCAAATACAGTATCAGGAAGCATAGCTCGTGGAACTTCAATATCCATGGGCTTATTAGCTAAATGGCAATTGGCACATACAATTTGTCTAGTTTCTTCTCATGGATTTTCATAACCTTGTTGTGCAAAAATGGGATATGCATTTGAAAGAGATGCTCGATTTATTACATATATCAAATTGATACAAAAATTGATTGAGTCATCTGTTCTTTTACCCAAGAAAAATTATTTCTATTTGCATGGTCCAATCATCAATTGTGGAATTTCTACAATAAATAAATTAGATAGGTAGCTAGTCTAGTATAGTTCCCTACCCCGAACTCTTCTATTGTATTGGAATAATTGTACTAGAATAGAGTATAGTATGGGACAAATACCTTGAATAGGTAGAAATAAAAAGAATAAGTAAAATTTGAATTCAAATAAGTAAAATGGAAAATGCTTTCTTTATACACAAAAAAATTCTCATTTAATTGATATTACGAAACCAAATGAGTTCTTCATCTTCATTCATTAATTTGTTCATCATTCATGCATTGAATGATAAATAACTACAAGTGAAGCAGACACGATTTAAATAATGGAAGATCCAATATTTCACAATTGTATCTAGAATAACTAGAAAAGTGGAAACAAGACCAGATATAATTTGATCATTATGGGCCAATCCAAAATCGTTGTAGACTGAACCAATCATTAGTTCCCAACCATGGGTCGAGTGAAATTCAATCCATAAATCAATGATTAAAAGAATCAAAAAAGCCTTTATTGTGTCACTTAAGTTATAGAATAATTCCTAAACCCAAGAATTAAGAATGACAAGTTCTTTATTACCCAGAAAAAAATAACCACTCAGAATAACAAAACAGATTACATTTGTGGAGAAATGCAAAATGAGATGGAGATGATATTCATCATGTGTTTTGATCAATTCTATTGTTTCCTTGTGTATTCCTTAATGAAGATCTTGTATATGTATCTCTGGGTACTCTTTTATCATTTTGTTCAAGAGGAATAGTTCTTCAAATTCTATGAATTTTTCTAGAACATTTTTCTCTTGAATAGCATTCAAAAAGGTTTTGGATTGCTTGTTGTTCCACTAGTTAGTAATCCAAGGTTCCAAACTTTTCTTAAATGAGAGGGAGACCCACCAAGGCAAAAATACTATAGATACAAAATATGGGAAGGAAATCAATGCTATCTTTTTTTTTTCATTTTTTTATCTGTGAAATTGGTAATGAAGTTGCTTCAATCTTTGACTCTATCTGATATTTTTCCAAAGTACCAGTTATATAACAAACAAGGCTGTGGATCTATTTCTTCCCATTTTGTGTCAAAATTTAATCCTTAAATCTATTTAGTCCTTGGATCTATCAGGAATATAAAAAAAGAATCAATATAGTATTTTCAAATATCTCAATCTTGAACTAACGAATTTTTTTTTACAAAAAAAATTTCGGATATATTTGATAAATCCACACTTAACTTAATGAGGATTAGACTTTTTGACTAGTATAAATAAAAGAATTAAATTGAATTCTATACACATACAAAATAGTTTTGGTATACAAAAATTTCTTATTCTTCATTTTTTTATAGTTCATTTTATTATAGTTACCCAATATATTTTCTCTGCTTTTGGTTTTATTCTATGGGCCGCTACACCAACGGAATAGGAACATAGAATATAACACGTTTTGCTTGAATGGGCATTCTGAAGAAACTTCAATTAAATAAAAGGGGTTAGCAAGTTCTTTCCTTCATGTTGAAAAACTTTTCTTCAATTCATTTTTCAAAATACTTCAATTGGTACACATAAGAAATAGGCCAATTCGGCAACTTTTTGTTCAATTCCCTGTGGAGTAAAATTCTCATTAGTATGAGTCAAGGGAATGGCTCCTAGACCTCAAATTTCCATATAATGGACACAATGAGTATAAAGACCTTCTTTAACCTCTATTCTAATTGATTGGATATCTCTCATAAGGAATCAGAAGAAAATACAGCGATTTATTCTAGGAAATCCCCAACAAAAAATACACACTATTTTTTCTTTTCTATCGGTCATAACCACTACCAACATCCCATGAAATTGTGCATTACAAATAGGAGCTAATGAATAGTCTTGCGATCTTGTAGAAAGACATCACAATCCATTATGGACAAAAAAGGATTTGCTGGGATGAAAATACGGATATCAGATTTCTATTAAGATAACAGGAAGCTCCAACCACTAAGAATCCTAGTGAACCTAGAAAGAGGATATAGGCCCAGCAAAAATTACTTGTCTTTCGAGACTTAGTTATAAGTTCTATCCATATATGTTCTAATCGCCAGTTCATACTTACTATATTAGATATAGTTGCATTCGATTGGAATTGAGGGAATAACCCAAAATTGACTTTACTTTTCTTGATGCTGAAGTAACTCTCATCAACTAGCACTATTCGGATATGAAATCTAGCATTAAAGAATTAGTAGTAATTAGTTAGATACGTTAGCTTTTATGTAGATATTATCTATCTACGTACATAACAACATTTAGGTTAGGAAAAAGCCACATATTCTACCATATTACACTAAATAAATATTTGTATTATAATTCAGTCAGTGTTCAAATAAATTGATGAGATTTGGTTCCATCGGATCTAGACAATTTTATTTCTTTGGACATAAGAGACAAAGAAGCCATTGCAATTGCTAGAAATACTAAGCCTACTAAGGGCACAAAAAAAGAGGGTAAGTTAAGATCTGTCAGAGAATAAGTACCTCGATTACTATTTATACCTCTTATAAATATAAAGAGGTCTTATGATAACTATTTGTTTTACATTTTACTATTTGATTGATTGATTTTCTAGCAAAATGAAGCATATGGATTCCATCATTAGGATTGTTAAAATAGATAGAATAGTATTTCTAAGCAATTCCAATTTGTTAAAATAGTAAACCAATCGCAAAGCTATCATACGATGTGGGATCATGGACTGTCCATCTTGACAAGAAATTATCCATATGTTAAGATATCTATGACAAAGGCAAGGGCTATAGCTCAGTTAGGTAGAGCACCTCGTTTACACGTGCGCCAATGCTTTTCAAAAGAAGCAAATTATACAATGAACATAATCGAACTTATTGAGATGAAAAATCAATGTCTTACTCCATAGATTTGAGGAACAAGAGAACAATTGTCTGACATATACTTTATTTGGTTTGATTGAGTCTGATTTAGATTTAGTGCAAATTTAAGTGCCAAATAGAAAACCTACTGTTGATTTCATAATTGATAGGGTAAATACCCAATCCACATTCAATGCTAGGCATAATGAGTATAAGGACCTCAAAATTATCTCTTTTCATCCTATGAACTTTAAGGTGTATGAAGTCTCATATTTGACTCTTGTAGAGGAGTGATAGAAACTCCATTTAACTTAGGTTGATCTAGGTTGGAGGCAGACCTAAGTCAAAGTAATCCTTCTTTGAGAGACTTTGGTATTGCTCCTAAATCAGAATTCAAATAATGAATATGAATCAGAGCATACGAATCCATCTTATTATCTTTTTATCTTCCTATGAAGAAAAAAATATGGTGGACTAACTGATCTTTACATCAATTGATGAAAGAGCCCAATGCAACAAAATGCATGTTGGGTCTTTGAAACAGTTCGAATCATTTTGATAATATGATAATGAGTTTGATCTATTTTACCAAGAAGGTCTATGGTTCGAATCCGTATAGCCCTAATAGATTGTATTTTGTATAGATATTCTCTTTGAGTTTATAATAGTTTTCATCTCCTTATTTTATTTATGGACAGACCAACCGATCAGTCGATCTATAGAAATGAAAGTATTACATAGTTACGTATATATAGGGACAAGAAAAAAATAACCCACTCTAACAAATTCTATTGGCATTTGTCAAATTTGGCATAACCTAAGATGTCCATACTTATTTATTTTTATTAATCCTCATGGATTAATTTCTTTTCCTGTCCACAATCAAAGAGTTGGTGATACATTTGATTTTCTATTATACTTAATCCCAGTCAATTTATGAAGTGAAAATCATGACATGATTTATCTTGTCTTGAAACTCTAACCCAACCCAACCAAATTTAATCCTAAGTCACATGGATTGAGACCTATTCTTAGTCTTGTATTTGTAGAAGTCCCTTGACTAATTGCTTTTTGTTAGAACCTCCATTGAATTAATTATTTCAGAGATAATGAATCGGCCCTAAACGTATTAGCCTCTCTTCAACTATATTCTATGGTACGAGTTGGATTGGGGATTTAATTTGTCAAATCGTTCAATAATGTGTGATTCTATATATTTATTGATAATAGATATTCATTGTTCTTATAATCCTTATACATTAATAATCCTTATATTATAATAATAAATAATATTATAGTTCTATTTATTAGTTTTTCTTAGTTTATTAGCGTTTACTATTTCATTAGAAATGCTAAGCGGTACTCCGTTGGATGAATCTTTAAACAAGACATGCCTACCGTACAACATACAAACTCTAAGCTATGCAGTTTTATTTGATTAAATTCAATTCTTGTTTTGACTAAGAAATTCTATAGATGAATTGATGATCCCAATCTGAAATCGAATAATTCGACATATTCCAGATTAATTCATCCAATTAATTTATTTTTCAAAAGATCTATCAGACTCTGGAATCAATGATTTGATCATTAAATATTCGATTCTTCCTTCATCTTCCAACTTTGGTTGGAATAGATTCCTAATTGACTTTGCATTTTTTTTCATATCATATATATTCAATTCATTTCATATATAATGTCATATACATATATATCATATATATATATAATGGAATCGGGTCATGATTAATCATTTGATATGTCAGTATGTGTACGTACGTATTGGGTATATAGAGTTCCCCTTTTCATAATTTTGATGGAGGGATTCCAACTACTAACATAACGTAATCAATTCCATTCGTTAGAACAGCTTCCATTGAGTCTCTGCACCTATCCTTTTTTGATTTTTGATTCTAGTTTTTTTGATAAACCAAACCTTTTCAAATCTCAAATAAAGATTTGGCTCAGGATTGCCCATTTTTAATTCCAGGGTTTCTCTGAATTTGGAAGTTAGCACTTAGTGGGTTTCCATACCAAGGCTCAATTCAATCAAGTCCGTAGCGTCTACCAATTTCGCCATATCCCCCTTTCTACTTCTTTGATTTATCTTGAAACCGTTGAATTCATTAGATAATGATTCTTATATTGTATTGGAAAAGTGTATACTGCTATTTTATTTTTCGCCACCCTTTATTATTTCATCTTTATTGGATAAACTATATTTGTTTCAATCAGAATTGATTCTATTATTGATATATCTGCAATTCAATATGGATACATATATCCTAGATATATATGCTTCCCCCCACTTTCATTTTTACAACACAATTTGCAATACTAGAATGGTCGATATTCATTCTTTCTTATCTCCTACATTTCTAAATGAAACCAGAAGAATACCTCATTCTTGTATCTTTATTCTCCTTTTCTTATTCTTTTCTAATCTGAGAACCGATCTAGTAGTTAATATAATTAATATAGTCTGCTATAACTGCTCTAAAAAATAATTCCATTTTTTTCTAGTCAAAATTTCAAGTTTGATAATATCATGTCCTGATATTTTATTTTAATCATATAAAATATATATTGAATTATTTTGAATATTTAATTATTTAATAATATAATACTAAATGAAAAAATTCATAATATAATACTAAATCAAATTATACTTATAAATACATATTAAATACTTATAAAGTATTTATTAAATACTTATATTATAGTGATAGTTATTAGATAGTTAAAGTTAATTTACTAAATTAAAATTCCAAATGAATTTGAGTATTTTAGTATTCAATTATGAATTTATTAATAGCTAACTAAGATCAGGTACTTTATAGAATTCCTATACATTTCTGTTATGCTAGCCCGCTTAGCTCGGAAGTTAGAGCATCGCATTTGTAATGCGATGGTCATCGATTTGACTCCGATAGCAGGCTTTTTCTCTATCTATTTTTTTCCATGATTGACAATCCCCCTTCCCCATTTCCCCAAATGTTGGGTCACCAATCGGATCTATTATGTGTTGATAACTTGTAACTAGAAATCCAAAAATACAAAAAGGAGGAATTAGATTTGTATAGAACAAATCCAAAGACGGAGTCTAAATTTCTTAGTATATACATTATTTCTTATATATACAAAAAATCCGTATATTGATGCAATTTATTCCATTCTACTTTATTTGATTTGTAGTATGTCAATAGTTGTTTGTAGTACTTCAATAAATCCATTTTAGCTTTACGTTGTTTCTAGTTTAGTTCAGTCTTTAATTTCGATTTATTCTGTAATGTAATATGAAGAAATGTCAATAAAATAAAAAAAGGAGTATTTTTTTTATGTCTCGTTACCGAGGACCTCGTTTCAAAAAAATACGCCGTCTGGGGGCTTTACCAGGACTAACTAGTAAAAAGCCTAGATCTGGAAGTGATCTTAAAAACCAATCGCGTTCTGGGAAAAGATCACAATATCGTATTCATCTAGAAGAAAAACAGAAATTGCGTTTTCATTATGGTTTGACAGAACGACAATTACTTAGATATGTACATATCGCTGGAAAAGCCAAAGGGTCAACAGGTCAAGTTTTATTACAACTACTTGAGATGCGTTTGGATAACATCCTTTTTCGATTGGGTATGGCTTCGACTATTCCGGAGCCAGGCAATTAGTTAATCATAGACATATTTTAGTTAATAATCGTATAGTGGATATACCAAGTTATCGTTGCAAGCCCAGAGATATTATTACTACGAAGAATAAACAAAGATCGAAAGCTCTGATTCAAAATTCTATGGAATCGCCCCCCCATGAAGAATTGCCAAAACATTTGACTATTGACTTATTCCAATATAAAGGATTAGTAAATCAAATAATAGATAGTAAATCGATCGGTTTGAAAATAAATGAGTTGTTAGTCGTAGAATATTATTCCCGTCAGACTTGAACCTAACGAAAATAACAAGGAAAGGTTCAGACAATTTTGCCCCCCCTTGCGCTGAAGTAAAATTTGTATAAATAAATCTAAGAGTTCATTTTCCCATTTATGTATTACAAATAAATCAAGGATTTTCATTTATCTTCACTCTTTCCGATATTTATATTTGTATTTTACGTATCAAACAAAGTAATGTAATTAGGAATAGAGAATCTCTATGAAATAGAAATAAGAGTCTTAGTGTTGGAATAAGGATATCGATTCTTATTATATTTGATAGATTGTAGTCGGTAACGTTGGTGAATTAACATAAATAAACGGAAAGAGAGGGATTCGAACCCTCGGTAAACAAAAGCCTACATAGCAGTTCCAATGCTACGCCTTGAACCACTCAGCCATCTCTCCTACATAATATAATCTTATTATTGACCAGAAACAGAAACCGAATAACTAGTGAGTCATTCATATTACTACAATACAGGTTCAACCGATCAATGGTTCCATAAGAATAAAAAAAAATCTTTGTCTTGGTTATTCAACTTAGATGAAATAGTAATAGTTCTATTCAATAGTATACTATATAAATAATAAATAATTTGATAATTGGGATGAAATCCAATTTGATTTAAATATTTCATATCTCTCTTTACCAAAAGCATAATTTCAATTTATAATTTGAGTGAAGGGTTCACAATTTTTTTTAGAACTAAATTAGTCTATTTGTTTTTATGTTATCTTATAATGTAGAATTCCTCTGTTTGTGGGATCATTACCTCTTGGGGTAATGAGAAAAATTATAGAATAGATTGCTAATTAATTATGCCTAGATCCCAAATAAATGGAAATTTTATTGATAAGACCTCTTCAATTGTAGCCAATATCTTATTACGAATAATTTTGACAATTCGGGAGAAAAAAAGATTTTTACTTATTACAGAGATGGTGCGATTTGATTATTTTTTCTTATTTTTTTAGCCCTCTTAATCTTATGAAAAGGGGTGTGGTTCGAGATGGAAAGAAACAAATTATTGAAATAAACCTACGTTTGGTGAAGGTGAAGTTTGGAGATAGAATAATTCCTTCTCTCGTGTATTATAGGGAAATGCAGCCTCAAATGCTTCAATTGCCAATTTTAGTATTGAGCGAAAGGGTAACCCCTATAGGTTATATATTGAAGGTTAATTCTACTTCACTAGTACCCATAGGCGGCATAGGGAAAGAAGCACTACACTTAGGAATCAACAAGATGAAAACTTTGTTCTAAATTATCCCTTTACTTATTGGTATCGGGACTAAGAAGAATGGTTAGGACAACAAACATCCATCTTGTTCATACTTTGGATATCCATATAACCATCAAAGATCATTGAAGTGACTAATTCCTGAAAATTGGGGGTGTTGGGGACAAAGAAATTGTTGGAATTACCATTTCTATATAGAACTAGATTGATGTTAAGAAAGAAAAACCTCTTTTACCTTACAGGGTGGTTGGCTAGAGATTTCTTGTAAAAATACTAGCCCCTACCAATTCATAATATAATGAGAACAGTCAAATTTGGATTCCATGGATTACTTAATACTATGCACTGAAGGGAGGAGCCGTATGAAATGAAAATCTCACATACGGTTCTGGAACGGAGATTTTTTGAATAAAATGAATGACCGTAACGGATGTCAGCTCAATCTGAAAGAAATTATGCGGAGGCTTTACAAAATTATTATGAAGCTATGTGACTAGAAATTGATACCTATGATCAAAGTTATATACTCTACAACATAGGCCTTATACACACAAGTAAAGGAGAACATATGAAGGCTTTGGAATATTATTTCCAGGCACTAGAATGAAATCCATCCTTACTGCAAGCTTTTAATAATATGGCCATGATTTGTCATTACGTGTGGCTATCTCCACTATAGAAAGAAGGAAAATAAAGAGATCAAATTGGCTAGTAAAGTAAATGCTACAAAAAAGGCTTTCTACATATGCATCGTCCAAAGAAATGATTTTTCTTAGCTATAGTAAGGAAAGAGACTTCACAAGAACCAAAATATGAAGAAATAGATATGCCTATATACTATATTCTATGGGTAAAGGATCAAATTGATAGACAAAGCACCGTAAAGATCAATTAGCTAGCTATTAGATCAATACAGTTAAGAACTACTTACTTATACTTCAGGATATGGGAAGTAATCAACTTATGTAATAAAGTCGATCCAATAAGGTATAAGATATTGAGAAATGGTGTAGTGTCAGATCCCGAAGATAGGAAGTTCTTTTTTCTTATGGAGGGAAAGTCCTTTTCAGAGATTCTATATAAATTTCATATATGAAAATGAGATAGTTCCCTTTCAGAAAAATCTAATGTAATGAGATAAGGAAATATCTCTATGCTTCATTCTTCAAAAGGGGGGCAGAAAAGATAAAACAGATTGTTGACCAAGAAAATTAGAGTTTGAAACTTAGTTAATTAACTTTGTCTGCTTAGTTGTGGTTAACCTCCCTCCTCCTTTTTTTGTTAAGGGGGATTCATTTCTTAAAAATCTAATACAGTTAGTATAGATTAAAATGGGATGCCAAAAGAATCAATTGTTGAGCCGTATGAGGTAGGAAACTCTCAAGTACGGTTCTAAGGAAAGGAATTTACTCACCTATTCCAACCAAGGAGAACGGGCCATTCTACATGGTGATTATGAATCGCAGAAGCTTGGTTCAATCAAGCTGCTGAGTATTGGAAACAGGCTATAGCTCTTATCCTGAATAATTATATTGAAGCACATAATTAGTTGAAGATTATGAGGCATTTAGAATTCGAATAAAATTTGTAATTCATTACAATTGATTGTTGGATCTATTAATCAAATAAAATAGATCATACGTATTCTATGATAAGATCCAATGAGAAATTTCATTATATCTCTTACTTCTAAAATCATTATTGTATGGTATCTTATATGGATAAAGGAGATACGGGTACAAAAAACTAATCTAATAAAGGAAAGAATACCTTTGAAGGACTAAATATAAATATCAAAATGAATCCTATTAATTCAAATGAATTTTTTTGTGATTTTTTATGTAATGTAATACAACACAGTAATTAAGCTATTATGTTCCACGGAAGTAGATACATATGGGCATTTATACAGTCAGATAGAAATATATTAGTCTAGGTTAGGTTGCACAAAACATAGTTTTTTCATCACACTAGGAAAGGGTTTTATGAGAAAAGGTTTTACAAGATTTTAAATTGTCTGTTAGGCACCTAATCGTTATGTCATAATTGATCCAAACACTTGCCCCAGATCTGACTTGGATATCATAATTGCTTTAGTGAAAAACTAAATAGATGGATGGGAGATAGGAAAAAAAAGGGACTAATAATAAATTAAATAAAATATCCATCTTTCAAAGGTTCACTAAAAATCTAACTATTTGCAGGTCTCTTTGTATGTGTTGTCCAGAAAGAGGAGGACTTAATGATTATTCCTTCACCGAAACCAGAAGTAAAAATTGTTGTAGATAGGGATCCTATAAAAACATCTTTTGAAGAATGGGCCCGACCTGGCCATTTCTCAAGAATAACAGCTAAGGGTCCCGATACTACCACTTGGATCTGGAACCTACATGCTGATGCTCACGATTTTGATAGTCATACCAGTGATTTAGAGGAGATTTCTCGAAAAGTATTTAGTGCTCATTTTGGTCAACTCTCCACTATCTTTCTTTGGCTGAGCGGCATGTACTTCCACGGTGCCTATTTTTCCAATTATGAAGCATGGCTAAGTGATCCTACTAACATTGGACCCAGTGTGCAGGTGGTCTGGCCAATAGTAGGTCAAGAAATATTGACTGGTGATGTAGGTGGGGGCTTCTAGGGAATACAAATAACCTTTGATTTTTTAAAGTTTTGGTGAGCATCTGAAATAACTAGTGAATTACAACTCTATTGTACTGCAATTGGTGCATTGGTTTTTGCATCCTTAATGCTTTTTGTCGGTTGGTTCCATTATCACAAAGCAGCACCAAAATTGGCTTGGTTCCAAGATGTAGAATCTATGTTGAATCACCACTTAGAGGGGTTACTAGGACTTGGGTCTCCTTCTTGGGAGGGACACCAAATCCATGTATCGTTACCTATTAACCAATTTCTCAATGGTGGAGTTGATCCTAAAGAGATACCACTTCCTCATTAATTTATCTTGAATTGGGATCTTTTGATTCAACTTTATCCCCATTTGCTGAGGGAGCAACCCCCTTTTTCACCTTGAATTGGTCAAAATACACAGAATTTTTGAGTTTTCATGGAGGATTAGATCAAATAATGGGAGGTCTATGGCTGAGCGATATAGCACATCATTATTTAGCAATTGCAATTCTTTTATTGATAGCCAGTCATATGTATAGGACCAACTAGGGTATTGGCCATGGCCTTAAAGTCATTTTAGAAGCCCATAAAGGTCCATTTACAGGCCAGGGTCATAAGGGCCTTTATGAAATCCTAACAACGTCATGGCATGGTCAATTAGCTCTTAACCTAGCTATGTTAGGTTCTTTAACCATTGTTGTAGCTCACCATATGTATTCCATGCCCCCCTATCCATACTTAGCTATTGACTATGGTACACAACTTTCGCTTTTCACACATCATATGTGGATTGGCGGATTTCTCAATGTTGGTGCTGCTGCACATGCAGCTAGTTTTATGGTAAGAGATTACAATCCAATTACTCGATACAATGATCTATTAGATCGTGTCCTTAGGCACCGTGATGCAATCATATCACATCTTAACTGGGCATGTATATTTCTATGGTTTCACAGTTTTGGCTTATATATTCATAATGATACCATGAGTGCTTTAGGGCATCCCCAAGTTATATTTTCAGATACTGCTATACAGCACCAACCCATCTTTTCTCAATGGGTACAAAACACCCATGCTTTAGCGCCGAGTGTAATAGCTCCTAGTGCAACAACAAGTACCAGCTTAACTTGGGGAGGTGATGAATTAGTGGTAGTATGCAGCAAAGTAGCTTTGTTACCTATTCCATTAAGAACCACACACTTTTTGGTCCATCACATTCATGCATTTATGATCCATGTGACTGTATTGATACTACTGAAAGGCATTCTATTTGCTCACAGTTCCCATTTGATACCTGATAAAGCAAATCTTGGTTTTCGTTTCCCTTCTGACGGGCCTGGAAGAGGAGGAACATGTCAAGTATCTACCTGGGATCATGTCTTCTTAGGTCTATTCTGGATGTACAATGCAATTTCAGTAATAATTTTCCATTTCAGTTGGAAAATGCAGTCAGATGTTTGGGGCATTATAAGTGATCAAGGAGTGGTAACCCATATCATAGGAGGAAACTTTGCACAAAGTTCCATTACTATTAATGGATGGTTACGAGATTTCTTATGGGCACAGGAATCTTAGGTAATTCAGTCTTATGGTTCTTCATTATCTTCATATGGTCTTTTTTTCGTAGGTGCTCATTTTTTCTAGGCTTTCAGTTTAATGTTTCTATTCAGTGGTCATGGTTATTGGCAAGAACTCATTGAATCTATCATTTGGGCTCATAACAAATTAAAAGTTGCTCCTGCTACTCAGCCTAGAGCCTTGAGAATTGTACAAGGACATGCTGTAGGAGTAACCCATTACATTTTGGGTCGAATTGCCACTACATGGGCATTCTTCTTAGCAAGAATTATTGTAGTAGGATAATGGCTAGGAGGATTTGAAAGGCGTTATGGCATTAAGATTTCCAAGGTTTAGCCAAGGTTTAGCTCAGGACCCCACTACTCATCGTATTAGGTTTGGTATTGCTACCACACATGACTTTGAAAGTCATGATGATATTACTGAGGAACATCTTTATTAGAACATTTTTGCTTCTCACTTTGGGCAATTAGCAATAATCTTTCTATGGACATCCTGAAATTTGTTTCATGTAGCTTGGCAAGGAAATTTGGAGTCATGGATACAGAACCCTTTACATGTAATACCTATTGCTCATGTAATTTGGGATCCTCATTTTGGTCATCCCGCCATAGAGGCCTTTGCTTGAGGAGGTGCTATTAGCCCCATGAATATTTCTTATTCCAGTCTTTATCAGTGGTGGTATACAATTGGATTACGCACCAATAAAGATCTTTATATTGGAGCTCTTTTTCTATTATGTCTTTTTGGTATATCTTTAATAGCGGGTTGGTTACACCTACAACCAAAATGGAGACTGAGCATTTCATGGTTTAAAAATGCCAAATTTCATCTCAATCATCATTTGTCAGGACTTTTCAGACTAAGTTCTTTGGCTTGGGTAGGACATTAGTTCATGTCGCTATTCCTGGATCCAAGGGGGAGTATGTCAGATGGAATAATTTCTTAAACATATTACCACATCCCCAAGGATAGGAACCACTTTTTACTGGTCAGTGGCATCTTTATGCACAATACCCTAATCCCAGTAGTCATTTATTTGGTACCTCCAAGGGGGCGGGAACTGCCATTCTAACCCTTCTTGGAGGATTCCATCCACAAACGCAAAGTTTATGGCTGACCGATATTGCTCATCATCATTTAGCTATTGCATTTCTTTTTCTCGTTGCTGGTCATATGATTAGAACTAACTTCGAGATTGGGCACAGTATCAAAGATCTTTTAGAAGCACATATTCCCCCGGGAGGTCGATTAGGACGTGGGCATAAGGGCCTTTATGACACAATCAACAATTTGATTCATTTTCAATTAGGTCTTGCTCTAGTCCCTTTAGGGGTTATTACTTCTTTAGTAGCTCAACACATGTACTCTTTGCCTGCTTATGCATTCATAGCACAAGACTTTACTACTCAAGCTGTGTTATATACTCATCACTAATACATCGCAGGATTCATCATGATGGTAGCCTTTGCTCATGGAGATATATTCTTCATTAGAGATTATAATCTGGAGTAGAATGTGGATAATGTATTAGCAAGAATGTTAGACCATAAAGAAGTTATCATATCTCATTTAAGTTGGGCCAGCCTATTTCTGGGATTCCATACTTTGGGACTTTATGTTCATAACGATGTCATGCTCACTTTTGGTACTCTAGAAAAACAAATCTTGATCGAACCCATATTTGCCCAATGGATACAATCTGCTCATGGTAAGACTTCATATGGGTTCGATGTACTCTTATCTTCAACGAATGGCCCAACATTCAATGCTGGTCGAAACATATGGTTACCCGGCTAGTTGAATACTATTAATGAGAATAGTAATTCACTCTTATTAACAATAGGTCCTGGAGATTTCTTGGTCCATCATGCTATTGCTCATGGTTTGCACACAACTACATTGATTTTAGTAAAAGGTGCTTTAGATGCACGTGATTCTAAGCTAATGCCAGATAAAAAGGATTTTGGTTATAGTTTTCCTTGTGACGACGGTCCAAGACGCAGTGGTACTTGTGATATTTCCAGTTGGGATGCATTTTATTTGGTAGTTTTCTGGATATTAAATACCATTGGATGGGTGACTTTTTATTGGCACTAGAAACGCATCACATTATAGCAGGGTAACCTTTCACAATTTAATGAATCATCCAATTATTTGATGGGATGGTTAAGATATTATCTATGGTTGAACTCTTCACAACTTATCAATGGATATAATCCTTTTGGTATGAATAGTTTATCCATGTGGGCGTGGATGTTTTTATTTGGACATCTTGTTTGGGCTACTGGATTTATGTTCTTAATTTCCTGGCATGGATATTGGCAAGAATTGATTGAAACTTTAGCATGGGCTCATGAGCACACACCTTTGGCTATTTTGATTCGGTGGAGAGATAAGCCAATGGCTCTTTCCATTGTCCAAGCAAGATTGGTTGGATTAGCCCACTTTTCTGTAGGTTATATATTTACTTATGCAGCTTTCTTGATTGCCTCTACATCTGGAAAATTTGGTTAATTTAGTTATTTATTTATTCTTATGTACTGTATCAGCAACAATCTCATTTCTTTCAATGGAGAGCGAGGGAGATTGACCTTCTTCTATTTTTTTTTTACATCTAGGACCTAAACTCTATCATTGATAATAATAGGAACTAAACATTATGACAAAAAAAGTTTGATCCATAGGTGAAGAAATGGTAGAAATTGGAACAAAAATATCATTTGATTCATCGATCTTCAAAAAAAGAAATAAGCAAAGTTCTATCGTTGAGTAAAAAATTGGAGATTCATAGAAATTTGCAATCCCACCACGTAATAGTGCATCTATACGTCTTCATCGATGTTGTTTTTTGACTGGAAGACCTAGAGGTAACTATCGAGACTTTGGGTTATCCAGACACATACTTTGAGAAATGGTTCATGAATGTTTGTTATTGAGCAAAATAAGATCAAGTTGGTAAAGGTAAAAGTAGCATTTCATATTTGTATAGATCTCTATGATCATAGATCATAGAGGGGCCCTCTTTACCATTCTATATAAATAGACTATTCTATTTGTAGAGATATGGTAGAGAGGCATATCTAATCTTTCTTTGTCTATTAGTTCCTAGTCCTTTAGCATGGAGTAGAGCAGTTCAGTAGCTCACAAGGATCATAACCTTGAAGTCATGGGTTCAAATCCTGTCTCTGCAACATTTTTTGTTTGGATGGGAGATAAAAAGGAGGAAGATAGAACTATGATACTATCATAGTCAACTATACCAAATTTTTTCTTAAATTGAAGTTTTATTAAGAAGTATATTACTTCACTATGAGCAGATAGCGGGGATCAAACCTGCATCTTCTCCTTGGCAAAGAGAAATTTTACCATTTGACCATATATGCATTTTCTTCCTTTCTGATATACATGCATATGTCCATGCATATATGGTATATCATATATGCATCTGGATCATATTTGTGTAGGGCCAGATACTCAGATACTTTAGATTGAATCTTGATGTCTTTCACAATACTTTTTAAAAAAGGAGTGGCATTTTTGGATCCAAAGAAATTCAAGAAATAAGGGAATTAAGGATAGCTACTAGAAAGACTAATCCAATCCATAATGATGTACCTGGAAATACAACATTTTTGTTACTTGACTAACCATCAGAAGAAGCAAATACAATGGGTACACTAATAAGTAAGATTGATGAAGTCGCAATTAATGCAATAACTGCTAATTGGAAAGCAAGTCATTTTTGTAATCCTCCAAACCAACAAATGAACTATAAACTATACCATTTCATTTGATCCCTCACTTAGTAAAATCATGTAGGGATTCAACTGTGAATCAATTGATTCTTTAGAACTTATTATGCTTTATTTTATTTTTTTTATTTGAGCATATGGTCAGGGGGGTTATTATTTACTCCACAAACAGACATAGTGGATTATGTGTATATGTATGCATGTATATATACAATATATAGATAAATACATAGAAATATAGATTCCAATCTATGATGTTTCTACAGTACAGATAGTTAGTGTATCACCTCATATGGTTATGTTCTATTCATAGCAATAAAATATAGATTACCCTTCGGAGAGATGGCTGAGTGGTTGATAGCTCCGGCCTTGAAAACCAGTATAGTTTTGAACAACAAACTATCGGGGGTTTGAATTCCCCTCTCTCCTTTTGTTTTTGTTTGTTGAATAAATTTATTTCTTTATTCATTTGGTCTAGCCCACTATCACAAAAGGGAATGGCTCAGCTATCTCACTTAGCCGAGCCAGAATAGCAAAAAGTAGAATGCATATATATATAAGTATAAGAAAATCTTAGCTAAGAGGGGTCATAGAAAGAATAGGTTCCAAATCATGATCGATTCCTTTTTCAAATCCTGCTATAGCTGCATGAGCCCTTCCCACATGCCACAAATGACCCACAAATAGGAAGAATCCTAGAACAAAATGAGAGGTAGCCAGCCAACTTCTAGGAGAGATATAATTGACTGCATTGCTCTCAGTAGCAATGCCACCAACAAAATTTAAAGAACCTAAAGCAGCATGGGTCATATATTCTGCCGAACGTTGTTCTTGCTGAGGTTGCATGTATTTTTTAAGCCGACCCAAGTCCAAACCATTGGGACCTCTTAGAGGTTCCAACCAAGGAGCACAGAGATCCCAAAAACTCATAGTTTCCCCTCCAAAAATAACCTCTCTGGTCGGAGACCACATTAGATATTTACCTAAACTAGTAGGTCCTTGGGCGGATCCCACGTTAGCCCCAAGACATTGGTCTCTAACTAGAAAAGTAAATGCCTGAGCTTGAGAAGCTTCTAGTCCAGTGCATCCGTAAAATTCACTAGGATAGGCAGTATTATTGAACCAGACGAAACAACAAGCGATGAAAACAAAGACAGATAAAGCACCTAAACTATAAGACAAGTAAGCTTCTCCAGACCATACAAATGCACAGTGAGCCCATGTAAAGAATATGGTTAAGATATGCCAAATTTCACCAAGTATGCAAATGGAACCTAACTATACATGCCCTCTAATTATGTCTTCTAAATCATCCACACTAAAAATCTAGCCTTCTCCCTCAAAAGGAGATTTTAATAAATAACCAAATATGAGGCTTGGACTAAGGGTCAAGTTGGTAATTTTTCTTACATCTCCTCCCCCTGGCGCCCAGGTATCGTATACGCCACCAAAAGAAAGAGCCTTGAGTACTAGAAGAAAGCACCTATACCTAACAAAATTAAGTGAATACCTAAAATTGTAGTCATTTTATTTCTATCTTTCCATACATAACCAAAGAATGGAAAGGATTCTTTAAGAGTTTCAGGTCAAAGAAGTGCATGATAAATACCGCCAAAGCCTAAGACTGCAGAAGAAATTAAGTGAAGTATTCTAGATACAAAGTAGGGAAAGGTGTCTATAACTTCCTCCCTCCCAGACCTACTCCCCAACCCAGAGTAGGTAAGTGCAGCAGTAAAATCAACCCCTATTCATACATGGATTTCTCTTGTACGAAATGATCCACTTCAAATGGGTTCATTGCTCCAGCCCAAAATACAATTAATCCAGCATGGGCTATGTGAGCCCCAAGTAGTTTGCCAGACAAATTTATAAGTCTGGCATTCCCGGCCCACCAAGCGAAATCGGTAGTTTCTTGGTCATGACCAACCAAACCTAAAGTTCCATTAAAGAGCATTTCCATGGGCTAGAACCTCCTCAAGGAATATAAGGTTTTCATGAGGCTGATCTTGAGACACCATCCAAGCATGAATACCTTCATTTAAGAGAATATTTTTGGTGTAGAAAGTCTCAAATTTAGGATCTTCTACTGCACAGATTTCTTGGGAAACGAAATCATAGGCACGTAGGTTAGAGCCAGACTGACTACCCCAAGAGCACTCATCCATAAACTGGTTATTGGTACAAATAACATAAAGAAATGTAACCAACGTTTATTGGAAAAAGCAACCCCAAAGATTTGGGACCAAAAGTGGTTAGCAGTCACCATTGAATAAGTCTCTTCAGCTTGAGTTGGATTAAAAGCATGGAATGTATTTGCATCATCACCATCTTCGAACAAAGTATTTTCTATAGTAGCACCATGAATAGCGCATAGCAAAGCGGCGCTTAATACTCTAGCAACTGCCATCATATGAAATGGGTTTAATGTCCAATTATGAAACCCTTGGAGAAAGAGGATGAATCAAAATATAGCTGCTATGCCAAAATTGGGCGCAAAGAACCAACCAGATTGACCCAGTGGATAAATCAAGAATACAAAAATAGAAACAACAATTAGAGTAGAGAATGCAATTGCATTATAAGGTCGCAATTGAATAGATCGAGCAAGTTCAAATTGACATAACATGAAACTTATTAGTCCAAAAATACCATGGAGAGCAACAAAAGTCCACAGGCCACCTAATTAACACCAACGAGTAAAATCTCCTTGTGCCCAGGACCCCATAGTAGCAACAGGGAGTGCGCCAAACTATTCGTAGGAGTAGAAACTACAGTGATTAAGAAATTACAACCTTCCAAATAGGAACTGGCCAATCCATGGGTATACCACGAAGTTACAAAATTTGTACCTATAAACCAACCTCCTAAAGTGAAATAAGCACAAAGAAAGAGCAATAGACCATACCAACCTACAAAAGTGAAATGGTCCCTCCATAACCAATCATCCATAATATCAAATAAATCCTTTTCTTCTTTGGTAAATCTACCAAGGGCTATAGTCATAGTGATCCTCCTATTCAATTACTTCAACCATTTTCGAACACCTCATATCATTTTCGGGGCATACAATATTTCGATTGTCTATGGGCAATTCCTTGTTCAATGCCTTTTATGATAGGTTTCAAAGATACAAATTCTTCTTTTCTATTGGAACACATAGCAACCTAGGTAAATCCATAAGTTTGATTTGATTAGAT
Source organism: Trichopus zeylanicus subsp. travancoricus (assembly GCA_005019695.1). Lineage (NCBI taxonomy): Eukaryota > Viridiplantae > Streptophyta > Magnoliopsida > Dioscoreales > Dioscoreaceae > Trichopus > Trichopus zeylanicus. The sequence goes on along the minus strand of RXID01014402.1, from coordinate 16,119 downwards.
ATAAATAAAAATATTACAAAAGAAATTTTCAAAATATTTATCTGTAGCGGAAAAGAATAATGATTTTTTTCCTATGGAAGAGCATCCAGTAACAAAAAGATAAAATTGGAAAAATATTAAGAAATTTTCGAGTGGTCCAAGGAAAAGGAAATAAATAAAATCCACTTCTACAATTTAATGTATATCAAATTTAAATATCAGAATAGTTGATATAGTCATGATTCAATGGGTCAGGTTCACTTACTTTTTTTGATTCAAAATTCTACAGTGTGTTTCATAGGAACAATTAGGAATACTTTGGTTTTGTGATTAATAATCAGGATTGGATATCTAGAATAATTTTTATGTCCCAAGATAATTTGAATAATGAGATATGAAGAGGACTACTATGTTACTACAGGGTATACTCAGTACAATTATTAATTACTAATTGTTCAACTTTGTAACTATAGCTTTCAATAATAAAAATTGATTATAATAATATAGTAGTTACCCTTTTACTTTTTTTTAGAGGTATCAACTTCTATTCTTTGCAGAAAAATGAAGATTAAAGATTAAGCTTGAGTTCAGTGGAAAAAGTCCTTACCATGGTGTTACTCTACCACTGAGTTAAAAGGGCCTATTTTTTTTTAATTCATGAATTAGCCATCTTCAATTATGAGTTTACTGCATATATATATATATATATGTACATATATACATACTCATTCAAGAACAAAAAATGGGAGTTGCCTAGTAGTAATTGGTAATTGGGTATTAATTATTTAATATTATTAATATTATTATTTAATAGAATTGTATTTAAATAAATAAATTATATTTAATTAAATAAATAAAATAAATGTAGTGAATTGTTTGAAGACCGATATCACTTGTAATCAATCAGAACAACATTGACTTGATCGATACGTGTACCAATCTGACATTAACATAAAAAAATGCATGATATTTTTATTGAATCATGTGATGATGGAATTCGATTCATACCCTGAACCAAATTTTTTGAATATAAAAAAGAAAATTTTTACTCTTACGATAGTATCATCCTAAAACTAGGAAAGACTCTTCGGATTTGGATCTAGTCATTACATTAGATTATATTGACAATTCCAAAAAATTGTTCATACTATCATGGTAGTATGATGGTGGTCAGGCCAATATGCCCCTATCGTCTAGTGGTTTAGGAATCTCTCTTTCAAGGAGGCAGTGGGGATTCAACTTCCCCTAGGGGTATGGTACTACAAAAGAAAGTTGATTATGGATTAGATTATCAATAAGCCTAGAATTAATTCTTCTTGGGTCAATGCCTGAGTGGTTAATGGGGATGAACTGTAAATTCATTGGCGATATGTCTACACTAGTTCAAATCCAGCTCAACCCAAAAATTTGTCATCCCACGAGTATGATATAACCTTTAGAAGTGTCCAATACGTAGACCAATATGTAGAAATAAAGAGAAAGAGTCCATTTTTTTTGCTCTATCCATATGTTTTTCTCATCCATTTTGATCTTTCTAATGATCTAGATTGATGATCCTTAAGCATTAATAATATGTATGTCATCATAGACCTCACCAGGATTGTAGTTCAATCTGTCAGAGCTCCGCCCTGTTATGGTAGAAGCTGTGGGTTTGAGCCCCATCAGTCTCAAACTAGAACCATTATCTCTCTATTTTATGTGAAAAGAAAAAGGAGACAGGCATCAAAATATAATTCCCTTTGATCTTTATTGCCTTTGTTTTTTATCATCAGACAAATATGGAAATTTCCATTTCTTCCCCCAGTATCGATTGATTGGGAAAAGACATGAGTAGGTACAAGTGGTCATATTAATATAAAATTAAGTATGGTAAGAGATACATGTTTGACTTTCTTTTTTGATTGTTCTTGATCAATGAAATGTAATAGAATGCTAATATTTTTAGTATAGTAGGAGTACATACACAAATTTTATTGATTTATTGTGCGATAGAGAATGTACTTACCATAATTATCTCAGCAGAGTATTTTTTGGGTTAAATCACACATTTCTAGCTTAGCTCTGACTCTCTTTGTGTTTTCTCAATTACTAATTGGAAACAATCTATTTCATTCTCATTCCAATTTCCCATTAAATTTTTTTTCTTATACTTTTTCTATAACCTACCACCTACCGTCCTTTTTACACTTTTACATACAATTACCATATAAAATATAAAATACCATATGACTACTATTCTACGGGTTCTACACATATCCCAAAGAATAAAGGTGAGATGGAAAAGGGTGAGTTAAAGTTAACTACAAAAGTTTAATATTCCAACAAATTTACTCAAAATATAAATAAAAGGATCTTCTTTGGTCTTTTATTTTTTGAGTATCCTCCTTTTGGATTTTGGAATAAAGTTGGCGTACATACATAAAAAAAATTCAATAGGATTTCCTTATTGGATCAGGAATCCCATTTTTTATTTTTTATGGATAAAAATTTTCATGTGCTATGTTATACTATTCAATTCTTGATGACGAACCAATTTGATACATCATATATTATTATTCATAATATTGATCCGATTCAGTATCATCATGATTCAATTCATCCCAGTGAATTTACAAGAATAACAATTTCTCATTTCTATGGGATTAGATCCTGTGTTATTGTGAAACAAAAAACAATGAGATTATGGAAGCCAATATTCCCACATTTATTGCTACTGCACTATTTATTCTAGTTCCTACTACTTTTTTACTTATCATCTATGTAAAAATAGTCAATCAAAATAATTAATTTGACTGAAAGTTGAATTATTAGTTCTTATCAATGATTGAACAAATGAAAGAAAGGGATTCAAACTCCAAGTCTTAAATGATTAGGGGTGGGATCAGAAGTATCTGAGATACTGTGTGAGATAGTATGGTAGAAATAACTAGAATATTATTCTAGTTCTTTCTACCATACTATTTTCTATTCTATAGTTGTTTGTATAGTATTTTTAGTTAAAGTTGTATTGTATATAGATATAGGCTTTATATAGATCATAGGATAATATATATCTCATATATTAGACATACATCTATAAATTTGGATAGCCTTTTCTATTTTATTTTGTTTTCTTTAATAGATCAATTTGTACGGATTTCGATTAATCCAAACAAAATAATTGAAACCTAACTCAACTCTTCTAATTCCTAGGTTTCTTTTCATTCAAAAGAATCAAGAATAGTATGACTATATACTATAATAAAACAAAACAAAGGAAAAGGAATATTTTTTGGATTCCCATCTCAAGACAATAAGTCATCAATTGAACAATTAACAAATAATATGCGGAGTTCTATGGTAACTAACTTCTTCAGAGTTGGAAAAGGAGTAGAACGCAATGAAACTCCTATTTTCTTATGTATGACCTCTTTTGATAATTGAATCTTTAGCCATTTCTAGTAGCAAGTATATATCATCATAATAGTAGAACAACTTTTTCTTAGAATAGTAAAAAAAAGTAAAGAAAGGAGGAGAACAAAAATAGGGAAAAGCAATAGGGATTGCTTTTTCTCATTTAATATCCATTATTCTATTAAGAACTAAGAATTGGTGCTTCGAAATAGAATATTTAGGAAGAATTTCATTGGAAAAAAATTTCCTATTATGTGTAGATTTGAGTCTCAAAATACAACTATGGTAATCATTCATTCTTTGATTGAATGATTATTATTCATTATTGTATTTTTTTAGTATAATTCAGTATAATTTTGAAAGAGTTAAGGTTTTGGAAAATGATTAATTAAAGTAAAGAATCAATACAATTTGATTACCAAATGGAGTAATCAATTATACCTTAGAGCCCACTCCTTCCCCATACTACGAGTGAAAGGGAAAATGAAAAGACGATCATTAAAGCAACCCAAGCGAGACTTACTATATCCATGTCAAATTATAGCTCCTACCTCTATGAAGGAATTATATTATTGATCAATAATTATAGTAAAATTAATGGTGCATAGTCAAAACAAAAAGGAAAAGGATTCTAACTTAAGGCTATCTCTAAAGAATAAAATAAAAGGTGACATAGCCACCCTGTTTGAATATTTGAGCACTCTAGACTTCTAGTGAGTCTTGATATAAAGTATTTTCGGTCCTTTCCACAACTCCTAAATTGATTGCCCATTAGATTATAGCCTATCCAATCTAAGTCCAGATAGAGTCAATAAACACTACCTATACTAAGGTAGTGTAAGATAACTATGAAGTTTTGTATAGTCTTTCGTATAATGCTTTCTTCAATCCTAGAAGAAAAAAATGGGGAGTCCTTTAGTTTATAGGATTTCTGACCTATTACTTTAATAGTTCTAAATCCCCAAATTGACTCATTTATTTGTTTGATTCCATTTTATTTAGCAAAAATGGCATGAAACAATAATTAATAAGCGGAAGTTGTTGTTGGCTTAATTGTGTCTCGAATCTAGATTTTTTGGAGAGTCTTAATTATATTAGAAAGTTATTTAGTGGGCCTAATCCTTATCTAGATTTATCTTCTACTAGAAGACTTAAATTAATAGAAGTCTTATTTGAGTCAGTCTTCTACTTTGACTGAAACACAGTTAGGCCACATTTATAAATACTCCATTGATGTAAGGGTTTCAAATAGAGTGAGAGAGAGAGATATAGATCAATACTCTAAATACGTCTTGTGACAGTTAGGCTACTTAGTCTTTTGTGAGAGTTAGTGATATTGGAGTTTCGTCTCCATCATTGTAATCTTCTCTTTTCTCTTCTCATCAATACAATATCCTCTGGATCATCTTCACCACATATATCTCTTGTTTGCTATCTTTTCCTCTTTTTTGTTCTTCCTCTATATTGTGAATTGTTGTGGACATCGATATTTTTCATTACAAGTGGTATCAGAGCTTGGTTCTATATGTCTACTACGAAGTTCGATATAGAGAAATTCAATGGAAAGCAAGGATTCCCTATTTGACAAGCAAGAATTCTAGCAATTCTTACTCAACAAGGATTGAGAAACACATTGGAGGATGTCAAGCCTGAAGATGTTGCCGAAAGTATCTGGAAAAACCAGAAAGCTAGTGCACATAGTACAATCATCCTCAGTCTCACTGATGAGGTACTCTATCCGTTTCATGATGAAACATCACCTTCGGAGTTATGGAAAAAGTTGGAGAAATAATATATGAGTAAGTCTATCTCAAATCGAGTTTATTTAAAGTAGAAGCTCTTCAATTTTTGAATGACAGAAGGTACAAATATACTTTATCATCTTAATGCTTTCAATAAACTTGTCTCTCAATTGTTAAGCATTGATGTTAAAATTGAAGATGAAGACAAGGCAATTATTTTATTATCATCCTTACTTCCTTCTCTTGAGAATCTTAAAACTACTCTCATGTATGGGAAAGATTTAAAATTTGATGATATTTCTGCTGCCTTTCTGTCTAATGAATATTTGAAAAAGATTGGAGGGGATGTGTCACACTCAGAAGCATTAATTGTCAAAGGTCGTACCAAAGAAAGATCAAGGACAGGTCATTCTAGATCCAAATCCAAAGAAATAAACTGCAGGTATTATAAGAAGATGGGACATGTAATTAAAGATTGTTGGAAGCTCAAAGCAAAGAAAGAAAGAGAATTTCAATCTAAAGAGCAAGCCAAAGAACAAGTGTCAGTTGTTGAAGGGAGTTCTGATGATGATTTGGGTATGTTCTTTCTATTAGTTCTAATTTCGATCGTTACCATGATATTTGGATTCTTGATTCTGGTTGTTCTTACCACATCTGTCCTAATAAGGATTAGTTTGAAGACTGCAAGTCCTATGATGGTGGTTTAGTTTTGATGGGTAATAACAATCCATGCAAAACTGTTGGAATTGGAACAATCAAAATTAAGATGTTTGATAATATTATTAGAACTCTTACTGATGTTAGACATGTTCCTGATTTGAAAAAGAATTTGATCTCTTTCGGTGCCTTGGATTCTACTAGTTATAAGTATTCTACTGAAGGTGGAGTTCTTAAGGTTGCTAGAGGCTCATTGATAGTAATGAAGGGCCTAAAGCATGGAAATTTATATGAGTTAGTAGGAAAAACCGTTGCAGGTGGAGCAGCAATTTCTCAGGCTTCTTCTTCTGATATGACCCACTTATGGCATATGAGTCTCGGTCATATGAGTGAGCAAGGTTTAAGTGAGCTCAACAAAAGAAAATTACTGAAAGGCCTCAACTCATGCAAATTGGATTTCTGCGAGCATTGTCTCTATGGTAAACAGTCCAAGGTAAAGCTTAACACTGGTACTCATTGCACTAAAGGCTTAATTGATTATATTCATTCTGATGTGTGGTGCTCTCCTATTCCATCAAATTCTGGTGCTCGTTATTTTGTCAGTTTTATTGATGATTTTTCTAGAAAAGTGTGGATTTATTTTTGCATCACAAAGGGAAGTGTTTTCTGTTTTCAAACGGTGGAAAACTTTAGTTGAAAAAAGGACTGATAGAAAAATCAAATACCTCAGAAGTGATAATGGCGAAGAGTATAAATCAATAGAGTTTCTCAAATTCTGTGAAGATGAAGGCATCAAACGCCACTTTACCATCCCAGGAAAACATCAACAAAATGGTGTGGCTAAAAGGATAAATAGAATCTTATTGGAGAACGCACGTAGTATGCTCAATACAGCTAATCTTGATAAATATTTTTGGGTAGAAGTAGTCAATACAGCATGCTTCATTGTGAATCGCTCTCCTCAAACAGCCATTAATTGCAAGACTCCTGAAGAGGTATGGATTGGTCAACCTGCAAATTATTCTTCTTTAAAGATTTTTGGTTGCTCTGCTTATGTGCATGTTGTCAAGGATAAGTTAGATGCACGTTCCAAAAAGTGTATTTTCTTGGGTTATGCCAAAGGCATCAAAGGCTATCGTTTGTGGGATCCTACTATTTCAAATGTAATTATTGAGAGAGACATAGTATTTGATGAAAATGTTATGCTAAAATCTCTCAAGAAAGATCCCAATGATATAATGCAAGTGGAGGTGGAGCATGTAGTTCCTTCAGAAGAAGATATTCAGGGTATGCCCAACTCTCAAGAAAATTCTAAGAATCAAGTTTCTAAAAAGACTCCACTTTGAAAGTCTCAAAGAAAAATAAAGCCACCTGAAAGGTATGATTTTGAAGATATGGTAGCTTTTGCTTTAGTTACTGACAATGGTGATCCTTCTTCCTATAAAGAAGCAGTGCAAGATAAGAATTCTTCCTAGTGGCAAGTGCTATGAATGAAGAGATGGATTCTGTTCAAAAGAATCATACTTGGAATCTGGTGAAATTACTAGAAGGTAATGGCAAAGACATCTATTGAAGATTCAAATTTAGAGAATAAGATGATTTGAGCCAAGGTGGAGATTATTGGCTTAATTGTGTCTCGAATCCAGATTTTTTGGAGAGTCTTAATTATATTTGAAAGTTATTTAGTGGGTCTAATCCTTATCTAGATTTATCTTCTACTAAAAGACTTAAATTAATAGAAGTCTTATTTGAGTCAGTCTTCTACTTTGACTCAAACACAGTTAGGCCACATTTATAAATACTCCATTGATGTAAGGGTTTCAAATAGAGTGAGAGAGAGAGATATAGATCAATACTCTAAATACGTCTTGTGATGGTTAGGCTACTTAGTCTTTTGTGAGAGTTGGTGATATTGGAGTTTCGTCTCCATCGTTGTAATCTTCTCTTTTCTCTTTTCATCAATACAATATCCTCTGGATCATCTTCGCCATATATATCTCTTGTCTGCTATCTTTTTCTCTTTTCTGTTCTTCCTTTATATCGTGAATTGTGGTGGACATCGATATTTTCTGCTACAAGTTGTTTCATCTCTATTGATAGTCATTTGGGACATGTACAGAATCACTGAAAAAATTGATAGTCTTTTATAGATATAGAATTTACCTACATATCCTAAAAATCTAGTATCCCCAGTATTAATGAGGTCCAGCCCTTTGTCCCTACTTTTTTGGGTCAAGAATTCATCGAAAAATCAACAGGATATGAAATCTCAAGTCTTTTATTGAGTTGATTAGGTGGCACCTAGATTTGAATTGGAGATAAAGAATTTGCAATCCCCCGCCTTACCACTTGGCCATGCCGCCAAATCTGATAAAAAATGGATAAAAGTATTATCCATATTCTATTACTAATAATTCTTTTGGAAATTACAAAATTACTGAGAATCTCCTTTTCATATTTTATATTTGGATCTTGAATCCCATTATATCCCTAAATTAATCCATCCCTATATTTTTTTTATTGAATCCTATTTAGATTATTCTCTTCGACTGATTGTATCTTAAAACATACATCTTTCTTAAAAAAATATCCTTTCCCTTTTTTATTCAATATAAAAGAAAAGAGAAAAATGAATTTACGTTCACAGAATGCAAAATTCAAGACAAACTATGTTCCCTTAATGGCATAAGAAAATGGCATAAGAAAAGCAAAATGCCATAAGAAAAGCAAATCGATTTACGACTAATCAGTATAAATTAAATTATTCTAAATAATAGATCATTTTCCATTTCCATTATAACAATATATATGTGTCTATGTAAACCCCAGAATCGAAATTGTTACACAGATATTGATTGTATTGAGTGGGGTCTTCCTCTTATGCACATATCCCTGTAGAAAAGTAGAAAGTAGAAAACCGTTGTGCTTTTTCATTGGATATAGTGAATAAAAAATAGGAATTATGATATAGTGTGACCTGCTCCATATTTAGGTTGCCAAAATAAAACTACAATAAAAGGATACAATATGAAGATTGCTAGATAACTATATCGGATCGCCGTACACCTACTAAATACTATTCTATTCCTCAATTGTATTCTATACATTTTACTATATAAAAAGAATCTGCGAATTCTTTTTTAACATTAACAAATTATTCTATCTTTAAAGCATTCATAATCGCAAAAAGTGGAAGTAGATTTAAATTTAATTTAAATTTTGAATCCATTTATTTTTTGCTACACAATTTGATCATAATATCATACATAATAGGTAGAGATCCATTTTGATATTCTATACATGGCTCTATAAGTGTCTATAAGGTACGTGGTAGGGTTTTTTTCCAGGAATATTTTATCAACTCATTTCTATTTGTACCTATTGAAAATATTCTTCATTCCTTTGTCTCCTCTCACTTGATACGTATGAATAAAAGACATGTATGGGGGTTGCCTAAAATTTTATGTGATTCAGTAAACAGAATATACATTCCATCATTGCTAGATCGATTCGTATAGTTTGATGAAAAGTGGGGGATTTTTCGATAAAGAGGAAATTTAAGATTAAAATGCTCCCGGATCGAAATGAGAAAATGTGTACAATGCTTGGATTTAATCAGATCCAATTTGAGGGATTTTGTAGGTTCATTAATCAGGGCTTGATGGAAGAACTCCATAAGTTTCCTAAAATTGAAGATAGAGATCAAGAAATCTAATTTCAATTGTTTGTGGAAATATATCAATTGGTAGAACCCTTGATAAAAGAAAGGGATGTTGTGTATGAATCACTCAAATATTCTTCTGAATTATATGTATCCACGGGATTAATTTGGAAAGCCAGTAGAGCTATGCAAGAACAAACCATTTTTATTGGAACCATTCCTTTAATGAATTCACTGGGAACCTCTATAATAAATGGAATATACAGAATTGTGATCAATAAAATATTGCAAAGTCCCATTGTTTACTATCATCCAGAATTAGACCATAACAGAATTTCTGTTTATACTAGTACGATAATATCATATTGGGGAGGAAGATTGGAATTTGAAATCGTTAGAAAAGCGAGGATATGGGCCTATGTGAGTAGGAAACAAAAAATATCTATTCTAGTTCTATCATCGGCTATGGGTTCAAATCTAAGAGAAATTCTAGGTAATATTTGTTACCCTAAAATTTTCTTGTCTTTGCTAAATGATAAGGAAAAAAAAAGATTGGGGCAAAAGGAACTGCTATTTTAGAGTTTTATCAACAATTTGCTTGTGTAGGTGGGGATCCGATATTTTTTGAGTCCTTATGTAAGGAATTACAAAATAAATTTTTTCAACAAAGATGTGAATTAGGAAGGATTGGTTGACAAAATATGAACCAAAAACTAAATCTTCATATACCTTAGAACAATACATTTTTGTTACCACGAGATGTATTGGCTGCTGCGGATCATTTGATTGAAATGAAATTTTGAATGGGTACACTTGACGATATGAATCACTTGAAAAATAAACATATTCGTTTTGTAGCGGATCTGTTACAGGATCAATTTGGATTGGCTTTTGTTCATTTAGAAAATGCAGTTTGAGGAACTATATGTGGATCAATCAGGCATAAATTGATACCGACTCCCCAAAATTTGGTATCTTCAACTTCATTAACAACCACTTCTGAATCAATTTTTGGCTTACATCCTTTATCTCAAGTTTTGGATCAGACTAATCCATTGACCCAAATTGTTCATGGGCGAAGGTTGAGTTTTTTAGGCCCTGGGGGGTTGACAGGGCAAATTGCTAGTTTTTAAATATGGGATATTCATCCTAGTCACCATGGACTTATTGGATCTTTAGCTATTCATGTGAGGATTGGTCATTGGGGATCTATAGAGAGTCCTTTTTATGAAATATTTGAGAGATCAAAAAATGCACAGATGATTTATTTATCGTCAAGTAGAGATGAATATTATATGGTAGCAACAGGAAATTCTTTGGCCTTGAACTAGGGTATTCAAGAAGAACAAGTTGTTCCATCCCAATATCGTCAAGAATTTCTGACCATATCATGGGAACATATTCATCTTAGAAGCATTTTTCCCTTCCAATATTTTTCTATTGGAGCTTCTCTCATTCCTTTTATTGAGCATAATGATGCAAATTGAGCTTTAATGAGCTCTAATATGCAATGTCAAGTAGTTCTGCTTTCTCAATCTGAGAAGTGCATTGTTGGAACTAGACCGGAAGGGCAAACAGCTCTAGATTCTGGGGTTTCAGCTATAGCTGAACGGGAGGGAATGATTGGTCATACTAATACCCACAAGATCATTTTCTCAAGAAATGGGGACACTATGAGCATTCCATTAGTTATGTATCAATGATCTAACAAAAATACTTATATGCATCAAAAACCTCAAGTTCCACGGGGTAAATGCATTAAAAAGGGATAAATTTTAGCACACGGTGTGGGTACTAATTAGTGAATGTCTGGTATATGAAGATATTTATACTTCTTTTTACATTCGTAAATATGAAATTTAGACTCATGTGACAAGTCAAGGCCCTGAAAGAATCACTAAGGAAATACCACATTTAGAGGCTCATTTACTCCGTAATTTAGATAGAAATGGAATTTTGATGCTTGGATCGTGGATAGAAACAGGTGATATTTTAGTAGGTAAATTAATACCTCAAGCAGTGAACAAATCATCATATGCCCTTGAGATAGATTATTACGAGCCATAGTTGGCATTCAGGTATCCACTGCAAAAGAAACTTCTCTAAAACTACCTATAGGTGGAAGGGGTTGAGTTATTGATGTGAGATGGATTTAGAAAAAGGGTCCTTCCAGTTATAATCCAGAGATGATTCCTATATCTATTTTACAGAAATGTGAAATCAAAGTAGGTGATAAAGTAGCTGGAAGACATGGGAATAAAGGTACCATTTCCAAAATTTTGCCTAGACAAGATATGCCCTGTTTGCAAGATGGAACACCCGTTGATATGGCTTTCAACCCATTAGGAGTACCTTCACAAATGAATGTGGGACAGATATTTGAATGTTCGCTCGGGTTAGCAAGGGACCTCCTAAAGAGACATTATAGAATAGCACCTTTTGATGAGAGATATGAGCAAGAGGCTTTGAGAAAACTAGTCTTTTCTGAATTATATTCAGCCAGTAAGCAAACAAAAAATCCATGGGTATTTGAACCCGAGTATCTGGGAAAAAGCAGAATATTTGATGGAAGAATAGGAGATCCTTTTGAACAACTTGTTCTAATAGGAAAACACTATATCTTGAAATTATTCATCAAATTGATGATAAAATCCATGGACGTTCCAGTAGACATTGCACACTTGTTACACAACAACCCCTTAGAGGAAGGGCCAAGCAAGGGGGACAACGAGTAGGAGAAATGGAAGTTTGTGCTATAGAGGGATTTGGTGTTGCTCATTATTTTACAAGAGATGCTTACTTATAAATTTGATCATATCAGAGCTAATCAAGAGGTAGTTGGTACTATAATTATTGGAGGAATAGTACCTAACCCCGTGGATGCTCCAGAATAATAGGAAGGAAGCTTGATCTGAATGAATCCAAATTTCTATTCTATGATCGACCAGTATAAACATCAATAACTTTGAATTGGACCAGTTTCTCCCCAACAAATAAAGGCTTGGGCCAACAAAATCCTACCTAATAGAGAGATGGTTGGGGAGGTGACAAAACCCTATACTTTTCATTACAAAACAAATAAACTAGAAAAAGATGGATTGTTTTGTAAAAGAATCTCTGTACCTATAAAAAGTGAAATTTGTGCTTGTGGAAATTATCGAGCGATCAGGGATGAAAAAGAAGACCCGAAGTTCTATGAACAATGTAGCGTGGAGTTTGTTGATTCTCGGATATGAAGATATCAAATGGGATACATCAAACTCGCATTTCCAGTGACTCATGTGTGGTATTTGAAATGTCTTCCTAGTTATATCGCAAATCTTTTAGATAAATCCCTTAAGGAATTAGAAGGCCTAATATATTGTGGTGTGTGATTTGATCAAAATTAGCATTTTACATATTCAAACTAAGAAACTGTCATCCCATTCAATCTGATTGGGATGTCCCTGCTTTGACATGTGTCTTAGTAGGACTAACATGAAGCTCAGAATGTTGAGTGTATTCAATACTTCCAAAAAAAGGGAATTGATCCATGGTTGATTCCCTAACAGATAAATAGGAATGGAATTACTAATTTTACCTCGTGAAAAAAAAAATTTCATGGAATTAGCCATTCCATTTCTTTTAGAAAGAGATTCTATTCAATCAAGTAACTATGGCATGGTTACAAAAGTTTATCTATTGCATATATGCTTCAAGGGACTTAATGGCATAAGCACCATCGAGGTGAGTAGGGACCTAAAAGATCGAATGGGATGATATATAGATAAGTAAATCCCTTATGAGTCCCAAACCATCATACATGATTGAGTTGCAAAAACTTCTATATTGGTATCCTACATCTGAACTGAATTCTTTCTGGTTACAGAATCTCTTTCTAGTTGCTTTGGAACAATTAGGAGATTCTCTGGAAGAAATATGGGGTTCTACTTCCGGTGGCAACATGCTATTGGGTGGCGGTCCCGCTTATGGGATCAAATCAATACATTCTAAGAAGAAATATTTGAATATCAATCTCATCAATCTCATAAGTATCATACCAAATCCCATCAATTAAATAACTTTTTTGAGAAATATGACACATTTAAGTCATACAAGTAAAGAGATCTATTCATTGATAAGAAAAATAAAAAATGTGAATGGTGATTGGATTGATGATAAAATAGAATCCTGGGTCACGAATACTGATTCAATTGATGATGAAGAAAGAGAATTCTTGATTTAGTTCTCCACCTTAATGATAGAAAAAGGGATTGATCAAATTCTATTGAGTCTGACTCATAGTGATCATTTAGCAAAGAATAACTCTGGTTATCAAATGATTGAACAACCAGGATCAATTTACTTACGATACTTAGTTGATATTCATAAAAAGTATCTAATGAATTATGAGTTCAATAGATCGTATTTAGCAGAAAGACGGATATTCCTTGCTCATTATCAGACAATGGCTTATTCACAACCTCGTGTGGGGCTAGTAGCTTTCATTTCCCATCTCATGGAAAACCCTTTTCGCTCCGCTTAGCCCTATCCCCTTCTAGGGTATTTTAGTGATAGGTTCTATAGGAACTGGACGGTCATATTTGGTGAAATACCTAGCGACAAACTCCTATGTTTGTTTCATTACGGTATTTCTGAACAAGTTCCTGGATGACAAGCCTAAACCTTATCTTATTGATGATATCGATATTGATAATAGTGACGATATTGATGATAACCTTGATACGGAGCTGCTAATTATGACAAATGTGCTAACTATGTATATGATGCCAAAAATAGACCAATTTGCTATCACCCTTCAATTCAGATTAGCAAAAGCAATGTCTCCTTGCATAATATGGATTCCAAACATTCATGATCGGTATGTGAATGAGTCAAATTACTTATCCCTCAGTCTATTAGAGAAGTATCTCTCCAGGGATTGTGAAAGATGTTCTACTAGAAATATTTTTGTTATTGCTTCATCTCATATTCCCAAAAAAGTGGATCCCACTCTAATAGCTTTGAATAAATTAAATACATGCATTAAGATATGAAGGCTTCTTGTTCCACAACAATGAAAGCACCTTTTCATTCTTTCATATACTAGGGGATTTCCTTTGGAAAATAAAATGTTCCATACTAACAGATTTGAGTCCATAACCATGGGTTACAATGCACGAGATCTTGTGGCACTTATCAATGAGGCCCTATCAATTAGTATTACACAAAGAAAATCAATTATAGAAACTAATATAATTAGATCAGCTCTTCATAGACAAACTTGGGATTTGCGATCCCAGGTTAGATCGGTTCAGGATCATGGGATCATTTTCTATCAAATAGGAAGGGCTTTTGCACAAAATGTACTTCTAAGTAATTGTCCCATAGATCCTATATCTATCTATATGAAGAATAAATCATGTAAGGAAGGGGTTCTTATTGGTACGAATGGTACTTTAAACTTGGAATGAGCATGAAGAAATTAACGATACTTCTTTATCTTTTGAGTTGTTCTGCGAGATTCGTCGCTCAAGATCTTTGGTCTTCACTCGGACCCGATGAAAAAAATTGGATCACTTCTTATGGATTTGTTGAGAATGATTCTGATCTATTTCATGGCCTATTAGAAGTAGAAGGCACTCTAGTGGGATCCTCACAGACAGAAAAAGATTGCAATCAGTTTGACAATAATCGAGTGACATTACTCAAACCAAGGAATTGGTTAGATATGATGCAAAATGGATCTTGTTCTATCGTTGATAAGAGATTTCTATATGAAAAATACAAATTAGAGTTTGAAGAAGGGGAAGGAGAAGGATTCCTCGACCTGCAATAGAAGAGGAGGATTTATTCAATCACATAGTTTGGGCTCCTAGAATATGGCGCCAGTGTGGTAATCTATTTGATTGTATCAAAAGGCCAACTGAATTGGGATTTCCGTAGGAGCAAGTTAGAAAGATAGAGAAATAGAACCATCTAATTTGATTCGTTCTCAATAGCCATGAGATGATCATCTTAGGGTGATCCTTTTGTCAACAGATGTTCATATTACACTCATAGTCTCTGAAGGATGAGAACTAACTATGTAGCATCTACATCGATAATTCAAGTATTGTATACTTCATTAGTCCGATCCTTTGTAGGAAGTACCTGTAATAATGAACTTGCAAAATGAATTGTTTATTATAAAGAGATTCATTGTTCCTGACCCTGCTTTGCCTTAATTTTTATTTGAACAAAAGGATCACAATAAACTTTTGGTAAAAGTTCTGTCTTGGTCTGAGTGGAAATAGCATTTCTCTTCTGCATGTCTATGGAGTTTTGAAAAATCCAAACATCTCAGAGATAGATATAGAGGTAGGAATTTGTAGAATGAACCACACTCCTTCATATACATTAGGAGTCCATTGATGAAAAGGGGATGGGGAAAGCTTGAACCCAATTCCTACAATGATGGATATAAGCGCAATGATGGATATAAGCTTGAACCCAATAGCATTCCCTCCCCCCTGCCACCCAGATGAACCACATAGCTAAGAGAAACCATAAACTAGAATAGAAGAGCTTATTTCATAGTAGCCTCATTAGACCATACATCTCTCTTCGTATATCCAGATAATAGGTAGGAATATAAACTGAAACATTATGGAGCTACAAAGAAAGTTATTAAATCATTAGCACCACATAAAAACATTCCTCCTAGAG
>RXID01014401.1:0-253066 GCA_005019695.1 Trichopus zeylanicus subsp. travancoricus | reverse complement strand
GGCGCCCCGGCTTCCGCCTCCGCTCCAGCCGCCGGCCTCCGCCTCCGCTCTCGCCCGCCCGGCCTCTGGCTCCGCTCCCACCGCCGGCCGCCGCCTCCGCTTCTGCGGCCGGCCGGCCGGCCTCCTCCTCCGCTCCCGCCCGCGCGACGGGGTGTTATTTGCAAAAATCCGAATTTCGGGGACTTCTCTATAAATCGGAATAATTTCCGGGGGTTTATTTGCAAAAATTCGAATTTTGAGGACGTTTTTGTAAATCTGAGTTCTTTCGGGGTGTTATTTGCAAAATTTCGAAATCCGGGGGTTAGATATAAAAAATAAGTTTTTAGGGGTGTATGTGTAAAAATAACGGGAGTAAAATCGGAATTTTTTGGTAAAATTTTGATTAAATAACAATCAGGGGGCTGTGGGTAAATATGGGCGAATTTGAGGGGATGGGGGTAATTACGGAAATTACGGGGGGTTAACCGTAATTAAGGCTAATTACGGGGGGTTACCCGTAATTATCCCTAATTTTAAATTTTAAGTTTTAACCTTCAATGTCTTTTTTATAAAATTTTATTTAAAAAATGATAAAAATTTGGACTTATTTACACATAAAAAAAATTCAAGAGGTCTATTTGTAAATGTATAAACATGAAACATGTAATTTCAAATTTTAAGTTTTA
Source organism: Trichopus zeylanicus subsp. travancoricus (assembly GCA_005019695.1). Classification (NCBI taxonomy): domain Eukaryota; kingdom Viridiplantae; phylum Streptophyta; class Magnoliopsida; order Dioscoreales; family Dioscoreaceae; genus Trichopus; species Trichopus zeylanicus. The sequence goes on along the minus strand of RXID01014401.1, from coordinate 252,401 downwards.
AAACCTTCAATGACTTATTCGTAAAATTTTATTTTAAAAATAATAAAATTTGTACTTATTTATAAAAAAAATATTCAAAGAGTCTATTTTTAAATGTACAAATATTAAAATTATAATTTTAAATTTTAAGTTTTAAAACCTTTAATATTTTTTTGGTAAAATTTTATTTAAAAAATGATAAAAATTTGAACTTATTTATAAATAAAAAAATGACTATTTACAAATATACAAATATGAAACTTGTAATTTCAAACTTTAAGTTTTAAAACCTTCACTGACTTATTCGTAAAATTTTATTTTAAATATAATAAAATTTAGACTTATTTATAAATACATATCTTTTAAGGGTCTATTTATAAATGTACAAATATTTTAAACTTATAATTTTAAATTTTAAGTTTTAAACCCTTCAATAATTTTTTTGTAAAATTTTATTTAAAAAAGATAAAAATTTGTTCTTATTTATAAATAAAAAATTCAATGGGTCTATTAGTAAATGTACAAATATGAAACTTGTAATTTCAAAATTGAAGTTTTAAAACCTTTAATGTCTTTTTTTGTAAAATTTTATTTAAAAAATAATAAAATTTGGACTTATTTATAAATAAATATATTTTAGGGGTCTATTTATAAATATACAAATATTAAACTTTTAATTTGAAATTTTAAGTTTTAAAACCTTCAATATCTATTTTGTAACATTTTATTTTAAAGATGATAACATTTTAAACTTATTTATGAATAAAAATATTCAAGGGGTCTATTTGTAAATGTATAAATACTAAATTTGGAATTCAAAATTTTAATTTTTAAAACTTCGATATTGTGAAATTTTATTAAAAAAATGATAAAATTTGGGCTTATTTATAAATAAAATATTTGAGGGGTTTATTTATAAATATATAAAATATTAAACTTGTATTTTAAAATTTTAAGCTTTAATACCTTCAACTCCTTTTTGTAAAATTTTATTTTAAAACTTATAAATTTTATACTTATTTATAAATAAAAAATTCAAGGGGCTTATTTGAAAATATACAAATATTAGAATTTATTTGTAAAATATTTAAAATATTTCAGCTCCTTTATAATTATTTTTTAAAAAATATTAACATTTGAAATTTTTATAAATAAAAATATTCAAATGGTTTATCTGTAAATATTTTCGGAAAAAGAGTGGAAGGTGAGAAAATAAATTTTTTGGGATTTAATTGTAAAATTACCAAGAATAAAAGTAGAATGTTTGAAAAAAAATTGATTAAATAATAATCAGGGGTTGTAGGTAAATATTTTGAAAAGGAGGGGGGGTTAGGTAATAGGGGGTTTTTGATAATTAAGGAAAATTTTCGGGGGTATACGTAATTAGCCTATATATATATATATATATACACGCACACAGGTAAACATATATTTAAAGCAAACTTTTTGTGGACATTAAAATTGAAAAGATGATATGTCTTGATGTTTATTTTGAGCTTCCACTAACAGTTTCTTTCTTTTCCCATGAGTTAGGGTTCATTTGCATTCTATGCACGACTTCACCAAATTTCTCCGACTTAAGCTTCTCCACCTCAACCTCGCGGTTCTAGTTGCTCTGCCATCATCTATACCTCAACCTTTACGTCATTTAGGTATCATTTGATTCGCAATCAGGATCATGATCAGAATCAGAATTAAGACTAGTAAACCACTTTTATAAATTAATATCTTTTTATCAAAATTAACGCTTTAATAATTTAAAATTTAAAAAACTATTTAAATTTTTTTTCCTCTACTCATTAATTTTTTTTGCATATTTTTGTAAATTTTAATACCTATAGATTATCAATTTTTAATTTAAAATATATTTTATTCATTGAATAAATATTATTAAAAATATTTTTTAACGTAAAAATATTTTTAATATATATATATTTTTTAACCACCAAAATATGTTTTATTAATTTATTTATTAAATACTTATATTTTTTAAAATATAAATATGAATAAATTTTTTTTTTATTTGAAAATGATTGATTTTTATTTGTAATCCAAATACCGAAATTCAATTCACTGAATTAATACTTCTTTAACTTTACTTTAAAGTATATTTAAATATTAAAATTTATTAATTCGACCAATTCTTTTAATTTTCCGAAATTAACCGAATTGATAATTTCTTTGATTTCAAATCGAAATTAATCCAAACGGAACCCTTAAAATTATATATTGTATTATAAAATTCTTGCATTGTATCAAAAAATAATAAAATTTTGATTCCATCTTTACCCACGAAGGTAGCCCATCAACTAGGTTGAATCATATAACTGCCTCTTTCTTTTTTTTTGTGTGTATCGGTACTCAATTTAAGTTTTGCTGATAACCAACTTTACATTTATTTTTGAGCAATTTTGGTGCTTAAGATTTTATTTTTGAGTCGTTTTTCCATACCAAATTGAAGTTTTGAACTAAAACCTTAATTGAAAGTGTTGAAGAGGATGCATCTACAATTTTGCTAAAATTGTAAAGAGCTGTTTTGTAATTTATAAATAAAATAAGGAGGTTTTTGTAAATAATTTATGTTTAGGGATAAAATGGGCTGATGAAAAAATAATGTCTTTTCACATCCCAAATTAAAACTTAATTTCGAATTTCATACGAAACTGAATGGCAGATAGTTTTTTGAAAAAAATTTTATATAACTTTTAATTTTTTAAAAATTATATGAAAATTCGATTATATGCTATTACCCCTCAAGAAAAATTGGGATGTTTTGGGCCTTAAAGAATGCGGTCGACCCGTTTAGCATTTAGGCTCAATTCTGAGCCCAATTTTGCAAATTCGCCGGGCTTTGGAGTTTATATTTCTATTATTTAGCCAATAAAATGGAGAAATACAGAGAGAAAAAAAAAGCAAGGTAATTAGTTTTCCTAGTAGAGGGAAAAACAAGCTCAATTACATGAATAAATAAAGCTAAATTGCAGAAAAAGAAGGAACAAAAATGCAATACAGAATACATAGAAGGTGAATATAAAATCGCTCGTGCAGCGTATGACAAACTTTATTTTGGGACCAACAATGAAGGATCCGGAAATCACATTGTCAGGAAAAAAGGAAAGGGAGTCGCAGGCACAAATGTCCTAAGGTGGCAGGGCATGTGAACCGTAGACAGGATGCAATGCAAGAAGAAGACATGATAATGTGAACCTTGTACTCTATATTCAGATTTGATGGTGTAGCCACGCAAAGATATACCAAAAGCCTTGGTCAAATGGAGATCTCTTCCAAATCCAAAAAGAATCCAAAGAGAAGAAAAAAACAAAGTTGTGCTGAATAAATGTGTCGTGTGACATTCATTTTCCGCCCAGTTGTACCACAAAATATCTTGTGATCTATTGTGGAAGTTTGAAAGATGATGCAATTGCACTACCCACTGCCTCTTAATGATGATTTTTGCTACAGGGACACATCCACATGCGCCCACAGATATGTGGACAATCTGAAAATTTTGGTTCACATGGCTCTTCCGTTTGTGTCTTCGCCTGGATATCAAACTTTTTTCTGTTGGAATTTACAAACAATGAAATCTCAATTAAGTCTGAAGCTTTCGAAAGAAGAGTTTTCAGATGTTGCTAATAATGATTGCTCCGCTTCAATTTGAGCATTTTGAGATGAATTATATTCCAAATCAAAAATCTAAATGTTGTCAATTGCTCCAACACCCACACCTGAATCATGCATGGTCTTTCAGTTATGTGGATCTTGCAACAAGAAGAAGAGAGTTAAGTCGTTCACATGTGGGAGTTGACTGCATTAATTTGCGTGTGGCCCAGGGAATGAGGCACTTATGAAGAAGATGGCAGCACAAGGAGGAAAAGGTCAAAAAAAAAAAGAAGAAGAAATAGTAAAGAGGAAAGGTGGTAACACATCCAGAGATGATGAGGGAGTTGGTTGCAATGTGATTTCATTTTGCTGCAGAGTGGGGAGCCTTTTAATTGAACATTTTGTTTTGCAGGCCAGCATTTAAAGCTCTTGAGAGCTGCTGAGCTGAGTGACCAGAGACAGTTGAGGCTGTTAATCTTTTCCTTGTGGGGTCACCCTTCCATACTTCAATGTTGCAAGCTTGCAAGGTTAACGAGAAAGCAATTGTGGAGGAATTTGCTTATAATTAGTAGTATATTGAAATAATCAGTCAAAAATTATGATTCTGTATCTTTGTAGGGAGTTTAATGTTCAAAAAAAAGAGAAATATGTTCTGTGTCTCGCCTCCAGGAAAGAGGAAGGCAGAGCTACAATCCAAAAAGAGAAAGAAGGTATCAATACTGCCTCTTTTTGCCAGGAATTTGCAATTCATACTTGCCATTGGATCCCAAAGCTGAAAACCTGTAACTTCGTTTTCCATCGACGCTGCAGTACAGTGATGGCCGTACCTTTTATAGTTTGAAATGTCTTTTTCCCTCAACCTTGTCCCCTCCTTTCCAGACCTTCTATTTTTGTGCTACACCTTCCCTTCCTCGGGTAATATTTAATTTAATTCAGACCAAGAAGATCTTTCTGGTTGAAAACTAATAGATTTTTCTTGATATTTGGAGCAAACGTGAAATTTACTCTTAAGCAATGACTTTCACATTTTAATCATGTAATTAGTACTATTTTAGACCCCACAAATCATAATAAACAAAAACCATAGATTTCAAGGATGACTTCTTTGACGAAAGAAAAGACATCACTAGCAAATTTGATTGCGGACAACATGGTTCCACATGGTGTGGAGTTGTGGAACTAGAAGAGCAAGCCATGGCATGAGGTGGAAGTCTCAAACTGGATGTGCATTGCATGCTTGTGTCCCCCACTGCAGTGTAGGAAAAGATGCGACCTTGCAGTTCATATGGCACTCATTAGGTCCCATCAACACAACAACAAACAAAAACAACCCATGCTTGTGATTCCTATTGTGTCATGTGTGGTGCAGAAATCACTCAACTCATGGCCCCTCCCTTGTAACCATAAATGCTAAAGAAGTGGCTTACAAGTGAAGGCCATCCTTTGTCTTTCCAAAAGTTTCTTGAGGCTATTCTGGGAACTTTACTGGAAAGAATCCAAAGATCATGTCAAACTCTTCTTCTTTAATCAAAATCTTCCACCTCACTATCTACTTTAATTAATTCCCTTCCAAATGATCCATTGACAACATACCCTACTCCTTTGACCACCCTGTGATGGGGAATCTACTCATCTTCACTGAATTGCCCAGTTCTTCTTCTTTGGCTGGCAATGGACAATGAGGCAGGCAGCTGAAGACAAACGTCAGAGCCAAGGACCTGACTGTTTCTCCATTGGAATGCAGGAGTCACTGTCATAATTGTTCTCCTTCAATGTGGTCTTGTTAGTGGTGTGCAAGCCAAAGGGCCAATCTGATCACCTGATAATGATGATGGTGGTTTTGATTCAAAGCACTTCATGGGAAGCCTTTTTACCTTCCGAGGAGGGCTGTATGTAATGCTTGATTTCATTTTTCTGAGGTCTTTAAAATCAGAGGAAGCAGGAATGGACTTTGATTCAACTGGAAGATTAGATCTTGCTCGCATGAGGAGATCTGCATCTGTAAGTGCCTTCCTTTTCAGTTTTAAATTCTTTGTTTCCAATTTAAGATGCAGGCTTTTTTGTGAGGATCTGTTCTGGAAAGGGCTGGATATAATTTGATTTAGTGTCTTGCTTTTTCATCCAAGTTCTGAATTTTTTTCGATTGTTGTTGAAGAAATTGTTTGAAAAATCGAATAGAAAACGTTGCATCTGCTTCATATTTCAATTCTGCCAAAGCTCATGTTGATGTCACTTTCATTTGTCCTTGTGATTGGGGAGCTCTGGATTTTCCAGTATTGATGGAAGCCAGTTTTTCTTCAGTTGTTGGTGCTTCTGGTTCTTGCACTAATCAGTGAGGCCTCATGGGCAACATCAGAGCACATACACTGCAGGCACGCTAGATCGCGAGTAATTCGCCCGCACAGCGTCACCATAACTGAGTTCGGCGCCGTTGGAGATGGTGTCACTCTCAACACTAAAGCATTTCAAAATGCCATTTTCTACCTTCACTCCTTTGCCGACAAGGGCGGTGCGCAGCTGTTCGTCCCTGCTGGGCGGTGGTTGACGGGGAGCTTTAGTCTTATTAGCCACTTGACCTTGTCTTTGGACAAGGATGCTGTCATTGTCGGATCCATGGTGAGTTGTCATACAAATATTCAGCAAAGAAACCTGACATGTTTGAGGAGCAAACCAATGTCAGATTTCAACCAACAATTTCAGGATTCCTCTGACTGGCCGATCATCGATCCATTGCCGTCGTATGGGAGAGGAAGGGAGCTGCCTGGTGGAAGACATCAAAGTCTTATTAATGGAAACAATCTAACAGATGTCATAATAACCGGTTTGCAAACATCAGCATATTATTAATCTTGGTTATAATCATAAGAGTTTTGTTTGCTTTGAGTTCTTCAAATGATGCACTGCCTTCAATTCTGACAGAAAAATCTGAATTTTATGCGACTTGTAGGTGACAATGGAACCATTGATGGCCAAGGTAAAGTGTGGTGGGAGTGGTTTAGAAACGGGACTCTGGATTATACACGGCCTCATCTTGTTGAGCTGATCAACTCGATTGGAGTGGTTATATCGAATCTGACGTTCGTAAACTCGCCATTCTGGACAATTCATCCTGTATATTGCAGGTTTGTTCATTTAGGAATGTAGTAAACTTTCTCTTGTTAATCTGCAATGGAGGAAATTTACAATTTTTCTGCAACAACAGCCAAGTCCTGATCCAGAATCTCACAATTCTAGCCCCCAGGGAATCACTGAACACAGATGGAATTGATCCAGGTATATTGATTCATTTCACATACATTGAGATCTGTCAACAAATGCAAGATTCTGCTTAATCTTCACAACATATTGTTTAATCTGAAATTCTACAAAAGAATTGCTCAATGCATACATATTTTACCCCAAAATTGTAGACTCTTCAAACAATGTGTGCATTGAGGATTGCTACATCAGCACCGGCGATGATTTGATAGTCATTAAAAGTGGCTGGGATGAGTACGGAATCGCCTATGCTCGCCCAAGCTCAAACATTATAATCCGCCGGATTGCAGGACAAACAAGATCAAGCGCTGGTATTTCCTTTGGAAGCGAGATGTCTGGTGGAATATCAGAAGTCTATGTAGAGAGCATGCATATATTCAACTCAAAGCATGGCATCAGAATAAAAACAGGGGCTGGACGTGGAGGCTATGTTCAGAATATTTACATCACCGATGTCACAATGGAGAATGTCAGCACAGCAATTCGCTTTCAAGGCAACTATGATGAGCATCCCGATGACCACTACGACCCAAATGCTCTTCCGCTCATAGACAGAATCACCATCAAAGATATTGTAGGAGTTAACATCAGCATCGCTGGTCTGTTTGAAGGCATTCCTGGGGACAATTTCAGCAACATTTGCTTATCTAATATCACTCTCAGCGGAAATTCAGAGCCTTCATGGAAATGCTCATATGTTCAGGGCTATTCTGACATGGTGTTACCAGAGACTTGTGAACCACTACGCAAGCACATTCCCGAGGATTCATCTGTTTGTTACCCAGGCAAAAACTTGAGACTGCAACATTCAAGAAATATTCATCAGGTTAGCAGCAGCATGGAGAGTGCTTCTTATTAGTGAGGCTTGTCGTTTGCTTATGCAATGGAATTGAACCTGAAGAATTTGGATTTGTGAAGAAATAGATTCATGTCATTTTTTGCTATTTGTAATATACACTGGGTTCCTGTAATGGAAGTTCAAAATGTATCGGCTTGTTTAACATAATAATAATCTGAGCTAGAGTTTAGTCTACTTGTAAACACTTCACCTAATTGAATGTTTATTTGTGATAACCAAGGTTACCTTCACATGATCATATCATATTAATGAAAAAAATGCTGAGTACTGGCGGGCACTGGACTCAGAACTTTAAAAAAAAAACAATCACATGCTTGGAAACATATCTTCAATGTATATTCTCAGGAAGTTTGAGATTTAAGTCTTTCTGTGCAGCCACACAACATCATTCGATAGTACAAAAATTTTGCATTACTTTTATTTATGATGATTACTACTGCAGCCAGTACGCTAGTATAGATTAATTATTTCTAAAATTATGTAACAACGACCAATACTATTATATAATTGCTACTTATAATTTGTAATATCAATGCTAATTTCCACCAAACAAAAAAGCTCGATGCTACTATACAATTATTATGGCCACTACTACTACTACTACAAGTCTTGTATTACAAGTAGTAGTGTGACATTTCTTTGTCAACTAAAACCTTTCCAATGAGAACTAAATAGTAGCATGAGTCGTTAATAGTGAAATGTAATACTTCAAAACCAGTACGCTTGTACATCAGTATTGCTACAGTGTTGCAGCCGCTACTACTATTATTACACACCAATCATATTACTGCTGTATAATCTTGTCTTAGACTGCGACTGAAACTATGATTAACCCTGACATCTGACTATGACAGAATAACCAATACAAGTATAAAACTTTCATTGCTATTAGTAATGATCAAACAGTAATATTTCAACTACAATTGCCAGGAAACTCATACAACCAGGAAACAAGTAAATTGGACTGCATAAATGCACTTGACATGCAAGAATTAGAACAGAAAAACTCACGACGAACAACAACTCAGTTAACTTCTTGTGAGTTTTATAAATTTGTATCACAAGTTAAAAAAGAAGATTCTGAATGAAATGTTTCATGCAGTGGGAATGGCAGGATGGCAGATCAAGCAGATTAAACAATATTGCAACAAGAATTGTTTCATCTTGCAGTGTCATAAGCAGCTATATTCTGGGGTTCACACTCTGGACTAAATAAGCGGACCAGAAGAGCTGAAGTTGAGCTAACTGATACTGCACCACAGGTAGCCCATCGAAGACTCCTCGGAACTGTTATCCTTGGACCTACAGCAAAATGTCATACACACTTTTTAGTGACAAGTTTTTGGCCATCAAGAACTCAATAATTGTAGTAACCTAGATATGAACTTATTATTCACATACCACAGTGAGCAGTACGATTACCATCGAAGTAACCCAGACATGAACTTCTTGCGAACTTATTGTCACAATACCACAGTGAAATCAATAAAGAGGCAACGTACAGGAACATTTTAACCATAGCAGCTAAATTCTGGGAAATTTATTTTATATATCTCACATACAGATTAGAAAACACAATCATATCTAATGACGGAATGGCTTTACTGATCTCTAAAGAACTCCATACTCTATAGATTAGAAAACATCTCTTGTTCATCTTCCAAAAGATTGAGAAATAACCATCATTTGGGAAAAATAAAGACCTTAACTAATCAAATGACAATTTGTCACCAACACAGCATATGAAACTCTGTAATGCATACAACAGAGTATCAACTTTCAACTAGTCTGAAAATGGAGGAAAAGGCAGAAAATCTGCCATGAAGACGAAACAGAATCCTCTCTACATCTACCACGTACCAATCAAATTGCACATGTAGGAATTTCAAGAGTGCCATAACTCAAAGAACATATCCATAACATCTGTCTACACAATTTTCTTCGCATTCATGTCAGAAACACCTATGCAAGAAGTTTTCTTGGCTCGATTGCAGAAATAGGATACATTTTCTTATCAAATGTTGAATTTGATTAAAATTCTAAAAAGAATCTTCTTCCCATCAGTCAAATACAACACGATACCAATCAATAATAGATTTTTATATCAACGGCATTGAGCTCCTAAAAATCCGAAACCTTAAAAATTCAGCTGAGAGTACAAAGCCACAGTACCAAGAAGAGCACACCACAAAATCAGGAAAAACAAAAATTGGACCTTTTTTCGGAAAACATATAACAGAAGGAGAAATTAATTGAGAGAGAAAAAAAAAAAAGGAATAGCGAATGGGATAAAGAAGAGGAGGAGGGGAGACCGTAGTGAAGACGGCAGAGGATCCAGAAGGCGAGGCCGCCGCCGACGCTGAAGATGCCGGCGGTGTGCCTCATCAACCTCGTGCAGGGCTTCGCATCTGACCGCATCAGCTCGCCGTCGGACAACCCCAACGCCCGTCTCAGCGCCATCTTCCTCTCCAACCCACAGGATTCTCGGCGCTAGGGTTTCGGGATGAAATGCGCGAGATCGATGAAGAACGATTTTGGCACATAACACCTTGTATTATGTCTAACTACAAAAGAGCTGTATGCAAAGAAACACTCATAAATTTAACTATCTGCAACAATTCCACCAGCGCTGTTTGGCAATTTGAAGGTCAGATCCAATACGCAAATGATTCTGTTATTTTATAATTTTTAATTTAATTATACGAAATTCGTTTGGATTTCTTTTATTAGAGATTTATCCAAATGGTCAGCGGCTCAACGATTTATTTGATCACTTCAATGCCGACGTCAATTGCGAAGAGGAAATGTCAAGAATACTCTATCAACTAGACAAAGTAGATGCGAGATGCTTTTTGGACTTAAGGTTGAAAGAGACCTCTTTTAATACATGTTGCAGATTAGAACAACATTTTGGTAACCTACTCGGTTAAAATTCTTCTAATAAACTAATCTCATTTTTGTTTTACCATTAAAAAAGCTTTTTTTTCTGAAAAAATATAATATTTTTTTCAAAAAAATTTCATAGTCAATCCTTCTCCAACTCAAAATTTTTAAAAGCCAAAGACGAGCGGTTAGAGATCCGCATAGTTCTTAGGTAATATGCAGGTGTTCAAACAAACTCTAGACAGTGTCATATATATTTTTCAATTATATTTAATATGTAAATTTTTTTTTAAAAGATGATTTTTATATATCTTCTTGTAAGCTTCATCAATCCTCCATATACACGAACATATAAAAAAAGAGCTAACGATTTGTGATTTTTTCAAAACTGTGCGAGAGACCATGAGGTGGATGGTGGAGAAAGTGTTAGAAAAAGAAGGGTTGGATTAGCAGATGATGTAGTAGAATAGGGGAAAGGCAAAGTGGAGGAATGAGAAGAAGATGAAGCGATCGGAAAAGAAATCGGATCGAGACAGAAAGGAGAGTAAGATTGGGGGTTAAAGGAGTAGGCGTCAATCAAAACTATGAAAGCGAAAGTAGTGGGCTAAGCGACAAGGAGAAGACAAGGTTAACAAGAGTGAGGTTAGAGGTGGCGCAAAGGACAATGAGGCAGGTGATGGTGAACAGGTTGTGCAAGGATTTGCTAAAGATGACAACGACCGATGAATGGGATAGAGAGAGGATTTTGACGTCGCTCTTCGTGTCAGAGAAATAGGTGAGGGAATGAGAAACATTGGAGTGGAGCAGAGGTTAAATTAGCATGATTTCTGCTCTATCCGCTAAGTCCAAACAAGCAAATATCACTATTTAGATTATTGAACTCCACTATTTGAACAATCAAACTTGACATGTACTAATATACTTAAGGTCATTAAAGAAAATATCCATAGAATATCTTTTTCAATGAAAGAATTTAACCAAAATGAAATGTAATCTATAACTAAAAGAGCTATATACAATTTTTAAATTTCAGAAAAAATATATATAGTTTTATAATTTTATAAAGAATTATATTCAAATCACCCATAAATTTATTCTAAGACAAATATTCAAAGTAAGAATATTTTTGATCCCTTAGTTAGAATAATTTTGGATTCAAAACTATTTTGAATTATTAGAATAGTTCTGATAATACAACAAACTAAGTTATCTGAGTAAAAGAACCAAAACCATACTGAGTCAATGAGAACAGATGCGACCACATAATCTGTCACCAAGGTAACCAAGGCTTGGTGAGCTTGATGGTCGTGGCTCAATGGATCCAATGAAGGGTTGGTTCAAGATGAGCTAAGAAGCTTGGTGACTTTGGAGTATAGACAGGTTAGCTAAGTAATTTGAATGCTTGCAGATATTTTGGTCTTTAAATTATAATCCTAAGAAATTTGGGATTCGCGATAATTTGTTACAAGAGATATGGTGGGTATCTTGGCTGAGATCACGTTGCGAATACAATGAAATGCTTTTACGCACTACAAATAGTAGGGTATTCATGCATGCAAGAGAATAATATCTAATCTCTTTAATCTACTTTATTATCGCGATCTCAACTGACTTGGATGTCAGAATGGCCACCATTGGAAATCTCTCGATAATCTTTTTCATGATTTTTTTTCTTACAAATTGATGAAAGTGCAGCCTTACAGATTGTGATCTTGAGGAGGCTCTTGGATTGAAGTCAGTGGTGAATTGGGTTCATATAACAATTGGTGCTTTTATTGAGATCTACTTTGCCTCTTTTCTATCAATCGAGAAATTCTCCAATGATCCTCTGACTGTGTCTCCAAGAGAAAGGAGGCCATCATCATTTGGGAATCAACCTAGGGGGTAGATAGCCATGGCTCCTATAGAGTCACACAATTCTTAGAACGACTAGGGGATTTGAACTAACAAGCCAATTCTGTAACACGATCCCCAGTGCAGCAATAACTTCAAGGTAACCTTCTATCAATTATCCCCAATATACCGCTCGACCCCTCCCAGACAGTGAGCAGGCAAGAGTTCTAGACCTTGATCGCTATAGTCAGTAGATTATCCATTTATTAGAGGTTCAGGTGTAGCCCATGTAGAATCTTTAGATCCAACAATTACAAACCCAAACTTAAATGATGCAAAATCTACAATCTCACTATGCCCAATAACAAGCTCAAGCTTAGGGGTAGGCAACGAATCAACAATTTGAGTCATAGCCACATGCAGCAAGCCAAGTGTATCCCATTGAGCAATACCATCCAAGCTACCTAGGGCCTTCAACAAGAGCTTGACTTCTCTATCAGACATCAAGGGAGTTTGAAGGGCATGACCCTACTTATTACCTAGCTAACGAGCCCACCTATTACACCTACACTAGTCAGGCTTTGGCCAGAGCCAAACTAGGAAGTCATAGGGGACCTATGCCATAAATAGCTTCCGAGAGATCTTGGGTGGGAGTCCAACCTAACCAAGTGAAGTACAATAGTCCCTTGATTTTTTAAAATAGCATATTTCCTGTGCAGTTGAAGTTCAAGCTACCTCTATATGAGACATATGATAGTTCAAAGGATCCAGTAGACCACAACAATTGATCTCATTGGTGCCTTAGCAAAAGGACCCCTCTATACTTCTAATGTTAAGGTAGAAGGAAGGAGAAATCCTTAGAGAATATATAGCTCGATTCAATCGAGCTAGACTATAGATAACCAAGCTAGATAGCTCAATAGTGCTGGCTGTGGTGATCAATAGGATATGGCAAGCTTAGGTGGCCTACTAGATGGTATGCCAATCTCCCAAGAGTTTGGCTAAATTCATCCAATAAACTAGAGAGCACATAGACGTTAAAGAGACAATATTGGCCAAGAGGGAATATGAAGGAAGTAGTAAGCCAAATAAGAATTGTCGAGAAGCTAAACTCCCTGAGCCTAAGAAGCAAAAGTTTGATCAATGAGAGCACCAAGCTGATTTCTAGGCTTACATGCCTTTGAATAACTCAAGGACAAAGGTACTGTATTAGATTGAGCATAAGGAACACCTGAAGTGGACTCCACCTCTTAGCTTCAACAAGTAGAAGTAAGACAAGTCCAAGTACTGCCATTTCCATAGAGACCATAATCACAACACTGAGGAATATAGGTACCTCAAAGATGAAATTGAAAGACTCATTAAAGAAGGCCATCTTGGATAATTTGTCAAATGGGGAACTCGAGCTAAAGAACCTAAAGTGCATAAAGCAAACTAGCAAGGATCGCCTTAAAGAAATACCATCCCTGAGTTTCACAACTCTCCAATCAAAAGACATCTTAATATGATACTTGTCATCCCACCGAATCAAAGTGAAGCTTCCACTTCAATAGGCAAAAGTTGAATCATCATTGGGGAGTAGGACGAAGAGAAGAGACAACATCTTGAATTAAAACTCGAAGACATAATTTTCTCAGCAAAAGACTTAGAGGGAGTCTTGGCATCTCATAATAACACATTGGTGATCTTCGTGATCCTCGATGGCTACACCATATAATATATCATGATAGATACAAGAAGCTCTATAACTATTTTATTCACTCAAGCATATAATCAAATAAAGATGGAGTAAAAACTAGAACAATATATTGGGGCACTCACTAGATTCATGAGTGACTCAGTCACCCCACTATATGTGATTCAACTGCTCCATACAATTGGAAAAAAAATCCCAGGAGCATAATATGCCTAAGTTTGTGGTGGTCCGAACTTACTCAGCCTATTTCAAAAGTTCAAAATGAAATTGAACCCACAAAAATGTGCCTTTAGAGTTGGCTCGGGAAATTTCCTCAGCTACCTAGTTTTAGAATGAGGAATCAAGGCAAATCCCAAGTAGATTGTTGCAATTCTATAAATAAAGCCACCAAGCTCCACCAAGGAAGTACAAAGGCTTATGGGTCGGCTCACAGCCTTGAATCACTTTCTATCCAGTTTGGGTGAGAAATGCTTACCATTCTTCAAAGCACTCAAGTAGAAACCTAAATTTGAATGGATAGAAAAGTGCCACCGAGCCTTCGAAGTCCTCAAGCAATGCCTCTCCAAATCTCCTTTATTGAAAAGGCCAAAGTCAAATGAGGTATTCTTTCTTTATGTAGTTACTTTATAATAGGTATTGAGTGGCATTGATAAGTGATTGAGGAGGAAAACAATACTCAGTATACTATGTGAGCTAGTGCTCACAGGGGTGGAGGTTCAGCATCTACCTTTGGAAAAATTGGCCTATGTAATAGTTCTGGCGACTCCAAAACTTTGACCATACTTCAAAGCACACCCAATCATAGTACTCAATAACCTCCCTCTTCATCAAACTCTGTAGAAACCAAAGATTTTGGGGAGGCTGCTTAAGTGTTCCATCAAGTTGAGCGAATTTGACATTACTTTTGAAGCCTGAAGGATTATTAAGTACCATTTGGTTCAGAATCAAGGTTAAGACTAGTGAACTATTTTTGTAAACTAATATCTTTTTATCAAAACTAATCTATAATAATTTAAAGTTTAAATTTTTTTTTATAATAATTTAATTTAATAGTAGTGTAAAATAAGTAATATTAATTTTATAAAAAAATAATTTAAAAAAATCCTGATGCTAATCTTGATCCCAAACTAAAGGATGCCTTAAGACTCAAGACTTGGTAGATTTCATAGTGAAAACTACCTCATATGTCATTGGGTCATAATCCAAACTATGAGAATTTAGGATGCATCTAGTTCACATATAAACTAGGGGAAGTGGAAGAACTAAACCTAGTTCCTCCAGTTCGAACATTTGACTGACCTTTGAAGTCAAAAGTGGGGGAACTGTCTAGTTCCTCCATAAGTCATTATTTGGTGCTTTAGTTCCAAAAAAAAGACAAAGTTATGAGTTCCTTCAAAACTCGTAATTGGAGCAAGCCCTACTAGATCTTTTGGATTCTCCCACTTTCTCTTTTCCCGATCTCTCATTTTTGCTTGATCTCTCATTTTTGTAGGTAAAGGTAGAGTTTTTCTCACACCAGTGTGTTGCCCACTCTGTTGATCACTGGTAACCCCCTCTTGCTTGGTATGCTTATGTGGTCCTCTCGCCAACAAGTTGCTCCCATCTTGCATGTTGTGCACTTCTCTCACCAACGAGTTGCTCCTACCTAGCGTGCTGTGCAATTCCCTCACCAATGACCCATTATGCCACCCCCTTATCGCAGTTGGTCAATTGGATCTCTCCTTTTTCCTATCTCAATTGATATATTCTTTATTTTAGGTATTTGCTGGGAGGGTGATCTTGATTTTGATCAGGTTTTGTATCTTGGTCTTATTTTTTTATTTTCTTTTACATTTTTAGAAAAAAATAGTTTTTCCATCTTGTTCTTTTTATTTAGGTGCTTGTTTGCATGTTTTTAGTGTCCTCTATGTGATGAGAATTTTTGGTATGCTATTGGGTTTCTTTGATTCATTTTGAGGATTCTATTTGATTTTGACATCATTTCAATAGGAAGGTATAAACAAACTTTTTCAGAAAGGAATTTTATTGCTTAAGAAATTTTTATTTTCATAAAGAGTTATGAGTATGAATAGAGAGAGAGAGAGAGAGAGAGAGAGAGAGAGAGAGAGATACCGCTGTTGATTTGAAATTTGAATGAGAAAGGAGATTTTTATGTCAATTAGACTTGGTTTAGATTGTAATTGGTGTAGTTTTAGGATTGGAAAAAGTTTTTATCTTACGTATTTGGTCTATTATTTATTCTAAACAACTCCATGTGAGTTAATAGGATTACTTACATGTTCACAATTACAATATGGAAACCATGTTATTCATAACTTGTAACCATGTTTGATCAGTAAACTGGTGTTTTTATTTTTCACATGTGAGATGTGCATGAGCTTGTCTTCCATTTTACTTTCACCATTTGTACTTAATTGTAGGGTTTTGGGCTGCTTACTATCAATGGTGATAGAAGTTCCTTCAAGCTGAAAAAAAGAAAAAGGATTATTACTTTGGTAATCTTTTTGCTTGTCTAAAATAATCCAAAAGTTAGAAAGCAAGACTATTCCTGGTATTTGACCTTATCTTCAAGTGATTGTCTTCCTCTATTACTTTGTGCTAATTAATTTATTATACACAAAACTGCATGCCCAACAAGAGTAATTATACCATGGATAAGTATATTGTAGTCTAATAGCAATTAAATTCATCAAATAAAAATTTCTTGCATGTGGTAGTAGTCATGGACTAATTGTTATTATATTTATATATGGTAGTATTCATGGAATCAAATCAAAAGTTAACTTTGAAAAATGCTTAAGTCAGGGGTTATGCTATTATGGTTGGCATTTATTTGTGATGTGCCATTTGCATAAAAGGAAAATCCAAATAGGATAGGTACCCTCACACAATAAGAATATACTTAGGAAAAGCTACATAAAGAATATTTTGCATGGTGGAATTGACTATTATGTAGCTTACCTACATATGAATGCCCTTGGCTTTTCGAACCTCACAATAATTATGAAAGATAGATGCCTTTTGTGTGACATGATGCATGTGTCAATCAAGGAGCAATTGGCTATGTTTATTTATGTTCTTGGTCACAACATGAAGAATAAGATCATCAAGATCTATTTTCATCAATTGGGAGAAACCATAAGTCACTACTTCAATACTTGTTTGTAGGCCATATGTACAATTAGAGATGAGTTTGTCACACAAGCCGTGCCCACCACACAACCCAACATATTGAACTACCCATCTTATTACCCTTGGTTCAAGGTATGTGTGAAATCACCATGTTTCGAAGTATATCATTGGTAGTAAAATTATCTGCTAACACTGATTTATTTTTGGTAGAATAATATTGGATTTGTTGATGGCACCCACATAGATGTCACTATTCCTCTTGATCTAGCTCCATGTTTTTGTGGTTGTAAGGGTGTCACATAAAATGTACTCATAGTTGTGGATATAGGTCTTAGGTTTTTGTACATGTTAGATGGGTAGGAAGGCTCGGCAAATGATTTTGCCATCCTTAAAGATGCCATATCTTGGTCACCACCTCACAAACTTAGGTTAATCAAAGATAAAGTTTAAGCTAGCCAATCTAATTTCTTCTAGTGTATTGCTAATAGTTTACTCATGATATTTGGTGCAAATCTCCATAGGTAAATATTATCTAGTAATGCTGACTAATAATGGGGTTTATTTCTCATTATCATTCTATATAGTTTCATCTTAAGGAGCATGCAGGTAGAATGCTAGAAAATGCTAAAGAGTTGTTCAACCTGAGGCATTCTTCATTGAAAATCACAATACAGAATGCTTTCAGCATTCTCAAAAGATACTTCATAGTTCTCTAGAAGGCAACACAATTTTCTTTTATGGAGCCAAGACTGACCACTTGGGATAGCTAGAGACCCTAAGGAGCAATCTGGAAATAACAAATAAAATTTGATTGTGGATTGAATGCACAATCAAGAATTGTGAGAACATGACTTTCAATAGGTATAAGCCTCTGTTGTTAATTATCTTAATAATTATTAGGAACCTCCTAAAATGAGAAACCTAGCTAATGAAATAGAGATATAAAGAAAAAATTCATGGTTTGATTGATTCAAGAGAGGGATACATGGCTCAAGTAAGGGCATACCCTCACTTTATAATTTAAAGAATTTAAATTCATAATGAAAAAGGAAATAGGAAACTTGCTATTGTCCCGTTCCTGTGCACTTGACTAAGTGAAATTGGACTCAGATGAGTCTTGACAAATGTTAATAACATGTTGATGGGTTTAGTTGACTGCCTTGACTTGTGTCATTGATCCTACTAGGGTTGGAAGTATTATTGATGGTTTTTTTCTTGTTGTCAATTGACTTTTTTTGATCTATGATTCGAGAAAACCATTAGTAGTCTTAGCTTATGCTAATCATTTCTAATGTAATAATTAATGGCCTTTTGGTGTGTTGTTGGTTTGAAGCATCACTGATGACTTTTCATTTGGCTTAGCTTTGAAGTATGGTTGATGATTTTAAGCACATTATTAGTTGAC
The DNA here is from genome assembly GCA_005019695.1 of Trichopus zeylanicus subsp. travancoricus. Taxonomy (NCBI): domain Eukaryota; kingdom Viridiplantae; phylum Streptophyta; class Magnoliopsida; order Dioscoreales; family Dioscoreaceae; genus Trichopus; species Trichopus zeylanicus. The sequence continues at coordinate 233,753 of RXID01014401.1, read as the reverse complement.
TTCATTTGAACAAGACATTTTATTGATTGACTAAACAAGTTCAAGTCTACTTTAGTTCGATATAAAATGAATAGCAACCTAAGCTTTATGCTAATCATTTTTGATTTAATAATTGACAACCTCTTAGGTGTATTATTGATTAAATTTGAAGCATCATTAATGGCTTTTGGGGTTTTCTTAGCTAAGCATCACCAGTGGCTTTTGAGTTGCCTTAACTTTGAAGTGTAGCAAACAATTTTAAGTATGTTATTAGTTGACATCATTTAAACAAGACATTTGGTTGACTGATTAAGCAAGTTCAAGCCTATCTTAATTCAGTTTGAAATAATTAGGCCTAAGCTTTATGCTAACCATTTTTGATATAATAATTGAATGCCTCTTAGGTGTATTATCAATTAAATTTGAAGCATTACTAACAACTTCTGGGGTTGGCTTAGTTAAGTGTCACTAATAGCTTTTGAGTTGGCTTAGATTTCAAGTGTGACTGATTACTTTAAGTGTGTTATTAGTTGACTTCATTTGAATAAGGTATATGGCTGATTGATTAGTCAAGTTTAAGCCTACTCTAGTTTGGTTCAAAGTGGTTAGTGACTTGAGTTTTATGCTAACAACTTCTAATTTGATAATCAACTGCCTCTTGAGCTCTAAGGCATGTTGTCAATTAAATTTAAAGTGTCATCAATACCTTTGGGGGGTTGGTTTAGCTAAGTGTCAAAACGGCTTTGAGTTGACTTAGCTTTGAAGTGTGGCTGATGACTTTAAGTGTGGTATCGGTTGACTTTATTTGAGCAAGACATTTAGCTGACTAACTAAGTAAGTCAAGCCTACCTTAGTTTAGTTTAAAATAGTTAGTGGCCTAAGCTTTATGCTGACTATTTCTAATTTGATAATCGATGACCTTTTAGGTATGTTGTCGATTAAATTTGAAGCATTATTGATGGCTTAGAACTTGTAGTCGACTAACTCTAATTGATCTTGGATTCAACCTTGATTGGATTCTTACTAGATCCTTAATGAATTTTAAATTCAACCCTAATTGGGTTCTTGATAGAGCCAAGTTTAACTCGTTAATGGGTTTGGGTTCAACCCATGTTGGGCCCCTTATTGGGTTCGAGTTCAAACATTAATGGGCTTGCGTTTAAGTTCAAGTTTGTTTGGTTCAACTTGGTTCTAGTTTAGGTTTGACCCAATTTTAGTTTAGGTTTGCCCTAGTTCTAGGTTTGGATTTGAATTTAATTTGACCCAACTAGGGTTTAGTTTGAACTTGGTTTGACCCAATTAGGGTTTAATTTTGAGTTTAATTTGATATGATTAGGGTTCAGTTTGAACTTGGTTCAACCCAATTAGGATTTGAATTTGAGTTCAATTTAACCAATTAGGGTTTGATTTGAACTTGGTTGACCCAATTAGGATTTTGGTCAAACTTGGTTAGACTCAATTAGAATTTAATTCAAACTTATTTTAATTTAGTTCGAATCTAATTTCACTCAATTAGAGTTTAATTTGATTTTGGATTAACTCGATCTGAACCCAGTTTGATCTAAGTTGATCCAATTTGGACTGATCAAGGCTTAACCCAATTTGAACTTGATTAGGGCTGGCTTTGAACCCAAGTCATCATTTTTTTTACTAAAATGAATTGCTGGTTGGGGTATCGGTTGATCGACCGAAAGGGTGTCACTCCAAGTTTAACATAACTAGACAACTACTTCGTATACTGATCGTTGGATAGAGAGAGTTCCATTCTTTGTTTTATCAAGATTGAGTGACTAGTTGAGGTACTAACTTCTATTGAACACTCAACAGAGCACTTCTAGTCTTAGTTTATCAAAATTGGTCAATCAGTTTAGAGTACTAGTCGACTGACAAAGCTAGTCTACTAGCTCTAGTTGATTAGAACTGATCGATTGGTTGATTAAACAGTCGACCAACAAAGTGCTCTTTTGCTTATCTGGACTAGTTTCATTCCATTTGTTTTGTTATTTTTGGTCCATTTGGTGGTTTGTTTGAGTCAAGCTTAATTTGTTTTTAGTTAAACTGGGTTGGTTTTAATCTGATTGAGTAATTTAATTAACTTATATTAATCAATTTGATTAATTTGGTTTGAGAGCCTTTAGGCTATCATAATGACTTTGGGTGAGCCCATAGTCTAATCCTAAGTTATCTTTGACTTTCAGACAAGCCCATGGGCTAGCATCTGAAAGAACAAAAACCACCTAAGAGGAGAGAGGGATTGGTCGAAGAGGAGGAGGGGGGGGGGGGGGGGGGGGGGGGGGGGGGGGGGGTAGAGAGAATTAGCTTTTGAGAACAAATAATACTTTTTCAATCAATCAAAACTAAGTCAATGCACCAAAACAATTCAAAGTGGACAAAGTTTCCCTATAAAAAGAAAGAACCCAACCTGTATACAAGCCAAGCTATCCATATATAACCATATATAATGAAGATGAATAACACTAAGTACACATGGATGGCAACAATCCACAACCTATATACAAGCTCCCCTTGAATTGAAGCATTCTAAGAGTATAGTATCCGAGAGCTAACAAAACAAAGTTGTTCAAGAGAGAAACCAAAATTCATATAAGTCAATTCACATTTTTCATAAAGTAAACCAAATAGCATCCAAAACATCAACATTGTTTGACATTTCACAGTCAACAAAAAACTAAAGACCATCCAAACATAGACAAAAAGATTGTAATTCACAAACTAAACTATAATCCAAAATACAAAAGCAATAAAGTTTGGAACTCCACCTAAAGCATACAAAACAAGAGAGAGAGCTAGGGACTTGGTTTGGGAGTCATGTGGTCCAGCAGAGTATGGATCATGTCAGTCATCCTATGCAAGGAAGAGTGGAACTCATCCAAAAAAGTCCAAAGATGGGTCACCTACTTGGTCATGCTCTGTGCTAAGTCCTCCAAATGAATTAGCCTCTCCAAGAAGTCTAACCTAAAGCTTAGAGATAGGGCACATGAAGGGCCTACCTGAGCATGTTTGCTCTTTGGCCTAGCTCAGCTACATCAATCTCCACCTCCTCATCTTGCTCATTATCACCTTCCCCATGAATCCAAGAACCATCATGTAAGAAAAAGCCCTTCCAAAAGAGAGTTAAGTGAGAGAAGGTATCAATGGGTGTGTAGGAGTGGGACAAAGAGGGTCACACTGAGAGGCAAGAGCACCAAAGTTTTGAAGAATCAAGGTGATGATGTTGGGAAAGCCAAGGGTGGCATGAGAGTATTGAATATAGTAGGCCATATGGTGGATAATAATATAAAACAAGTAAACCATATGCCCAGTCAAAAGATGATAAATAAGATATAATTCAGTGAAGGACACTCCATCCTGATGCCCACCCTTCGGAAGGACCGTGTAGGTTAGGATCTGATGGATCATGTAGTCTCAAGGTGGAAGGAAGTTAGACTGAAGCTTTCACATGGTGTCACCCTAATTTTCCTCAAAGATAGTTTTAACAACCAACCGATATGAAGGAATTTGATCATATCATTTATGAGTAAGAATTAGTCTCTCCCTTGTTGCAAGTATAGCAAGGATATAGCTTGGGACTACAAGGGTAATTGTTATGTCCTTCTCACCATAAGGGATATCAAAGGTGTTAGAATGTTCATCAGAGGTGGCATTTGCATAAAAGATTTGGACATCATAATCATAGTAAGTTTCACACCTAGTTATGAGGGATGTCCTACCTTGAGCATTAAATAAGGGTTTGAGATTCAAAGAGTGAGAATCATCAAAATCCATAGTATGAGGAACAACAATCGAGAACTTGCAAACTTTGAAAGTGAGTAAAGTATTTAAGTGAAGCAAATTTAGGAGGGAAAGGGTCATTACTAGTAGAAGAGGAGGATCCTTCATCTTTTCTCTTGTTAGGGATAAGACTTTTGAATCTATGAATCATTGGAAGAAAAAACTAAAAATTGTGGTGGGGAAGGATAGAGATAGAAGGAGGATGGGCCTAAATAGAGTGAGAGGCCTTGGATCACCTTGGAACTACCTCTGGAGCATCTATGGGGTTGATGGAGGAAGCCACACATGAAGAAGATATGAAATAACCTCACGGCTAGGGTTTTGAAGTTCAAAATTAGGCTGATTCTACATGTATTGGATGTCCATTTTATGAATCAGGCATCCAATTGTGATTCTAGTAGGTTAAATTTTTCTTGAATTGGAATTTGTTTCTCAAACGTGTGCCCAACAGTGAATAATGGCTAGCCAAAAAACATAGGACCAGGTGTCTATTTATCAATTAGGCATATGATTCAAATAGAATTGTAGACCCTTGTAAAGTTCAGAAATAAAACTAAAAACCCAATTCCAAAAGCTCTCAATAAATCATGCAAGTTTTGAAACACCAATTACATTTCAAATTAAACAAAACTGCATCTCATCTAATGGTTTTGTGAAAATATTTTGTGAGTTGACAATTGATTTCAATGAAAATGAAAGAAATGTCCTTTTTCAAAATATGATCTCGAAGAAAATGATAGTGAATATCAATATATTTTGAATGAGAATATAATACCGGATTTTTGGAAAAACTAATAGTGCTAGTATTGTTACAATAAATTGGTACATTTGAAAAAGTATAATCAAAATTTTGAAGTGTTTGTCTTGAGCAACAATACCTTGTGGCTACATATTTAGCCTTAGTGGTAGAAAGAGCCGCTGAGTTTTATTTTTTGGAACTCCATGAGACTAGAGACTTTCCAAGAAATTGGCTTGTACCATGAGTACTCTTTCCATCCATACAATATTTCACATATCCTACATCATAAAAACTAATCAAATTAAAGAAATCACCTCTTAGACAATACAATCCTAAATATAGTGTGCCCTTAAGATATCTAAGTATGCATTTGATAGCAACTAGATGAAATTTCCTAGGGGATACTTGAAATCTAACATATAAGCATACACTAAATATGATAGCGGGTCTACTTGTGGTAAGATACAATAAACTATTAATCATACCTCTATATCACTTTTCATCAACCTTTTCACCATCTTCATTTTTGTTTAACTTGGTAGAAGGACTCATTAGAGTTCCTCTTTCTTTGGCTTTTTCTATGTTGAACTTTTTGAGTAGCTCCATGGTATACTTAGCTTGGTTGATGAAAATCTCATTTTTCCATTATTATACTTGGAGTCCAAGGAAGAAGTGCAATTCTCCCATCATGCTCATCTCGAACTCCTCCTTCATGCTACTTGCAATTATCTCATATAGATTTTCATTAGTATCATCGAATATATCATCAATATAAACTTGTACTACTAATTGATTATTATGCATTTTCAAGAGAAATAATGTGGCGTCTATACAACCTCTTTTGAAACCATTTGAAATCAAGAAGAAACTTAGTCTTTTATTAAGACCTTGGAGCTTGCTTAAGACCATATAGTGCCTTCTTCAATTTTAAAACATGGTTTAGAAAATTTAAATCTTCAAATCCAGGAGGTTGTTCAACATAAATTTCTTTAGATAAAAGGTAATTTAAGAAAGTGCTTTTGATATCCATTTGAAATAGTTTGAAACTTTTATAACATATGAAAGCAAGTAAAATCTGAATTGATTCTAAATGAGCAATGAGTGTAAAAGTTTCTTCAAAATCAATGCCTTCAATTTGGTTATTATGCAAGGAGACATTGCTTTTGCTAATTCGAATTGAAGGGTGATATCAAATTGGTCTATTTTCGGCGTCATATACATAATTAGCACATTCGTCATAATTAGCAGCTCCATATCAAGGTTATCATCAATATCGTCACTATCATCAATAAGATAACCTTTAAAACTCTTGGCCACTAATTTAGTCTTGTTTCTAACCATGACACTATTTTTATCTATCTTATTCCTATATATCCATTTGCTACCAATAATTAGGTAGTTATTTGGTCTTTGAACAAGATCCCAAACTTGATTTTGCTCAGATTAATTAGTTTTTCTTGCATAACAAGAATCAAACTCTCATATTTTTGGGCTTCCTTAAGGTTCTTGGACTCAATATGAGAAAGAAATACAATATGATTAAGATTGTACTTAATAGCATAATGAGTTTCTACTCCTTGATTAACATCACCTATGATTTTATCTATTGGATGATTTTTCTTAAATCTCCACTCCTTGGGTAATTCTTTGTCATGCTCTTGCTCATTTGGCTCATCTCCACCATCAATATTCTTCTCTTTTGACTTTTTCCTAGTCTTACCCTCCTTTCTCTTAGATATTTACAAATCATCCATCCTTTTGGAGATCTCTACATCATCATCAACTACCTTTTTCTCTAAACAAGGGTTAGATCCATCAAATTGAACATTGATAGACTTTTCAATAATCAAAGAGGACTTATTGAAGACTTTAAATGCTTTATAAGTAGAAGAATAGCCAAGAAATATGCCTTCAAAAGTCTTGGAATCAAATTTTGATAAATAATTTTTTATAGTTAAAATAAAATATTTGCATTTAAAAATATAAAAAGTAACAATGTTTGGCTTTTTTGCATTCCACAACTCAAATGGTGTTTTGTTAAGAATTGGTCAAATAGAAAATCTATACAAGATATAGAAAGCTATGTTAATGGTCTCTGCCCAACAATACTTGGGTAGAGAGTACTCGTTAAACATGATCCTTGTCATCTCTTGAAGAGATCTATTTTTTCTCTCAATAACTTCATTTTGTTGTGGAGTGTGAGGAGCCAAAAAGCTATGCTCAATGCCATTTTCAAAATAAAACTCTTCAAATTCTCTTCCATAATCACTTCTAATTTTATAAATCAAATAACCTTTTCATTTTGAACATGTTTACAAAACCAACAAATGCATCAAAAGCTTCACTTTTATTTGCAAGAAACAAAACCCATGTATATCTAGAAAGGTCATTAACAATTACAAAGGTATAATTTTTATCTCTTAGACTTGTAATTCCAATGGGTCCAAATAAGTCTAGGTGAAGAAGTTGAAGCGGCTTTTTAGTTGCAGCACCTTCTTGAGTTTGTGTGAGGACTTCACTTATTTTCTCATTTGCCTTGTGTCACATATTTGATCTTTGATGAACTTGCTTTTGGGTAGTCCTCACACAAGCTTCTTCCTGTTGACTTTGTTAATTGTATCCATGCATGTGTCTCCAAAGTATCTATGCTGAAGCCATTCATAATTCTCATGGGCTACAAATTGCTTTTCAACATTAAGGTTATCTTAATTAATAGTATAAATATTTCTATCATAATGATCCACAAAAATAATATTATTGCCATGACTATGTCTAACTATATGATTTAAACAAGAGATGAAAATCCTTATCACATAATTGACTAATAGACAAAAAATTATGCTTAAGTTCCTTAACTAAGAGTACACCTTTAATAAGAGAGGAACCAATAGAAATGTCACCTTTATCAATATTTTATCTTTACCATTATCTTCAAAGGTAACAAATCCTCTATCTTTACTTACCAACTTCTTAAACACGGATGGATTCTCCACCATGTGTTTTGAACATCTATTATTGAGGAATCATTTATCATTCTTCTTCTTCGAGTGAAGACACAACTAACAAATCAAAATTAGGTTGGTACCCATTCTCAATTATGGGTTCTTAAGTTTAGAAAAAATAAGTATACAAAAGGACATAAATGCAAATAATCATGTAATAGGTGAATCTTTGGATTCGACGAATGTCTTAAGCTAGTCCTAGGGCTCACAACCATTGGACTATAGGGTAGCTCTTAGGCTTGTTGAACATCTTAATCTAGCCCTCGAACTCATGACTATCTAACTATAAGCTTGTTCTCATGCCCACTGAATGTCTTAAGCTACACCTTGGGCTCGCAACCATTGGACAATAAGTCAGCCCTCAAACTCACCAAATATCTTAAGACAACTCTCAAGTTCTATAGATCAGTCCTAGGGCTCATCGAACATCGTAAGCTAGCCCTTAGGCTTACAACCATTAGACTATCGGCTAGCTCTTAGGCTCACTGAATATTATAAACGAGCCCTTGAACTTGCAACCATTGGATAATAGGTCTACCCTCCAGCTCATTGAACATCTTAAGCCAACTGTCAAGCTTGCAACTATTGGACTATAGGCCAACCCTTGAGCTTATCAAACATCATAAATCAGCACTTGGATTCACCAAATGTCTTAAGTCAGCACTTAGGCTCACAACTATCACATTATAGGCCAGCTCTCAGGCTTGCCAAATGTTTAAAGCCAATCCTCATACTCGCAACTTTTGGACTATAGGTCAGCCCTCAGGCTAGCAAGCATCTTAAGTCAACCCTTAGGCTTGCAACCAATAAACTATAGGCCAATTCTTGGGCTCATCAAATGTCCTAAGTCAGCCCTTGGGTTGACAACTATTGGACAATAGGCTAGCCCTCGAGCTCGCAACTATTGGACTATAGGCCAGTCCTCAGACTTACTGAACATCTTAACCTAATCCTCAGGCTTGCAACCATTGGACTATAGCTAGCCCTTGGACTCACTGAATGTCTTAAGCTAGCCGTCGGACTCGAAACCATTGGACTATAGATTAGCCCTCGGGTTCGTTGGATGTCTTAAGCCAGCCCTTAGGCTTGCAACTTTTAGGCTATAAGCTAGCCCTCAGGCTCACTGAAAATCTTAAGCTAGCCTTTGGACATGCAACCATTGGACTATAAGCTATCTCTCGGGCTCTTGAATGTCTTAAGCCAATCTTGAGGCTCACAACCATTGGACTATAAGCTAGCCCTTGGGCTCACCGAACATCATAAGCTAGCCCTCAAACTCGAAACCATTAGACTATAGGCTAGCACTCTAACTTGCTAAATGCCTTAAACTAGTGCACGAGCTCACAAAATGTCTTAAGCCAGCCTTTAGGCTCATAACCATTGGATTATAGACCAACTCTTTGGCTCATCGAATGTCTTGAGTTAGCTCTCGATCTTACAACCATTGGACTATAGGCCAACCCTCGGGCTCATTAAATATCTTAAGCTAGCCCTTAAGCTCACAATCATTGGACTATAGGGCAACTCTCAGGCTTGTCAAACATCTTAAGCTACCTCTCAAGCTTACAACCATTTGACTATAGACTAGTTGTTAGGTTCGTTATGCGTCTTAAGCCATTCCTTGGGCTCTCAACCATTGGACTATAGGCTAGCTCTTGGGCTTATCAAATGTCTTAAGCTAGCCCTCAGGCTCATAAAAGTTGGACTATAGGCTAGCCCTTGAGCTTGCAACCATTGGATCATAGGCTAGCCCCGAGACTTGCAAAACATCTTAAGCTAGCCCTCAGGCCCTCAACCTTGGACTATAGGTCAGCTCTCATGCTCACTAAACATCTTAAGCTAGACTTTAGGCTCACAACTATTGGACTATAAGCTAGCCCTTGGGCTCACTGAATGTCTTATGCCAGTATTTGGGTTTGCAACTATCGGATCATAGGTCAGTGCTTAGGCTCACCAAACATCTGAAGTTAACCCTCAAGCTTGCAACTATTGGACTATAGGCCAACCCTTATTCTTACTAAACATCTTAAGCCGGACTTTGGGTGCACAACTATTGGATTATAAGCTAGCCCTTGGGCTCACCGAATGCCTTATGCTAGTCCTCATGTTTGCATCTATCGAACCATAGGCTAGTGCTCAGGCTCACCAAATGTCTGAAGCCAACCCTCAAGCTTGCAACCATTGGACTATAGGCCAACGATCAAGCTTGTTGAACGTCTCAAGTCAGCCCTCAAGCTCACAACTATTAGACTATAGGCCAGCCCTTGAGCTCACCAAATATCTAAAGCAAGGCCTCGGGCTTGTGACCATCAGACTATTGGCTATCACTTGGGTTTATTGACTATCTTAAGCCAGCCATTGGGCTCATGACCATTTGGACTATAGACTCGTCTTTAGGCTCATTGTAATATCATCATGATAGCTTTAAGACTCTCAAACCTAAATTGATAAATGTAGAATCGATGTAATGACTCAACCATATCAAACTTAAGCCAATATAACTAAGGCAAATGAACATCAACTTGAACAAAGCATCATACAAGGCCAAGTGGATAAAAATAAGTGGATTGAAACCATCCCAAATAGACAAAAAAAAATTCTTAGCCAGTTGTCTAGTATCCTCAATTGGTTGATCGGTTCTATTAAACTAGCAACAACACCTGTTCACAATCAATTGACTTGTACTCCATCTGGTCGTCCGATTCAGTTTGAAAATTGATGACTTGGATTAAAAAATTAGTCCAAATTGGATTCAGAGTCAAATTAGGTTAGCCAAACAACATTCGAACTAAATCAATATAACTTCAAATTGAATCAAATTATGATGGAGTTTAAGTTTAAAGCTGATTCAATAAGATACTATTTGAAATAGGCCATAATAGGTCTAAACAAACCTCCAAAGTGGTTTAAGCATCATTTGAACTAAATCAGAGAGGGTTCAAATTAAAACTACATGGGAATCAAGTCAAAACAAATTCAAATTAAACTCTGAAATGACTCAGATTATACTTGGATCAAACCATCAAAGCAGATGAATTCAAGATAAGTTTGAACCCAAACTCAATTGAGTTAAACCACGTCTCAATAGGGCCAAGTTGAGTTCCAACCCAAATCCAATTGGGTCGAGCCAAGTCCCAATTAGGCCAAGTTGAGAACCAAAACCCAACTGAGTCAAGGCAAAACCAATTGGGTCAATTCAAGTCCTAGTCAGACCAATTCAAGAACTAGGTTCAAATTGGGTCAAACCTAACTCAAACTCAAACCAAAACAAGTTAAACTTGAACTAAAATAAGTTAAAACTTGAATCAGATCATAAGCCAAACCTGACTTAAACTAGTTTGAATATAACTAAAATAAGTCAAGTTAAGTCCCACTAGGTGTACTATGAAAGCCTTTGGTAGTACTCCAAGACTATGCCCAACCCCATGAACAATGGGTAATGCCACCATCTTGACCCGAACTAGAACTAGTTTGAATAGAACTAAACTAGGTCAAACTGAGTCCCACTAGGTGTGCTATAAAAAATTTTGGTAGCACTCCAAGGCTATGTCCAACTCCAAAAGTAGTGAGTAGTGCAACCTTTAAACTAAATAAAATTATTGCTAATGCCTTATTGGCTAATAAAAATACTTCAAATAAATGAATCTATCACTAACAACTTATTGGCTAATAAAAATACTTCACCCAATGAAGTTATCACCAATGTTTTATTGGCTAACGAAAATACTTCAAACCAAATAAAGTTATTGCTGACACCTCATTGGCTAATGAAAATACTTCAAACTAAATGAAATTATTATTGATGCCTTATCGGCTAACGAAAATACTTCAAACCAAATGAAGTTATCACTAATGCCTCATTGACTAATAGAAATACTTTAAACCAAATGAAGTTATCACTGATGCCTTATTGGCTAATAGAAATACTTTAAATAATAAAGTTATCATTGATACCTCATTGGCTAATGAAAACACTTCAAATCAAATAAAGTTATCATCAATTCCTCATTGGCTAATGAAAATATTTCAAGCCAAATGAAGTTATCACCAATACCTTAATTTCTATCAAAAGTACTTCAAACCAAATGAAGTTATCACCAATGCTTCATTAGCTAATGAAAATACTTCAACCAAATGAAGTTGTTGCCAATGCTTTCTTTTCTAATGAAAATACTGCAAATCAATAAAGTTATCACCAATACCTTATTGGCTAGCAGAAATACTTCAAATAATGGAGTTGTCACTAATGCTTTATTGACTAATAGAAATACTTTAAATAATAAAGTTATCACTGATGCCTCATTGGCTAATTGAAATACTTCAAATAATGAAGTTATGGCCGATGCCTCATTGGGTAATAAAAATACTTCAAATCAAATAAAGTTATCACCAACACCTGATTTGCTCATAAAAATACTTTAACCAAATGAAGTTATTATTGACACCTCATTGGCTAATGGAAAATTTTCAAACAATGAAGTTATTGCTAATGCCTCATTGACTAATGAAAATACTTCAAACCAAATAAAGTTATGGGTAATACCTCATTGGCTAACATAAATACTTCAAATCAAATGAAGTTATTACTAATGCCTCATTGGCTAATAGAAATACTTCAAATCAAGTGAAGTTATTGCTAATGCCACCCGGCTAATAGAAACACTTCAACCAAAAGAAGTTGTCACCAAAGTTCAAAGCTATAAAAAACATTTAAAGCTAAATCTGACAAGATATTGGTAATGCCACTAAAAAAAGTTATTATCGGTGCTCAAAGCTATTGGAAACACCTCAAACTTCTCTCATCTCCTTCCATGTCCTATTAGATAATGCCATCAATATCTGTTGTGGATCAAGTCAAGTCCTATCTGAGTTAGACATCACATGGTCCAGTGCACGAGAGTAGGACAGTAGCATACATCAAAGCTTTTCCCACTCCTTCCTTTTTGGTTGTCATATTTTCTATAATTCTATACTGAAATTTATTGTAAAGTGAGGGTATGCCCTTGTTTAAGGCATGTACCATTTCTCATATTAATCAAATGATACTTTCTTCTTTTTTTTTAGTCTCTATTTTATGAGTTAGGTTTTTTACTTTAGGAGGTTTCTCACAATTATTAGGGTAATTAATAATAGAAGCTTATGTCTATTAAAAGTCAATATTCCCACAACACCTAATTGTGCACTTAAATAAATACATTTTGACTTATGCATCGAGATTGCTCCCCAAGGTCTCCATCATTTTGGGCCACTGATTCTTATCACACAAATTCTGGCATATCCTATAGGACTTGATTTCTCCTCTAAGTAGAGAAACCTAGCTAATATAAACACATATCAAAAGAAAGAAAGCTAAACACTAATGATTTATTTTCCATTATGAGAAAGGAAAAATGGCTTCATTAAATAATCCTTTTGATCCAATATACACCATTATCCCTAGTGAAAGATCTATGGTATATTTCACCGCTGGGGCAATCGGAGTCCCCATAAGCATGGAGTAACTCCTTATCTCTCATCTATGGGTAAAGACCTCCCATCCAATGAGCAAAGACCTCCCATCCATGGGGCAAAGACTAAGTTCACCCAGGGAGCAAGGGCCAAATCCATTCAAAGGGGATAAGACCAGATGCCATTATGCCAAACTGTGATGATAAAATAACAATTCATCGCAGGAGCAACTGGAGTCCATATTAGCCATCAAGTTGTGTCCAACTCCATCTAGTTCATGAATGGTACTTCTACTTTCATCAATAATATTACTACTCCTAACATTGCTAATGTTGTTGCCACTACCATTTATCCAATCATTGCTCCACCTACTCAATATAGATTAATTCCTCACCTCCTATTTAGGATGCAAAGACCTCCTGCCTAGGAAACAAAAACCAAGTCCACCCAATGGGCAAAAACCAAATTTTATTATGTTAAATCTCAATGAAAAAATCGAGGGCCCATTAGCACAAACTAGGATATCAATCTTTCAAAGACTAAGAAATAGATAAAAGTCAGTTTTGACTACCTATAGCTTGCTAAAGGAAGGATCTTCAGGGTAGGTCAACTTTAGAATGTCAAATCAAACTTGAAGCTAGATGATAAGATCTCTACCTCCAATCCTTTGGTAATGCTACAAGAGCTAGAGAAGAATAATGGAAGGATGCGCGTTCAATGTTCTTTGCTAAGAAAGGAATAATGCCATCATCTAATACTAGAGTGATTAATGGACAAGGAAAAGATTACTTGCACCAAATCTGTAGTAAGGAAGAGTCACATAGTTGCATGAGCTTTGAAAGCACAAAATAAAAAAATATTTAGCCTCTAATGGAACATCTAATCGAATTAAAATTAACTAGTCAAGCATATATTCTATACTTCTTGAGGCAAAAACAAACCTTTTTAAGAGTCATAAAAATGAAAAGTTCTCTTAGTATTCAAGTGAATTACCTTCTACCTTAGAGACAAGGCCTCTAAAAAAAATATAAAGAAAATGCTTGAAGGCAAGGGTAAGCAATGACGAAACATAATGGAGTCGGAATTTTTGCACCTCCTCCACCTACCAACGTCTTAAGTTAACATCAAGAATGAAAGTCTAGTAATATGGTGACCAATTTGCAAGTAGATAAAACCTTATTAGAATAGTTATTTTAAAGATAAAAGTACTAAGATTGAAAGATAACCTCTGGGGAATCTTCTCAAAGAAGCAAAAGATCACCTTCTAGACGAATAATGGGAAACAAAGTCTTAAATTGACAAATCTCATATGGAAAGCCAAATCAAAGGAGGTAGATTCAAAGAGTAAGAATCAATTAGCATCTGTGAGCCTACAAATCTTGGATCCTCAAAAAAGAATGAGATTGCTAATTCCGAAAAAAGGGAAAAAATTTAAAAATAAAAAATGAGAAAAAGGGGGAGAAAATTGGACCACATGCCGAAATTAGGAGGATTTATCTAGCCTAATCTCGACGTATTATCAACCAAGAAAGACCACCCAAATAATTAGTACCAGATGGCATCTGCCAGTGCATAGACTTTGAAAATTGGGGTTGTAAGGCATCCAAAATCAAAGGCAAAGTCAAAGAAGTAACTAACCAATATGAACATGGTGAAAGTAGTGAAGTTGCCAAAAAAAAAGCTTTTAAAGAAAACATTGCACTAGGGAAAATGTGTAAGGGAATGTCCATCTGTGACTTACCACATCTTGAGACAAATTATCCTTAAATTTCAATATACTAAATCAAGTAGGAGGCCACAATTGAAGATGAAAGAATATATCACTTGTCTACTAACAAAATCTCTAGAAAAAGATTTTCTTTCAAATAAGTACAAACACATGCTCTTTATTATTTGCTTCTTCTAGCATCACAATTAAAGAGAAAAGACAAAATATCACTCTATAAGGTTACTTTTCATACAGCTCATGCACCAATTTGGCATTCTAGAAGATGAATTGTTAGCTTGAATTACTATAGTTCAACTAGGATCGACCAAATTGTTAGCTAGAATTACTATAGTTCAACTAGCATTGACCTAAGCATCTACTTACTGATTCAATGGATTACTATAGAGTATTTTCTTTAATGTACCAATGAAGAATTCTAAAGGATTACGCTACATTACTCCAAGTAACCATATATGTCACATGGTCATCATTGGACCTTTATCCAAGAACAAGGTCAATCAAACATCATCAATGCCTTCTAACACACAAGCTATATACATTGAACTAGCCACGATTCTCCAGACATTATAAGAAGATGAAGTCCTTAGCAAAGATTTATAAAACCTAAAGAAAGGGGGAATTATGCAGCCAAAATGCCCTCAAAACCAAAAGTGAAACTCTTGCCGAGTCTTATTTAACATGACTAACCACTTGGAGAAGACATGATCCTTAAACCAAAAAAGCCTCCACCAGAACTCAAAGATGGAGTGCAAGCCACAATCAATGAATTGATGAAAATCAACCTTCATTCAAGGGAAAGACCCATGCCATTGATCAATGCCTGAATCCTAAGGGGTATTATGCCTAAGCCTCTGAGGGCAACAATAATAAAGAACATCTATGTTTTATATATGATGGAATGTATGACTTCCTCAAAAAGGAATGTTTAGTCAAACATGCACTCCATATTTTTCGAGGCCAAACATGGACACAAAACCCTATGTGACATATTTAGGTCCACTCATGGCAATTCTACTCTATGTGGAAACTTAAGTCCACTCTATGTGGCAACTCAGGCCACTCCATGTGGTAACTCAAGTTCACTCCATATGACAACTTAAGTTTACTCCTCGTGATAGATCAAATCCACTCTATGTGGCAACTCAAGTCTATTCCATGTGGCTACTCAAGGCCACTCAATATGGTAATTCAAATATGCTTCTATGTGGTAAATTAAGTCCACTTCTACATAGTAACTAAAACCACTCTACATGGCAAACTAAGGCCCCTCTATATGGAAAATTTAAGTCCACTCCATGAGTTAGATCATGTCTACTCTATGTGGTAACTTAAGTCCACTCCTCTTGGCCAATTTAAGTTCACTCATCATGGCAACTCAAGCCCATTCAACATGGAAAATTTAAGTTCACTCACCATGGCAACTCAAACCCATTCAACATGGTAATTCAAACTCATATAGTCAACTTTTAGAATGTTGACACAAAGGCAAGTACCTAAAAATTGTTCACACCCTCTCCTCTCATCAACACTCGAGAAAAGGATGCGAAGGGGGCATTTGTTTGAGTCAATTTTATAACCCAACTCTAACTTTGAGTGTGACAAGAATTGTAATTAGATCTTAAGTCTAATTTGTGATGGGTGGGAACTGAGAAATAACTATGGGCTAAAATTTTAGGCCCAAATATTGAACCAGGCTCTATTGGTTGATTGCTTCTTCAATCGATCAATTGGTTCTCATAATTTAGAATTGATAACAATCTACTAGTCAATTGGTCCCCCAATTAGTCAACCGATTCTCATAGGTCACATACATGACTGCTCAACTGATCGACCAGTTCCTCAATTGGTCAATCAATTCAGGTGCAATCTACAAAAATGAAAACAAATTCTCTCCAAATTCATCAAGAATTAATGAGATTTTTAGTTGGGGGTTGCAATCTTGGAGGATATCAATCAAAGATCCAAATCAGGGTGATAATGCCAATAATATATTCATCAATATCCAATTTCATTAAGAATCCAATTAAATATTGAACGATCCTCTTGGCCACCTTTAAATTCCTCAAAGATAGAAATAAATTATTCTCTAATCTCACTAGGAGCCAACAGAATTTTCATCAAGATTGCAATCTTAAATCATATCAATCAAGGATAAAATTCAAATCTCAAATTGCATTGAGATCCAATCAAATCTGGAAAGAATCTTCATCTAATCCAATCATAATCAATAGAAATGAAAAGGAAATTGCAATCTCAAATATATCAATCAAAGATTCAAATATGAGATTTGATTGCAAAAAAAGGAAATCATGATCCAATTAAATATCAAAATTCGAATCAATCAATGATTCAATTTGAAGATCTTTTCGAGCCCTATAAAAAGGGGGGCTACAACACACAAATTGGAGAGAATTAAGAATTGATTCTAGAGGAATTCTACATGAATTGAAGGAGAAACTCTTAACAAATTTTGAGAAAAAGGATATCTTGTTGCTGAAAAGGAGACCAAGAGGGTGTTGTTAAGGAATCAAAGAGATGTAAGCATTCTCTTCTTCTTCATCTTTTCTTTTCTTATTTCATCCTTCCTTCTCTCTTTCTTCCCACAAGAATCTCACTACCATTGCTGTCCATACGCTTGCCACTTTGAGCCCTTGCTAGTTCTATGTGTTCTACCCCTATAGAACATGTTGACCTCCCCTTTTAGGCAACCGAACCTAAGAACATCGGGTGCCCGATCCTAGCCATGGGTGCCCCCTTTGTGCCTTCACCATCGTGGCTACTTGTGGCTTCGCACATCAATGGACTTTTTCACTCTCGTGACCACCCACGGTTTTGCACACCAATAGAACACATCACTACCATGGCCACTCATGGCTTTATGCATCGATGGGCTCTTTCACCACCATGGTCACCCACCACTTTGTTAATCAATAGACCCCATCACCACCATAGCCACCTACAGTCTCTTGCATATTAACAAATTCCATCACTACCATGGTTACCTGTGGCTTCTTGAACATTGATGGACTCCATCACCACTACAGACACCCACAACTTTGCACATCGATGGGCTCTTTCACCATCACGGTCACCCATGGCTTTGCATATCGACAGACGTCATTATCACTATAGCTACCCATTGTATCTTGCACATTGATGGATTCCATCACCACCGTGGTCACCCGTAGCCCCTTACACATTGATAAACTCTATCACTACTGCAGCCACCCATGGACCCTTACATATTGATGAGCTCTGTCACCACTATAGTCACTTGTAGCCTCCTCGCATACTATGACACCATCCCTTGTGAGGAAACTCAAATTTTGACACCCACCATGAAGTTATTTGAAGACAAAAGAGAGAAGATGGCAAGAACTCACTAGAATAAGAAAAAAGAATGATAAAAAGGAACTAAACAATTAAAATTCACAATTGGACTATAAGCCAACCCTCTGGCTCATTGAACATCTTCAGCCAGCTCTCGAGCTTGCAACTGGATTATAGGTTAGCCCTTGGGCTTGCAACTATTAGACTATAGGCCAACCTTCATGCTTGTCAAATGTCTTAAGTCATTCCTTAGGCTCAAAACTATTGGACTATAAGACAGCCCTCAGGATCGCCAAACATCTTAAGCTAGCCCTCAGGCTTACAACCATTAGACTATAGGCTAGCCTCAGGCTCACTGAACATCTTAAGCTAGCATTTTGGTTTACAACCATTGGACTATAGGCCAGCTCTTGGGATTGTCAAATGTCTTAAGCTGGCTCTCGGGTTCACAACCATCATACTATAGGCCTACTCTAGGGCTTGCCAAATATCTTAAGCCAACCCTCGAGCTTGCAACCATTAGACTATAGGTCAACCCTTCGGCTTGCTGAACATCTTAAGCCAACACTTGGGCTCACGATCATTGAAGTATAAACCAATCCTTAGGCTCATTGAACATCTTAAGGTAGCACTCAGGATTACAACCATTGGACTATAGGCTAATTCTCGGGTTTGTTAAATATCTTAAGCTAGCCCTTATGCTCGCCAAATATCTTAATCTAATCCTTAGGCTCACCTTCATTGGATTATAGGCTAACACTTAGGCTTGCCAAACATCAAAAGCTAGCTCTTAGGCTTGCCAAACATCTTAAGATAGCCCTTAAGCTCACAACCATTAGACTATAGGCTAGCCCTCAGGCTTATTGAACACCTTAATCTAGCTCTTAAGCTCGTAACCATTGGATTATAGACTAGCCTTTGAACTTGTCGAACATCTTAAGCCAATCCTCAGGATCGCTGAACAACTTAAGCTAGTTCTCAGGATCACAACCATTGTACTATAGGTCTACCCTCAAGCTCATAGAATGTCTTAAGCCATCCCTCGGGCTCACAACCATTGGACTATAGGCTAGCCCTTAGGCTTGCCAGTCATCTTAAGCTAGTAGTCAGGCTCGCAACCATTGGATTGTGGACTAGCCCTTGGGCTTGCTGAATGTCTTAAGCCAACTCTTAGGATCACAACCATTAGACTATGGACTAGCCCTTGGCTCGCCAAATGTCTTAAGCCAACCTTTGGACTTGCAACTATTAGATTGTAAGGTAGCCCTCAGGGTCACCAAATGCCTTAAGGCAACCCTCGAGTTTGTAACTATTAGACTATAGGTTAGCTCTTGGACTCACCGAATGTCTTAAGTCAACCATCGGGCTTGCAACCATTGGACTATAGGCCAGTCCTTGGGCTTTCCAAACATCTTAAGAAAGCCCTTGGGTTGGCAACCATTGGACTATAGGCTAACCTTCGGGCTTGCCAAATGTTTAAAGCTAGCCCTTAGGCTCATGACCATCTGACTATAGGTTAGCTCTCAAGCTTGCTAAATGTCTTAAGCCAACCTTTAGGCTTATGACCATTTAGATTATAGGTCAGCCTTCAAGCTCACTATAATGTCATCATGATAGTTTCGGGACTCTCAAACCTAAATCAAAAAATGTAGAATCGATGTGATGACTCAACCACATCAAACTCAAGCCAATATAGCCATGGAAAATGAATATTAACTTGAGCAATGCAGTAAATGAACCCAAGTAAACAAAAATAAGTGGACTAAAATTAGTCCAAATAAATAGAAAAGATCTAAACTAATCATTCATTATCCTCAACTAGTCATCCTATTATGTCAAACCAACAATAACACCTATTTATAGTTGGTCAATCAGTACTCCAGCTGGTCATCTGATTCAGTTTGAAAACTAATGACCTAGCTTCAAAAATTAGTCCAAATTAGGTCGAGTTTCAATCAACCCAAACATGGGTCAATTCAAAATCAAATCAAATTAGCCCAAAAGTAGGACCAAGTTAGAATTAAACTCTAATTGAGTCATAGAACATTCAAAGTAAATCAAAATAATTTCAAAATGAATCAAATTATGACAAAATTCAAGTTTAAAGCTGATTTAATGAAATACTATTTCAACCAGGCCATAATAGGTCCAAACAGACCTCCAAAGTGTGTTAAGCATCATTCAAACTAAATTAGAGATTGTTCAAATTGAAACTACATAGGAATCAAGTAAAAAAAAAATTTCAAATTGAACTCTAAAATGATTAGATTAGATTTTATTTTAGCCAAAATTGACTCAATCAGATTAGATATGGTGCTTGCATTCTGTGTCATTCACAACTATATCCTCATTGTTGATCCTTCGGATGTGTTGCTAAATAAAATACTAGAGGATTATGAATACAAGCTTATGGTATTGGCTTCTACCCAAAGATAGTAGAGGGAGGATAATAGATAGTGGATACAAATCAGGGATGCTTTGGCTGAAGAGATGTGGAATGACTATATTTTTGTGTTGTACTTTGTGTACTCTAAGCTTTATGATATGTCATATGTTTATGATGTGTTATTTTTATCTTCTATTGAAAGATATGGAGTTTCTCAATTCCCAAAGTGTATCAATGGCTGAATCACTACCTTCCTAGTCCACCCAAGGAGTGTAGAAACATCAGCGAAAGCAAAAAAGAAGGGGACCATAAACAAAAGTTAGTCATTGAGGTCTCCAAGTGTGTGATTAACTTTCTCATTGAATAATTTAACAAGTCCTTCAAGTGAGTTACTTTTACTGCATGTGCCATTCTAGTGAATAAATAATTTGATGATAATTACACTATTGAACACATCGAGAACCACTATTGCACCCTTAAAAAATGCATTCTACTATCAAAAAACCTAATGATACTGGTGGCACTAGTTGGGATGATATAAAGAAGGTCATCACGATAGAGTTAGAGACAGCTTGGGCCTCCTTGAAGGTATGTAACTAGTTTGTAATATTATAAATCACTTATTGTGTTCATTCTCTTATTTTTAATGTATTTTTCCCACTAGAAAAATAGCAAGTCCAAGACTTACATCAATGAACCCATACATATGTACAAGGAGCTAAGGATAATATGTAGTGATGATCAAGGCATAGGTTCCTTTGCCAAGTTGATCTACAATGAATTCGGTATGGAAGTGCAAGATTAATCCGATGAGAAGATGAAGGTGCTAAAGTTGTCCTTATAGGTTGTCACTGATGATGAGAGTGAACAAAACCAAAAGGAACCAGGGAGC
Organism: Trichopus zeylanicus subsp. travancoricus; assembly: GCA_005019695.1. Lineage (NCBI taxonomy): Eukaryota > Viridiplantae > Streptophyta > Magnoliopsida > Dioscoreales > Dioscoreaceae > Trichopus > Trichopus zeylanicus. The sequence continues at coordinate 212,456 of RXID01014401.1, read as the reverse complement.
AATGTAATGAACAAAGGCTAGTCATCTGCTTTCTTGTCCAAGAAGAGAGCTAGACACAAGACCAACAAATACAATGTCATGTGGGACACTTTGCTATGGGGTATGAATCATGTGGTTGTGGCAATTGAATATGCCCAAGGCATGGCATGGAAGAAAACTCTTACCCCTATTGTCATACTCCTTAAACTTTTTGTATTATCCATGCATATTAGAACTTTGAAACTTTAATCCTAAACCTAGAACTAAACTTATTACTAATGTATGATGGTGAATAGTAACATGTTAGCATGTACCCTTATCCTCTTTTTGTTGTGGGATACCTTTTCTTTGTTGTGAGTTAGTAGATTATGTGTTTGTATGATGTTGACATCTTTTATATACTACTAAAACTATTAGTAATACATGATGATGATTGATGGTATGTTTGTATGTATCCTTATCCTCTTTTTGTTGTGGGATACCCTTTGTTTGTTGTGAATTGGTGGATTATGTGTTTCTACAATGTTCATATCTTTTATTTCATCATGTTACTATTTGCTAATGTATATTTGTTGTTTAACAATACTTGCATTTGTAGATAAGTTCTTTTTTTATTGTGCTATTATTGCTTTACATATTGTTTTCTTCATGTAGGTACTACAATAGTGAAATAATATGTTGTGCATCATAGTCATAGGCTAGGTGTTTACACAACATGGGATGTGTGTCATGAGCAGGTGAACGACTTTTCAAGAAATTATTACAAGTCTTTTTAAATAAAGTATGTAGCAATAGAGTCTTTTCTTTAGTATGAGTCATGGACTGACGCATGGATGAGAGAAATGAAGACCCCAAGGAGCCAAATAAAAATAATTAATCTTTTTATTTCATATTTTCTCTATCTTAGTTGTCATCATGCTTTTCACATTGTTGTACAGTATTAGCTAATGTATAGATTGTATAACATTTTGACTAATGATTTTATTTCTAATACCTTATGCAAGTGGTGGACATTTAGTTAGTAAAACATAATTTATTATAATTTTTAACTTTGACTTAATTTAAACATATATTATTGTAAGCATATAGGATCTCTCATATTTTTTAAGAGAAATCATGTCGATTTATAAAAAAATAAATTTTAAAAATATAATTGACTTATATACATACCATTTAAATAATACACATAAAATTTACTTTAATTTACAGATTATATTTTATAAATGATAATTCACAAATATTATAGTATCTTTTACTAGATTTTTAGGTTAAATAAAAATTTATTTTATAAATTATAATTTAGGGATAATCTCACCTATATTTACCATACTCTCACTTCCTTGGAAAATCCAAATAAAATAAACAACAAAACATCCAAAACTTTAGAAACCCCTAAAAATTTTAACTGAACCAAACACTTGAAATGAGAAGCAGGGTGAGTTTCAAACTTCCATAAAAACACAAGCAACAACAAAACTCATAGAAATCTAGAGGTTCCCCACTTTTTCAAACTCCAAAGGTCCCTCTCTTCCTCTACTTCCTCCACTTTCGGTAAACCAAATACGCTCTTAGAGTAGATGGCACATCTTGTGAGTTAGGTAGTGGGGTTGGCACTGTGCTACTAAGCCCAAATGGAAGAGTAGCCAAATATTTAGCTTGGCTAAAATTTTCTAGTCCAACAACATCACTGAATATAAAGCTTTGCTATTTGGCTTGCGAGTGGCACTAGTAGCTAGGGCCAAAAAAATTAAAAGTATTCAACGACTCCCAGCTCATGTACTTGTAGGTCAATGGGGAATACTAATCAAAGGATACAACCATGATCCAGTATTTGGCTAATGTACAAAAATTTGTGAGAAGAATGGGTTGGGTAGAAGTGTGTTGAGTATTAGGGGTCAACCTCACCAAGGCAGACACCCTAGCAAGACTTGCATTATCTTCCTCAAATTCACAAGGGAGACAAATCTTTGTGGAAAATCTTTAACAACCAAGCCACTCCCCTACAAATAAAAGAGAATGAGAAGGAAAGTCTGTGAGTTTTTTGTGTAGCATCTAATTCATGTGAGCAGATAAAAATATAGATAAAAAATAAACTTAAAAATTTACCCACCGCCTCGATGGAGGGCTTGAAGGTCACTTCCTACCCTTTTTTAGTGTTCAAGAATTGAATTTAAAATACAATATAATAAAAAAAAGCTCTAATATAAATATATCAAATGAAATAAAAAAATAAAAAAAATGAAAAAGAGAGTGGAGAAATATAGCCTATGTTATAGAAATAGGATGGTGATTGTATGCTAATTCTTTGGCTAGAACTTTGATGTTGACAAGGATTTCAACTTTGGAGCTCACTAGAGCCTTGTGGTTGCCATGGAACTCCTCCTTTTTCAGAGCATTGAGAACTTCTCACACAAAATAATAATGAACTTCTCATACAATATAATAATTTTTAGTATAATCTTCAAGTCCCATTTGTTAGTGAAAATCGAATGGTATTTATAGGATGAAAAAAATAGTCACTTAGAAGAGATTTTGGCTCCCAAATTCAAGTTACTTTTGGGTTGAATATGATACAAGGATTATAGGTGAAGATTATGACACATCATCGATCCAGAACTAGAGAGAAATTGAATCAAAGACTGGATTAATTTCAGGTGAGATTTCATCAAATCTTGGTGAATAAAATCTCACCAAAAATGTCAGTATAAAATCTCACTCCAATCTTGCATTTCAAAAAAAATTTGTAATTTTAAAAATTATATTTCGAATTTCAAATTTTAAATTTTCAGTTTACCATTAGTCCATTTATAGCCCATATTTAGTCCATTTGTTAACCCAATTTCTCATGGATTTCAGCCCATTTTCTCTGGCTCACTTTTTGCACAAAAATTCAAATATTTAAACATACTATAATTTGACAAATAAACTCCTAAAAATTGATTTTTTTATAATAAATATTTTTTTAACATGATTTTACACTGCATGACTTTAAAACATAAAATTCAAGATATTTTAGAGCAAATAATTCAGATTTTGTAAATAAATCCTCAAAAAATATATTTTTATAAATAGGTATCTGAAATTTATTAAATCAAGATCAAAACTGATTTCAAATATTAAAGCACTACTTTTTAAAAAAAATATAAATCTAAGACATTTGAAAGTATGAGAAAGCCAATTGGGGCATGATACTTTTATAAATAAATTCTCAAAAAGTGTACTTTTATAAATAGGTCCCTAAGTCATAAAATTTTGATTAATCTCAATTTTAAAGACTAAAGCACCACTTTTCTTAAAAATACAAGTCTAAGATATTTAAAAACATGAGAAGGCTAATTAGATCATGGTACTATTACAAATAAGGTTGTCAAAAATCATGATATCGTGTAAAAGTTTGAACCATAAGATTTTGGTCAATCGGGTTGGTTTAAAGAACTAAAAAATTGGATATCTACATATGCCCCTCCCTTGATAAAATTCTAAATAAAGTATGATCAAGGGTAAATTGATGACCGCCTTTGAGTATAAATTGATTGATTTTCTGATTGACTTGTTGGCTTTGAAAAGGGTTAAGAGATTGATTTAATATATTAGCTATTTTGGATCAATCCAAGGGCTTATAAGGTTGTTTTTGATTGTCAAGCAAAAAAGAAGAAGTAAAGGGTTAATGCAGATACACCAAGAATATAATGTCTTCTTATGATCCAATAAACTACCACTATTTTTGCAATGAGGGATAAATTTTCAAAGTTGCCAATCTAGTCAAAGTAGATCAAGTGATTGAATCTTTTAGTTTGGTTCTATTGAAGTGTCAAGAGGATGATGGAAATCATGCATGTATGTTGGCGTGATTCAAATACAATGATGGTTCTAAAGAATGTAAAATTTTAGATGCAAAAAATTAGAAAGCTATCAACCATTAGTCAGATCAAGATATTCTTCTTGTGAAGGGGGATGTAGACCACCTTGGTCTTTCCCAAGTCAAGATTTTTGAAAAGAACATATGCTACATTAGTGTTGTTTTTTGATTGATGAAGTGAAGAGACTGCACATAGTGGGAGAAGGTTGAAGATCCTACAAAAAGAGAAATAGTTGAGAGATTTTTTTTAAAGCCATGATTGTGGCTCCAATTTGATTTTGTGAGCCAAGCTCTTAGCACACATTTTTTTTTGTTTTTGGTGCCATGCTTTTGACACCCTTGTGAACTTGTGTGCCAAGTCGTTTGTGCACAGTTTTGTGTGTGTGTGTGTATATATATATATATATAGCTAGATTTCTAGCACCTTTTGAACCTTGGGCACTAGGGTTTTGGAGCCCAATTTTTTTTTGGGAAGAAACCGGTTGCCCGCTCTAACTCTTCTCATCAGGTTTTAATGATTCTTCTTTTCTTGAAACTTGAGGCCAAAGTTGCATATCTGAGGCTTGACTGGTGCAATTTGAGTGAGACTTGAGTAATCAATGTGCCATGCTTAATTGAGATTATGAGATTTTTAGCCTCCTCTAGGTGAGCCACTTAGGTTCTTTGTCGTCATGCTTGACTTATCACCACCATCATGAAATTTCTAAAGCTGAATCCTCCTTTAGCCATCAAGAATGAGGCATCCTTACTTATTTGGTATACTTTTCTTTCTGTAGCTATGCCTATACCCTATACTATGAAGAAAAAAATATGATTAAGTAGCACTTTTATTTGCATAAGAGAGAAAATAAATCTTCTCTCTCTCTCTCTTTTTATTTTTTAGACAAATTTCTCCATTCTTCTTGGATGTGATCCTCTAGTCAATTCAGTTAGCTTGAGCTTTGGAATTTTTGTTTCAGATTATAGGTGGTTGACCAACTGGGCCTTTTTCATCTTTTGCTTCAGTGTGATATTTTCTTTTGGAACTCATTTCAAATGGTTGGTTTGTTTTCATCATCCTCTCATAGTCAATAGACCGTCCTTGACTTAGTTTCAACTTTTGAATGCTCTTTAGCCTCAATTTCCAAGGTTTATATATCTACAGACACCATCTGGTATTACTCCTTGGGTGGCCATTTTTAGTCAGTACGACACTAAGATAAGATTGGGTTAGCCTCCTAATTCCGGCATGCAATCCAATTTTCTCCCCCATTCCCTTTATTTGATGTAAAAATCTCATTCCTCTTTTGAGGATCTAAGGTTTGTAGACTCATGGATGCCAATCGGTTTATACTTTTTGAGTTCACCTCTCTTGCCTTAGTCTTTCATATAAGACTTATCCCATTGGGACCATGCTTTTCATTATTTATTTGGGGAGATGATCTTTTTTCTCTAAGACGAGATTCCTAAGAGGTTATCCTTCAACTTCTACACTTAGCTTGAGGGCTGACTTTCTTGATGAGCTCTTGATTACTTTAAGACTAACCACCTTACTCTTGAGCTTGCATTCCTGAGATCAAGTTAGAACTTGAGCTTGAAAAATAAGGCAAGGCCTCCAAAGCCACTTCACATCATAACTGACTCTCCCTCCCTTCCTAGCCTCACCTTTCTTTTGAAAGTCTTGCCCCTAGGAGAGAAGAGAATTTGTCCTTTTTTTTAAGAAAAATATTTTTTTATGAACATAGATTCCAAGGGTTGCAAAGTACTTCACCTTGAGAGTTAGTCAATTGATAAGGATTACTAGGATGGACTTTTGTGATCACGTATGGTCCCTCTCAGTTGGGTTTTAGCTTTCTTTTGTTCTTCAATGGGGCACACTTCAGCACAAAGTCTCTTATCTCGAACTTTTGTTCAATTAACTTCTTCTTGTAGAATTGGGATAGTTGTCATTGGTAAGCTTGTGCATAATTAGTTGTACTCAATTGTCTTTCATCTAGTAGTTTAAGCTAGCTAAGAAGAGACTCTAGCATCTTGCTTAGACATAAGCTATTTTGTATTGCTATTCTAAGTGATGGGATTTGGATCTCATATGGTACTACTACCTCAATTTGGAATATTATAGTGAATGGGGTTTGACTCAATTAGGGTATATATGGAAGTACGATAGGCCTATAGAGCTTCATCTACTTTATCTATCCAATCTGATTTTTTACTGTCTTCCATTATTTTTTAATAATCTTAATTAGAGCTTTGTTACTAGCTTCAGCTTGACCATTACCTTGAGGTTAGTAAGGAGATGAATGATGCAACCTAATAGAAAAGTGTTTACAAAAGTCCCACATTTGCTGTGAGAAATTATGGCCCATTATTTGTCATGATCATTTTTGGCACTTGAATTGAGCCATGATATTTGCCTAATAAATTGAACCATGCCTATTACTTTGAGCTTGTGAAAATATTCGATTTTAATCCATTTCGTGAAATTCTCAATAGCAATTATGGTGAAATTTTTTCTACCACCAATGACATTCTTTGATGGTTTGGTCACATCCATAACCCACATCGAGAATAGTCATGGTATTGATAGAGTGTGGAGGGAGGATGCAAGAGTATGAATCTTGTCAGCATGGATTTGGTATTCTTGCATCTCCTTACAAAGCCTCTGTAGTCCTTCTCCATTGTAGACCAATAGTACTTCATTTAAATGATTTTCTTACCAGAATTTGTGCATTAACATGGTCTCCACATATTTCTGGGTGAGTTTCCTTGGGGATTTGGGCGGACTCCTCGTCTAGGCATCTTAGCAGAATTCCATTGAATAATCTTTTGTAAAAATCTAGGATCACATATCAAATTTTCATCATTCAAACTGCTTCACAATCATCTCAAGTAGCATACTCAAGGAAAACTCCCTTCTCTAAGAAATTCTTGACATTATTAAACCACAAGTTTCCATCATCATAGATATTTACCAACTCTGTTAAGAGAATGTGAGCTACAACTTTGGGGTCGTATAACTCTTTCCATCTTCAAATAAGTAGATCATTGGACTTGAGTATTGGTTGCGGGGTTCTTTTAGAGAATGATAAGGTCTAGCAGGTTTCTAGAGGGGCTGTAAAACATCAATCCAAATGAGGCTAGGATATCTGCTAGCAAATTTTTGATTCTTGGGATATGGGCAATAGTAACCTTCTAAAATTACTTAGCCAAGAAGAAGGCTAAGTCTTGATACTCTGAATGTTTGGCATCTTTGGTGTAGCATTAGCCCAAGACTTGTAGGATGATGAGCTTTGAGCCCCTTTTGATCTTGAGGTACTTGACTCCCAAATAAATCACTAGATGCAAGCCAGCTATAAGTATTTCATACTCGACTTGATTATTGGTGCAAGGAAATTCAAGTTGATATGCTCGAGGTATGAAAACTCCTTCGGGTGTGATCAAAATAATGCCTATTCTTCCACTTGCTTGATTTAGGGCACCATCAAAATGCAAGGTCCATGTCTTGGGGTGGTCTTTATTAGAAATGAGCAATATTGACTTATCAGGGGACAATTCTTGAGTTGAGTCCATGATAGGCAACGAGAAATCGGCAAGTTGATAAGCTATAGCTTGTCCTTTAACTAACTTCTTGGTTATGAATTCAAGGTTGAATTCAACTAGGAGCATCTACCATCTTGCGATTTGCCCCAACAACACTAGCTTCTCAAACATAAACTTAATTGGATCTATTTGAGCTTGGATGATTACCCTGTGAGCCATGAAATAATATCTTAGCTTTTGGGTGGCCTAGACCACAACCAAATAAGTCTTCTCCATCTTTGAATACCTTTTCGTGTATCCAATATAGTTTGACTGAGGTAGTACATAACCCTTTATTTCTTGTATTTATCATCCTACACCAACATGATGCCAATTGATTCTTTGGTGATATCAACATATAGGATCAATGGCCGTCCTAAGATTGACAACTTGAGAAGGTACTTTGGATGAACTACAATATCCCCATTAGACCGTGAAGCTCCTTTATGTTCTTTAGGGTGGTATTTCGACAATGGCTTGTGCTTTAGTTGGCTTTGCTTCAATCCCTCTATTAGTTACCAAGAAACCAAGTAGCATGCTCAATGAGACCCCAAATACATACTTCTTCAAGTTTATTCTTAGTTGATGATCCCATGATCTGTGGAGGACTTGCTTTAAGGCTGAGACATGTCCTTTCCTAGTTTGAGACCTGATTAGAATATCATCAACATATACCTCCATATAGTCATGGATCATCTCATGGAAGATTGCCATCATAGCCTATTGGCATGTTGCTCCAACATTCTTTACTCCAAACACCATGACCACATTACATTAAGTCCCCCAAGGAGTAGTAAAGGAAGTCTTCTCTTGGTCTTCTGGTATGAGATGCATTTGATTGTATCTTGAATATCCATCCATAAAAAATAACATTTTATTACCATAAGTATTATCTACTAGGGGATTGATGTGAGGTGGGGGAAATCATCTTTTAGACAAGCCTTGTTCAAATCTCTAAAATCAATGCACACATGTGCCCTACCATCCTTTTTCTTGACTAGAACAATATTTGCCACCCACTTAGGATAGAGGACCATATGTATGAATTTAGCTTGATGAAGTTGTTGATTTTCTCCTTAACCTTAAGCACAATGTCTAGATGTAGCTATCTCAACTTCTATTTTCTTAGTCTCATGTCATCCTCCAAGGTGATCCTATATTGAACCAACCCTCTATCTAGTCTTAGCATCTCCTCATATGTCCATGCGAAGACATCTTTGTATTCTGTGAGGGTTGAGATCAGCCAAGCTTCAAGTTTACTTGGTAGGTTTGCATTGATTAGGATCAGCCTAGGGTTCTTAGGCAATCTTAGGTTGATTTCTTTAGTCAGTTCTATAGTTGTAGCTATCTCCTCATAAAATCTCCTGAGCATCTTTATGATATCATCAAATTCATCATTTTCATCTTCCTCTTATTTGATCTCATAGACCCTAAATTAGTCTTAATGTCGCCCCTTATGTGAATCAAGAAGGAGTGCATCAAGGTAGAACACATTCTTCTTTCATCCTAGGTCCTAGAAAGGTAGTTGACCTATTTTAAACATGTTAAGCATATATTCTGGAATGCAAGTATGAAATTTTTCTAAATCTAGCTACTACAATATTCTAATAAGAGGAAGAAAATAAATATAAACTATAAGGTGGGTCCTCCTCTAGGGAAGGACAATATGCCCCTTATGTCATCATAAGGTTATGCCCTTCTTTAAGCAAGGGGACGGATTGCCTTTTTTAATAAAAAATAGCTGGTTAATCTCACTCACAACACTTTAGAGATCATCATCTTCACCATCTTGTCAACAATAGGGGTTGCATTGGTGTGCTCAACTCATCCAATTGTGAATTGTGAATTGAGCATCCATGTTTGAGGTGGATGTTGATTTAAGTTTTTAAAAGAGTAGAAGGGGTGATCCTTCTTCTTGCACTCCCTCTATAAGAAGTTGAGACCCTCCCTTCTTCTTGGAATTTCTTCAAAAAGTAGTTGGAGATCTCCTTGTTTTCTCCTGCCAAGCCCTTGACCAAGCTTGTATCTAACTTGAACATTATTTCCCAAGGTTTATCAAGGTGAGATGGGCCAAAAATCAAAAATTGAAGACTTGGATTTAAGGGGCATGGAGCATAGGTTGTTTTTTATGGAGCTTAAGATGACAAGAACATAGGGATTATTTTATGTGGTTTGGGTAAGAGTTTCATAAAGATTGAATAGAACTTAGGTATAGCTTAAATGGGAAGAGATTTATTGGGATTTGGCAAAAGGGCTTCACGTGCAATTTGTAGGGATAACTCTATTTTTTGAGTCATGATAGTGGGTACTTTGTAAATTACCTAGTAGTCCTTATCTTGATAGTGGGTATATCACCACTAAGCTTTGTCTCGCTTAAAGTTTTAAATAGAATTTCTCTATGCTTAAGGGAATCAGTTATGAGTTTTAATATTAAAATTTTAGTTGGAGTCTTACCTAGTTGTTCTAAAATATTATACTCTTTTTCAATCTCAATTCCCCCCTTTAGTGAGTTCAGGTTATTTGTTAGTTATAAAGATTATTCTATTAGTTGATTTGCCTTGATTCTCAATAGGTGTAACCTAATTGCTATTATTACCAAGTTTCCCTTTTAAGCAAGGTTTTAAGTTTCAGTTTCGGTTTCGATTTTGGCACCCAGCGAAATTAATATGTTTCACTATTTTGGTAGTTTCGACTTCAGTTTCAGTCATTTCGGTTTTGATAAAAATTATTTTTTAATTATTAATTACGTGTTGACCAAAGTTTGACTATATTTGATTGTACTTTGATTTAAAATTAAAAATATAATAAAATTTTTTAAAAAATTTCAAAAAATTATAACAAATCAAAAAAATTATTAATAAGTTTATCATAATAGTAAATATAATTTAAATTAAAATTTATAATTAATCATTTAGTAGGTAGACCTATCTTTAAATTTAGAGATAATAATTATATTTAATTCACTAAAACCTATAAACCCCTATGTGATTCTAGCTTAGTTTATATAAATTTCTTAAATAATTTATATTTGTGTTTAACGATTTTGAATACATACCAACCTTAGTTGATCAGCAATATTAACTCCTACGATTCGACATAAATTTATTAGAAATAAATATTCAAAATGACTTGCATATAAATAGTAAAGATTATAGGATATTAAATGTGATCATATCTAAATTCTAATATTAACGTTTCGATGCTTAGCTTTTATGTATTAACCAAGATTTTGAGTTCGATTTCGGAATCAGTTTCGACACTAAGAGAACAACGTGTTTCAATCAAAACCATTTTTTTCAGTTTCGACCAAAATATTTTTTTATTTATTAATTATATTTTGAACAAAATTTAATTTAATTTAAATTATTTTTTAGCTTCAAATTAAAACTATTTAATATGTTTAAAAATTTTTGAAACAATGAATAATATCATAGACCAAAAACTCATACACGTGAACAGTCTCCATGCACGTGAACAGTATTTGGCAGAGACTAGCGAGGGTACGAGCGCACTGGCATGGGGGTCAGGCTGGCGAAAACGTTGACGTGGGTGCGAGGGCCACCTCAGCAAGGGTGCAAGCGCGAGCAAGAAGTCGGCGAGGGAGCGAAGCTAGCCTAGTGAGCGCACGGCTACAGGCGTCAGAAGCCGGTGCGAGGGCGTGAGTGTAGGGGTTAAGCCGGTGAGGGTGCGAGCATGGGCGCGAGGCCGAGGAGAGAGTGGGTGCTAGGCTGGAGAGTGTGTGGTGCAAGCACCAGAGGCTGACGCAAGGTCCAGGCTAGTACGGGCGTGAGGACAGCGAGTATTCGGGCGCTGGTGAGAGGCCGGTGAGGGCATGAGCACGGGCGTGAGGCCGGCGAGAGCACGCAGGCACGAGTGTGAGGCCGGTGAGAGGGCACAAGCACGAGCACAAGGCTGGCAATGGCGCGGGCGTCGGGCTGTGAGCCTGCTTGCACAAGCACGCAGGTGCGGGCATGGGGCTAGGCTGGCGAGCTCACTCACACTTGTGCTTGGGCACGGGCACCAAAGGTTGGCACGAGAGCGTGAGGCCAGCAACGACGCAGGCGCCAAGTTGTCAAGCACGCTTGCGTGAGCGTGCGGATGCAGGTGCCAAAGGCTAGCACAAGGGCACGGGCGAGATGCTGACGAGGGCGCGAGCACGGACGCGAGGCTGGAGAGGGTGCGAGTGCCATACTAGCAAGCTCGCTCGCACTTGCGCAAGGGCGCGGGCATGAAAGGCCAGTGTGAATGAGCTCGCTAGCCTGGCGCTCGCACCCATGCACTCACGCAAGCGCGTGGGCGTGGGCATCAGGCCGGCAAGCACGCTCGCGCGAGAGCGCGGTTACCGGTGCCAGAGGTCGGTGCGAGGGCGCAGGCTTGATGCCGGTGAGGGTTCGGGCACTAATGCGAGGCCGGTGAGGGTGTGAGCACAAGGCCGGCAACGGCGCAAGCTCCATGCGGGCGAGCTCGCTCACGCTCACGCTCAAGTGCGAGCGCCAGAGGCCAGCGGGAGCAAGCTTACCAGCCTAGCACCCACACCCTCGTCGGCATCGTGCCTGTGCCATCGCGCTGGCCTCTGGCGCCCGCACCCATGCACTTGTGCGGGTGCTCATGTAATTGAAATATGATCATAATTAAAACTTATATACCACTAAATTATAGTCCAAGTGTGGATCTCAGTTGAATCTGAATTATAGTCAAATTTAACCAATAATTGAGTCCAATTCTAACTCGAATTATTGAAAAATTTAGACTCAAGTTAAACTTCAGCTAAGTGAACTGAGGGAATAAGGTATTTGATTAAAAATTAGGTCCAAAATTCATCCAAAATCTGGGTTAAAATAAAAATATAAGAATTTCACAAATAGGTTTTTGGGTCAAATAAATTCTTACAAAAGGATTCCTAACTAGATTTTTGTTATGAATAGGTCCTTGAAATGCAAATTTTATGAAAAAGTCTAATACAATTGTAAAATTACAAATCGATCTTCACAAATTTAGAATTTATAAATAAACTCCTCAGAAGATCAATAATCATAATTTGATCCTTATGAAATTTATGGTTCGCAAATAAACTCTTTTTAGATTTTATAGTAGGGAATAAACCCCTAAAATTTTGATTTTTACAAATAAACCTTTTAAAAATTTTTATTAACAAATAAATCTAAATTTTATTCAAAAAGAGACTACGAATATTTCAAAAAGTTTATAAATAAATTTTTTTAGAAAAAAATTCCTGAAATTTATAAAATTATAATTGGATCCAAATTTTTTTTAAAATTACAAATAACTCCTTTCAAACCGTTGTTATCTATAGTAAACAAACACTCATCCAATCACAACAGTATCCACCCATAACCAATTCAAATAACAAATATCCGTAGTCAATTTAAATAACAAATTCGTATCCATATCCACTATTTGAATTTTTGAATGAAGATTGATTTGATCTTATAAAATTATAGAATATGCAAAATGAAAAAGAAGGAGAGAGATCAGAAGTAGGAAATCATCAAATAGAGGATCAAATATGGACACCAAAACCCAATTAGAGAGGAAGAAAAAATATGAGTTCTTATCCTTCTTCCTTCTTCGTTCTTTTTCTCATCTTTTTTTCTGTCTTCTTGTTTGGCTTCTATTTGTGAGGATCTCATCACCATCATCCCCGTACTGAGCTCCACCTATGTGCCACCTGCTCTCTCTCTGGAGCTCCATTGATCTGCCTATGGCCATATCCTCTTTGCCAACTCAGCTCAAGTCTCCTCAAGCTCTGCTCACTGCTCTCCTCAGCATCCATGCCATCGGCCTTGGACCAATGGCCAGTAGCCCTTTTCATGTTGCATCAGCTGAGCATTGCCATCTCGAACTCGACCGCCACCACTCCCGTATGTCTCCACCACTAGCCTTGTCAAGGTTTAACTCAACCCCACGCCCCCCTCACCGAAACCCTAGCCTCGCCAGAGAAGAAGATGCCCCAACCTTGGCCTTACTTCGCCAACCTACCCCTCACGTGGCTATCCCTCCCTGCATCCTGAGCTCTTCCCGAGCCTTGTTGACTGGAGCTCCATACCACCTGCCCACAATAGGCTAGGAAACTCCACCGGATCGCCTCGCAGCTACCGTCATCACATATCTCCGCCTCCTACTAGCACAAGCGTAGCCACCATCCGCTGCTATAACCCGCTCCATCATGCTACCTATTGTCTCCCTAAGCTTTGCCTATGTAGCCGTTATTTGTCGATTTTTGCGACCAGATCCGGCCAAGATCCAGCGGATCTAGCCCAAAATTGGTGGAGATGAAGGCTGAGAAAGAGGGGAGGGGCTAGCTCTATAAAGATGAAAGAAGAAATAAAAAAAAGAGTTTTTGATTAAAAATAAAAAAAATTTGGCCAGCAGCAAAAATAAAGAAAGAAGCAAAATGAAAAAAAAAAAAGAGGTGGCCTCGATTTGTGTGTATAAGTCTATTGGATGATAAGTCAGCTTTCAGTTTTGTCACTTTACCAACCTTTGGGTTTATGAATTAAGTTAGCCTTCAAGCTTATGAATCAAACTAGTTTTCGGGCTCAAAAATCAAGTCAGTTTTCGAACTCATAATCACTTAGATTTTAGACTAGTCATCAAGCTTATCAAATATCCATAAGTCAGTCTTTAGGCTTGCAAATCAAGTTAATCTTTTAATTCACAAATTAAGCCAATTTTAGGGCTTGTGAACTAAGTTAGTTTTTAGGGTCATAATCAAGTCAACCTTCAAATTTGCAAATCCAGTCAGTTTTTGAGCTCACACTCTTAAGCCATTTTTTTGAGCTCGCATTTTTAGAAAACTTTCAAGCTCACACTTTTAAGCTAGCTTTTAAGCTCATATTTTTAGACTAGCCTCGGGCTTATACTTCTAAACCAATATTCGAACTTGTATGTTTAATTTAGCCTTCAGACTTGTAACCATTTGAATTATAAGTCATCCTTTGGACTTGCCAAATATTCATGAGCCAATCTTCAAGCTCACAATTACTTATAGACTAATCCTGGGCTCGCCTAATGTTATTATGATATCCGCTCTTATACCAAATCGATTAATATAAATCAATTGAATTAACTAACTTGATCATATTGAACTCAAATTTAAATCCTAATTAAACCAGAACCAAGTTCAAACTTGAACCAAAATCAGGATAAACCTGAACTAAAACTAAGATGAACTAGAACTAGAATTAAGTTGAACCAAACCAGCTTGAAATTTGAACCAAGTTTATTAAAGTACAAATTCAAACCCATTAAAAACTTGTTAAGGGTTGAATCCATGATCCACTAAGGATCCATCGAAAACCTATTAAGGATTCAATCCAAAATCTATTATGGATCCATTAAGAAATTGATAAGGGTCCAACATGAAGTCGAGTTCCAAACATTGAACTGAATCAAATTAGAATCAAATCAAAATCAAGTTCTGAACATTGAACTAAATCATATCAGATCCAAATTAAAATTAAGTTTTGAATATTGAACTAAATCAAATCATATTCAAATTAAGATCACGTTTTGTACATCAAATTGAATCAAATCAGACTTAAACCAAATTAATTCTAAACTTCAAACCAAACTAAACTAAATGCAAGCTTAAACTCATTCAGCCAATCAACCAGATGTTGTGTTCAAATGAAGTCAATCGATAATATACTTAAAACTATCAGCCACACTTCAAAATTAAGCCAACCGAAAAGCATTGCCGATATTTTCAAATTCAATTAATAGCATGCCTAAGAGGTCGTTGATTATCAAATTAAACTAAATTAAGATAGGCTTAAACTCGCTTACTCAATTAGCCAAATACCTTATTCAAATAAGGTTAACTAACAACATGCTTAAAACCGTTGACCACACTTTAAAACTAAGTCAACCTAAAAGTATTAGCGATGC
Organism: Trichopus zeylanicus subsp. travancoricus; assembly: GCA_005019695.1. NCBI lineage: Eukaryota > Viridiplantae > Streptophyta > Magnoliopsida > Dioscoreales > Dioscoreaceae > Trichopus > Trichopus zeylanicus. The sequence goes on along the minus strand of RXID01014401.1, from coordinate 197,149 downwards.
TTCAAGCTCAATCGATAACATGCCTTAGAGATCGTCGATTATCAAATTGAACCACACTAAAGGCAAACTTAAACTCGCTTAGTTAGTTAGTGAGATATCTTATTTAAAAGAAATTAATCATCAACACTCAGAGCTATCAACAACACTCCAAGTTAAACCTAACATGCCATTAGTAAAGCTATTAAAAAGAGTTAATCACCAATGCTTAATACTATTAGCGCTACTTCAGGCTAATTCTAAGTAGCCATCAGTAACACCACCAATATGAAGTTATAGGCAACGCCACTAAGCTAACAGAAGCACTTCAATTAATAGAAGTTATTGCTAATGCTTAAGTTAACAGAAATGCTTCAAACTAATATGGAATTATTGCTAATGCCCAAGGTTAATGGAATTGCTTCAAATATTTTTTTCCTCCTTTTTATGTCCCCTTGGATGACGTTATCAACCAAATTATTAACACCCATTGAGGATCATGTTAAAATCTATCTAAGTCAGACTCTACATGGTCTCGCATATGAGAGTGGGTGGGTTGATAGCGTACATCAAAGTTTCTTTCCTGTTCCCTTTGTCTCATTTTATATTCTTTCATAATTACAAATTTAAATTTATTTTATTGTAAAGTGAGGGTATGCCCTTACTTAACTTATGTATCCCTTCTTTCATATCAATCCAATTATATTTTCTTCTTTTCTTTTGTGTCTCTATTTTATTATGTAGATTTCTCACTTTTTCCTGATGATTATCAGGGTAATTAATAATAGGGTCTTGCACTTATTAAAAATCATATTTTCACAATACTTGATTGTGTATTCAAACCATCACACAATTTGATTTGTCATTTCAAGATTACTCCTTGTGTCTTTCGCTATCCCAAGTAGTTAGTTTCATTCCCACAAGCTGGAGGAAGTGAAGGTTGGTAAGAAGCTAGAGATTATGCCCTTGTATATTTGAGACCATGCCTCGGGACTAATACTTGATTACCTTGGGCATTACCTCCTCCATATTCTCTTGGCTGCCGCTTGTATCATCTTTTTTGGAAATCTCTTGTCACCTTGTGTACCATATTCTCACAAAATCTTTTTTCATATGTGTGCTTTTTGGTGCAAGGTACTAAAAGAATAAATATCAAAAGATAATAAACCAACTTGAAGGGTAGGTAATGAATTCTCAATTAAAAGGCCAATTTTTTTGCTTCTTTGTTAGAGGGATTCAAGCCTTCATGGGTTTTTTTGTCTACCAATTGATGTAGTCGACGAAGATTTTACTAGCCCACACCTTTTCAAATGTTAGCTTAATGATGTTCGAAGTGTGGACCACCTAATGTGCATAGTGCTACTCAAAAATACAAAGAAGATCATCTCCAAAGATTGCAACTTATCCTGAGGAAGACTGATGAGCTAGCTGAGACAATCGAGCTCAGTGACTTCTAGAATAGATAGATCATAAGTAGTTCATTGGCTTGATATGCCTACACATAAAAAAAAACCTAGTGATGTGATAGTTTAGCTCTCCTGTCCCATTGTACAAATGAAATTTTAATGCCTTAAAGACAACAAAAAAGTTGACAATGGAGAGTCAGATGTTAATTACTATTGGAGCAGTAACATGCGAGAATTTTTATGCCACAAGCTTTGTGAGAAGCTAAGACATCAATTTCTCGGTCAACTTGGATGGTGTTGGCTTCCCATTGGATGATTCATTTGTGGACAAAGAATTAACAGGGCCACTACTTGATGGGGATACAGAAGGTTCCCCACTGGCAGTATGCTAATTTCCAATCATAAAGTCAATTATTCTATTAAGACCCTAATTCTGACTAATAAGATTTATAAGCTCAGAAATATCAAAATTATATATTTTAAAAATCTCATCAAATATGGTTGGCAAATAATTCACATTGATTTTAGGGTTTAAGTTCAGATTACTAGCCTTTTTCGACTTGCATAGCACTTTTCTATTCCTAAGATGATATTCCATGGTGTCCCCAATATTCAAGTTCACACATAAGTTTTTTTTTTTAAAAAAAAAAAAAGTACAACCAATCCATAGGTTGCATTCTCTATGACCACAACAACTCTCCCATGGTGAGCTTCCAGTTGTATGACTATATTCTAAGTCTATGTAAGTCTCTGGACTAACTCAGGGTTGTGGAGTCTTTTGTTTGCACTACTAGTCCCTTGACCTACTAGTCACCACTAATAGGGTGTAATCCCTTTGCCTTTTTTAGAGAAAATAAGTACAACTTGCCTCCTTCTAAGGTGAGACTTAAGAAGGTACAATCAAGCAGGATGCAACCCTGGGTCTCATAACTATGCCTATAGCACCAATTCCAATTGGACTCGATATTCAAACATAGGAGACCCTCGAGGTCTCTACTTGAATGGAGTTGGATTAAATTCTAGTTTTTCTCACAATCAATTTTTTTTTACTTGACAAAGAACTTGAACATAAAGAGCACTTCAAGAACACCAAAAAATCAACAATTTATTTTTTTTTCAAATGAGGTAAATGAAAAAGACAAACATATTATAAGGAGGTCCCATTGTGATTGCCATTTTATATGTCTCCTCGATTGGTTCTAGTTTGGTTTGATTTTAATCTATATAGTGAGCTAGTTCTTGAGTTTAGTTTGACTTAACTCTCTTTTCATTTAATTCTTGAGTTTAATTTAACTTAACTCCTTTTTCATGCCTGCACATGCCTTGATGTTTCACACACCCAATCTATAAAACATGAGAGATCCCTAGAAAGTTTGTGGGAGCTTTCTCACTAAGTGCAGGATATACCCATCTTAGTAGCTTTGCCTTCAAGTTTATTTATAAATGAAAGAAAATTGAGAGAAAAGTTCAAGAGTTTCTTGGGTGTAGTATCCAGTTCATGTGAGTATATGAAAACATAAAAAAAATAAACCTAAAAACTTACCCACCTCCCCGATGGAGGAGGGCTTGAAGGTCCCTCCCTATCCCCTTTTGGCATTCAAGGATTTAATTCAAAATGCACTATAATGAAAAAAAATGAAAGCTGTAATCTAAATGCATTAAATAGAATAAAAAAGAAATGAGAAAAATGAAAAAAAAAGTGGAGAAATATAGCCGATATTGTCAAAATAGGATGGTGATTAAATGCCAGTTCTTCGGCCAAAACTTTGATGTTAACAAGAAGTTCAATTTTAGATCTCAACAAAGCCTTATGTCCATTATAAAACTCCTCCTTCTCTATTAAATTATTAAGAACTTCTCCCACAAAATAATAATTTTTAGTATAATCTTCAGGTACCCTTTGTTAGTGAAAATTGGGTGGTATTTATAAGCTAAGAAAGTAGCTGTTTAGGACAAATTTTAGTTGTCAAATTCATGTGATTTTCTAATTAATTGTGACACAAGTATTAAATGGCAGAGATCACATTGCATCATCAATCTAGACTAGAGAGAAATTGGATCAAAGACTGAATGAATTTTGAGTGAGATTTCATTAAATCTTGGTGAATAAAATCTCAACAAAAATATTGGTATAAAATCACATCAAAAAGAGGGGGTTGCTATCTCATTGGCATCCCAAAAATATGAGGCGCTAGCTAGCTAGCTCCCCAAGTTCGAATTTTTAAAAAAAATCATAATTTCAAAAATCATTTTTTGAATTCTGAATTTCCAATTTACTTTTAGTCGATCTTCAGTTTGTTTTTAGTTCATTTTTCAACCTGTTTCTCATAGCTTCTAGACCATTTTTGTTGGTACACCTTTTGCGCAAAAGTTCAAAATTTTAAATGTACTATAATTTTATAAGACAACCCCTAGAATTTAATTTTTTACAACTAAGTTTTTTAACATAATATTTCAGTGGATGACTTTAAAATATAAAATTCAAGATATTTTATAGCAAATAATATAGATTTTATAAATAAATCCCTAACAAATATAATTTTGTAAGTAGGTTCGTGAAATTTGTAAAATCATGATCAAACTTGATTTTAAAAATTAAAACACCAACTTTCTCAAAAAATGCAAATCTAAGAAATTTAAAAGCATGAAAAAGCCGATTGGTATATAGCACTTTTGCAAATAAACCCTCAAATGTGTAATTTTATAAATAGGTCTCCAAAACTTATAAATTCTTGATTAAGTCCTATTGTAAAGACTAAAATGCCATTTTTTTCAAAAATATAAATCTAAGATATTTGAAAATACGAGATAGTACTTTTGGAAATAAAGCTGTCAAAAATCATGGCATTGTGTTAGAGTTTGAAGCGTAAGATTTTGGCAGACTGGGTTAGTTTAAAACTACATGTGTAGGGTTTAACAAACTAAAAAGGTGGATACATGTGTAGGGCGAAGCACCACTTTCTTCTTCTTCTTCTTTTCACCCTCCTTGCTTGCTTGATTGATCCCTTCATCCACATGGGACCTCTTTTTATGGGTCAAGGCGGCTGATAACGTGACAAGAGGAACATCAACCTCAGAGGACTTCTTCCAAGGGGGTTATGGAGGGGCTACCTAAGGAGTCCTTGCTTTCTTCTGTAAGAACTCATTCATAAATGAGATCTAGTTAAGGCCTAAGATCACCATAATCTAGTATTAGACGGGGCTGAAACTTTGTCAATGCAACTTGACACAAAAGGATCAAGCATCCACCAGCTAGTCAAACCACATAAAGGCCATATTATTGTAGACGATCCTCATCAGACCATATGGGGTGGGGTGGGGTTGGCGCAGGGGGGGGGGGGGGGGGGGGGGGGGGGGGGGGGGGGGGGTTTGTGGTGGGGGGATTGGGATTGGGGGCGATGTGGGGGAGGTGGCAAACCTAATCAATTTAACTTCATTGGCTGAAGACACTACAGACGTTGCCCCCAATCACTTAGAAGGTTGTAATCATTTTAAGTGAAGATCCTAATTGGGTGTTTTTTCCAAGAATATATGGAGGAGGGGTTCAAGGTAAACAACCTATACCACTTCTTTGGGATGCACCACCGACCTCTGGTATTAGAGCCTCAACAGCCTTTGAAAGTGTCTATAAACATCTCTAAGTTCTGGGAAAAAACCCTTAAATTTTTCTAGGGTTTGGAAGGCTACTATGAATCAAATGGAGTTTAGGATTATTTGGTTCAAAGCTGAGTCCCAATCACCTAATAACTCTTAGGTAAAACTATCTCTATTTGGTTCAGAGCTAAATCCTAGTCACCTAATATTTCTTGAGTAAAACTATCTATGTGATACCTAAGGCCACCCTCAAATATTTCCCAAAATATGACGAACTCAAATCAAACTATTCCCTAAGTTTTTTGCTATGTACTTCTAACCTTCATAGGTCTAGCTTTGTTTCATCTGAGAAGCCAAAAATCTTAACTAAATGGTTAATGCTTTGCTCTTAGAGGGTTGACTTGGTAATCCAAGCCTTCACATTGGAAAGGACTTTGTTGGATTCAAGGATACCTATTAAGAATAGTAAACTAAGTGAATTTCTACTTTGGTCAAGAAGGTTATAACTAGCCTATTCTTAATCCAAAAGTCCTCATAATATAATCCTACAAGTTCCCCTACTGTTGACATGTTCTCTATCCTAGGTTTGGTATTGCAAGTTAGCAACAAAGAGAAATATGGAGTAACATAGACGAAGATTAGGACTTAAGAACTTACTCAAATTCAAGGTCATAGCACTGGCTAGAGTTGACTCAACTTCTCTTTATACAATTTTAGCAACGGTAGGTGGAGTCAAACCGATGGCCCTTGGTGTGGCCACGAGCAAAATTGTCTAAGATGGAGCAACAGTTGAAGTATCAGGCCCCTTGGAAGCTAGGACGCCATCACTAAAGGCTAAAGAATTGGAAGAGGAAGCTATCAAATTTGCTAGTTGGGAATGTAGACTCGTCAAAGAAGGACAAGTTTGAGATCATTGATGGCCGAAAATGGGGGAAGAAAGTGAATAAGCCTTTATATAACCCTTATTGGGCATTTAGATGTTTGCCATGTGGCTCAATCTGAGCCACCAAAATCCAAAATATAAGAGGTTAAATTTGCTAACCAAATTGCGAGAAACATATTTTAGTTGAATAGCTTGAATGCTTGCAGATATTTTAGTCTTTAAACTATAATTTCTAGAAATCCAAAATTCGTGATAATCCATTACAAGAGATTTAGTGGATATCTTGGCTGAGATCACAGAGTCACACAAATGATGAACAACCTCAGTGCACTATAAATAGGAGGGTATTTACACAAGTAAGGGACTAATACCTAATCTCTTTCTTCTACTCTATTATCACAATCTTGGTTGACGTAGACATCAAAACAGCCATCGCCGGAGAGTTTTTGATAGTTTTTATCACAATTTTTTTCTTATAGATTGACGAAAGTACGGTCTTATGGATTGTGATCTCAAGGAACCTCTCAGATCAAATCGGTGGAGAACTAGGCCACCACAATAAATTCCAAGATCAAAAATATGTTCTAAGAATTTAAAATAATTCTAAATTTAGAAATCTATTCCCAATTCTCAAAATAATTTTGAGTTTAGAATTCTATTCTAAATTCACAGAAAATTTCAAAATTTGTAGAGTTATGCTTAAATGGTGCTGTTGGAATGAAGCACAAATGAAAACAAAACCTGAAGAAATTATCAAGAGGAGTCATCACAGTTGTCGAGGACAAGGAGGGATGCATGATAAGAAATCCTAGCCCTATCAACAAATCTTTTTTTCTTTTTAAGATAATTAGATCCAAATTATTGAGTCAGTTCTTAATATAATAAATACGTCATACGAATGTTTGGACCTAGACTTATTAGGACTCATTTAGTTTGAGATTAGCTAATTTTCTTAGGACATGTTTGTTATGTAGAATTTCAAAATTCTAAGAATTTAATATTTTGAAACTTCAAAATTCTTAATTTGAAAATTCTAATAGTATGTTTGTTTTGAAAATATGTAAATTTAGAATTTTAAAATTTTTATTTATTTTGTTAGACTTACAAATTCTAATATTATGAGTTTTATGTTTTGTTTGAGTATAAAGTTTAAAATTTTGGAATCCAATCAATTTAGAAAAACTAATAAACCCTATAATTATTGAAATTTGAAAGTTTTGTATATCTCACGAAATAAATAAATTTTTAGAAGAATTGAGTGGTGTTTATCTAAGACATTAATCCCATTTTTAGCTACCCACAATACGAGATAGGATCTATTAGTGGACACGAAGCTCATTTTTCTACCATTTAAACGCATTTTCAAAATAAGAAAGTTTTATTTTCTAAAAAAATTTTTATTACGGCACATTTTTAATTATCTACTACAACAAGCAAGATTTAAAAGATCAAGTCTCACCTGCAATTGAAAGGTGAGCTCCTAATATTTTAACAAAAAAAAATCAAGAATTTAATTTATGACCACGTGAGAGGTACATAGAAGGGTATTTTTGTTATTTTATTAAATAGAACATACATCAAATAATAGCAGATGAAATCAATGTTGTTGTATCACAAATTTCAAAAAATAAGCTTGGGGTGTAAAGGAGCCGAACTGAGCTGAGCTCATCTTAGAAAAAAGTTAGCTCGAGTTCAGTTCAAACTTGAGCCGAGCTAGATAAATCAAGCTTGAGCTACTCCTCGAAAGGGCTGACGAGGTCCAAGTTTTGAGACTTGGAGGCTCGGAGCGGATCAGGGGCTGAAGGACGAGCTAGAATTGGAGTCAGATCGAAGGTTAGGGGCTATTTGGTTGAGGGTGAAGCTCAAGATCAAGGTTAAAAGAAGGGGGTAAAGTGTAAAAACATAATGCGGTCAAGTAAATTTTATTTGGTTACTGATCTAACTAGGGACTGGTTCAAATTTTTTCTGGACTATTTTACTCTCAATTTTTCTTTTAATTATGTTTTCGTCCTCGCTGTCGTCTCCTGCGAGGTACAGCGTGCCGGGCCAGCTCGGGCGGTGAGCTCGTGCGGGGAGCTGGCCGGGGGAGCTGGCCGGGTGAGCTCGTCAGGCGAGCTCACCAGGAGAGCTGGCACGGCGAGCTGGCATGGGCAGCTCAGGCCACGAGCTGATTCTTGACCAATACAAAGCTACCATTGGAGCTGACTTCTTGACCAAAGAAGTGCAATTTGATGATAGGTTGTTCACATTGTAAGGGATTCCTGATAGTTTTGCCTACTAACATGATTGAAATTATTTGTTTATATATTGCAGTGTGGGAAATTGAATTATCATCCGGCGCTTGGAATTGTAAGCAGATAGGTTCTATTTTGTCATTCTATTTCTGTGTTAGCCTTCTTTGTTTCCTATCCAAAATGGCAATTGGAATTGGAAGTAATTTGGTTTAATTTTGTGATTCTATCTCTTTGCATGCCCAACTATACGAGTGAAGTTCCATCAAACCTTGGGCCATTGTGAAGAATATTTTTGGCTGCAATTTTTTCAAACATGTTCTAGTGAAGTTTGTACATTGAATTCATGTTTGGCTGCATTGCGTTTTCCTTATGCTATAAATCAAAATTGAGAATTTTTTTATTCAAAATTAAACCAAATGCTTGGTTAGTGTGTCAATCATGCTAACGCTAAACAATATGTAATTTCCAAGAATTTTGTGTTTATCCATTGGGGTCACCTAGAAAATTATAGCTATTGTAGTTTGATTTATGTTTGAAATTTTTCTGAGTTTCAGACGCAACTAAACTAGGTTTAATATTTATTATTTTTTATTATTTTTATATATTTAATAATATTATTATTATATTTTTCTAATTATTTACAAATAAAATATGATAAAAAACTATTTTTTAAAAAGAATTATTTTACATGAAAATAATAATAATTAGTTAACATATATTTTTATAATTACAAAATTTTAAATTAAGTTTATTATATTTCTGTATTAATTTATATATAAATTATTATTTTGTGTAATATGCTAATTCTTAATTCTCATCTCAACCAAATATAAGAATTTAACAACTTATGAAATTGATCAATTTCATTTATTAACCAAACAACGAAATTAGAATTTATGAATTGGCCAATTTCTAATTTTTTACAGTAAATACTCATCCAAACACTGAAATTATCTAATTTTTTAAATTTTTTAATTCTTCGTAATCGCTCAATTCTATAAGGGTACTTTCGTCATTTAGTGCGGCAGATTTTATTTTTAATAGGCAGATTTGTCATTACCCAACGCCCCATCAGATCCAACTTTCCATAAATAATTGGTTAACTTCAGCCGATGGTTGCAAGCTTTTGCTTGCTTTGGGCTGCCCGCTCTGGTTCTCTCATTGACTTTCTGCTTGCTTCGGTATCATCTCAATCTCATCCTCTTCATCTTACAAACTGGTTTCTACTGATCAAGTGATCTCTCTAAGCATTTCTGTGATTTCATTCTTACTCTTCTTCAGTTGTTCTCATGATCATTGCTGTTGTTTGACTGATCTACTTTGGAACTAACACATATCTTCTACTACCACTGTCTGTATTATCTAATTCCTTGTTATTAAGTGTTTTTTGTGATGATAAACATGCTTTGTGACTTAATCTGATCCTATATTAGCTGTTTCCTCGTTACATAATTTGATGTTTAGTCTGGAAAAAGGGGATCGTTTTGATTTAGGGGCCAAAATACAGTTTTTTGCTATCTGTTTTAAACCATGGAATCTGTTTGCTTTTATTATCTTTCCTCCCTTTCTGGTTCTGGTCTCATGCTAGATATTTGTTGGATATTATTATTTTGGTAGCTTTTCTGGGATAGTTTTTGGCACTTCTTGATGAGATATTTTGGTGGACTTTGATTAGCTTTGAGGTGGATGAAATCAACATATCACTTGTTTCCTCTTTATATGCATTTCTCCAGCTCTTTGATGCCATGAATGCCAAATTTATGGGTTGCAATCCTTGTCTTCCTAGTTTTCTTTTTTGGCCTATTACTTACTGCTGTGTTGATGACAATCACTACTAACTTTCTTTGCTTCAATGGCTTTTCTTTTTTAAATTATATTTCACGTGAAATTGAACTTATTCATTGGTTGTTATAAACAGGCTCATCTAGTGACAATGGTGAAGACATTTATTTTGGTGGCCATATGCTTGTGGGCTTTGTCATATTCCTGGCTTGTCCATTCTTCATCAGATGGCTTGGTGAGAATTAGCTTAAACAAGAAGAAACTTGATTGTGATACTCTCAAAGCGCTTAGAATTGCAAGGGAAGAGTACAGACGTCACCAAAATTGTGGCAGTCGTCATACTCTGGCCAGTTCTGATTCTGACATAATACCCTTAAAGAACTATCTGGATGCTCAATATTTTGGAGAAATTGGCATTGGATCACCTCCACAAAAATTCACTGTCATATTTGATACGGGAAGTTCAAATACCTGGGTCCCATCATCAAAATGCTACTTTTCTGTGAGTTTTTTGTTTTAATTTCTACTTGGTCGTATTCTTTATTCTCTATATAAATGGATGAGAACGGTTCAGTTCTTATTGTTTCATTATTGCAGCTTCCCTGTCTTATCCATTCTAGGTACAAGTCAGGCAAATCCAGCACCTACAAAAAGAACGGTAAGATTGTCTTTGAGAAGCATATTTACTGTCAGCAATGTGATAGTCTTGATTTCTTCTTTCAAAGTCTTGTACTATTTTAAGATTTTCTTTATCATGGCAAGAGACACCATTTTGTTTTGCAGCAGATAACAATGTATTTCCATTGGATCCCAACCCTTAATGCAGTTTTTGCTTTTCAAAAAATAGCTGACTGTTCATTTGTAACTTAGTCATTTCCTCTGCTTAAACTGGATATTGAATTGTTCTAAACCAAAGGACTGGATATGTAAATAAAAATAGAAGTTTATGCTTCTCAGTACTGTACATAAATGACAAAGAACATTTTGGTGTATTTTGGTTTCTGCAATCCTTATTTTGCTTTATATTTTTCCCAGTCAAAACCAATAACACCACATTTTTGTGAGAGAATTTATTTCATTTTCCTCACAATATGAGTTTGCTTCTCAATGTTAGCATAACAAATTTGCAATCACGTTGGAATATCGAATTTTTGACACAATTGTCAAAGATTTCTTCAATTTTCCAGCCATACATATGACTGCATATTTATTTACTAATCATGTGAGTCATATAGTTTGCAAAGTCCTATTCATAATAATAAACAAGCATCTAACAAAATATCTCATAATTATGATTTTATGTTTCTTTTGTTTTGTCAGGAAAGTCATGCAAAATAACCTATGATTCAGGGGCAATATCTGGTTTCTTCAGCCAGGATCATGTCCTAGTGGGTGACCGCACTGTTAAAGATCAGGTTTACTTCTTGTGGATATCACCTCATTTGCTACTTAGAAAATTTGAACATTTCTTTGCCAAGTTGAAGAAAATGTATTGTCTTCTAGGTTTTCATCGAGGCTACACGCGAGCTAAGTCTCTCATTCCTACTGTCAAAGTTTGATGGCATAATTGGGCTTGGCTTTAAGGAAATTTCTGTTGGAGAAGTTCCACCCATTTGGTATGAGTTTATGTGACTGGGTCTTATTTCAGATTTCTTTCTGTATTATTCTTTTCTTTTTTTGTTCTTCAATAAAAAATATTGTACTAAAATATTCTACCTAAGCTTTTAATGTAGGATGCTGCATCTGTTTATATGGATTAGCATTGTTGCATTCTTTCAACAGGCAGGGCATGATTGATCAGAATTTAATACAAGAAAAAGTTATGTCTTTCTGGCTCAATCGTGATGCCAAAGATTCAAATGGAGGTGAGCTCATTTTTGGTGGTGTTGATCCAAAGCATTACAAAGGTGATCACACATATGTTCCAATCAGTCGCAAAGGATACTGGCAGGTAATCAATGATAAAAATGGAAGACCCAAGTGCAACTAATGAATCAAGAATAATTTCTAGTTTGAACTTGTATTTTTTTATTTATTTTTTCAGTTTGAAATGGGGGATTTTCTAATTGGCGACCAATCAACAGGTCTGTCTCTCACCAACCCTTAGGAGACCATACACTCATGCATAATGTGAAAAAGGACACCTTTATCTTGAAATTCATCCTTTCATAGTTTTGACTATTGTAAAGCTTCATTTTTCAGGCTTCTGTACCAGTGGCTGTTCTGCTATTGCAGACTCCGGAACGTCCATGTTGGCAGGTCCAACTGTATGTGGCTTTTTCTCTCAAACACTAGTAGTTAGTAAAATATTTGGAACATTTATGACTAATTTATCAGTACAACAGTTCTCTCATGGATTTTATTTATAGAAGAGAGTTAACATCTCATTTTTGGCTAATTCATCTGTGCAACAGTTCTCTAAAGGTGCTGTTGCCCGAAAAAACTTGTAAAACGTAGACCTGACTTAGAGTGGAGTTATACTATTCAGATTCCTCATGGAATATGTCTAAACTTTTTTTTCTTTGATCAAGAGGAATATGTCTAAACTTGATATCGAATTAGCAATATTTGGAGCTGCTGAACTAGTGTTAACTGACTTGTTTATGTGGGAAAAACTTTGTAGGTTTTGCATCTCATCTACTCATTTTTTTCTTGTTGATGACTGCTTTTGTCCATATTTGCTTGTTCAGACTGTTGTGGCTCAAATCAACCATGCCATTGGTGCAGAAGGGGTTATCAGTCAAGAGTGTAAATTAGTTGTCGCAGAGTACGGAAATATGATTCTTGAATTGTTAATATCAGAGGTAGATTTCTTTTTCTCTTCTATTATTTGTGATCACTTATGGCCATTTCCGTCCACCCACTGGACCCATAACCTGGAATAGAAGCAAACATCTTTTCTTCAATCTTCACATCTGGAAAGTTCCATGATTTACTGAGTATGCTAAGTATGTTATTCAATTCACAAACAGACCCAGCCGAAGAAGATCTGCAGCATGATTGGGCTGTGCATGTTTGATGGATCCCGATACATTGGGTTTGTTGCTGACTTAATTCCTGCAGCATGAAACTAAAGTTCCTTAACATTTAGTTTATTTATTTTAACAATCTGTTTCTTTCTTTCCTATCCTTGCTCTAAGTGTTGAATATAATGAATGTCATGCAGTGCTGGAATTAATTCTGTAACTGACAAGCCAGTGAAAGAAAAAACATCAGTTGGTGAAGATCTTCTATGTACTGCTTGTGAGATGGCTGTTGTATGGATGCAAAATCAGCTGCGGTTGAATGAAACTCGGGAGTGGATATTGAACTATGCAAATGAGGTTGTGAATCATCTCTGCTCTTCCTCCTTCAGAATATCAGTCATGGTCAAGGGACCTAAGTGAATATTAACCTCTAAACTTCTTTTGTTAGCTTTGTGAACGACTCCCAAGCCCCATGGGAGAATCGACAGTCAACTGTGATAAGATACCAACCATGCCGGATATTTCATTCCAAATTGGAAACAAGGCCTTCAAACTTTCCCCAGATCAGGTGAGCTGCAATTTATGAGTTACACTACCTATCATCACATTGCTAATTCTTGAGATACGACTATTAATTTTTTTAATGTCTTTTCACATTCTTGCAGTATGTTCTGAAAGTGGAACAATTAGGAGTAACTGAATGCTTAAGCGGGTTTGCAGCGCTCGACATGCCTGCGCCGCGCGGCCCTCTCTGGTATGCCACCATTATTCTACTTCTATTACTGTTCCACTTCCAAGCTTGTTCTTGATGTCAAAACACATACATGCAGGATTCTTGGAGATGCATTCATGGGCGCGTACCACACAGTGTTGGACTTTGGTAATGAACGGATAGGGTTTGCAGAGGCTGCTTAAGGTCAATCAAAGATGTGCTTGTACATGGACGTACCGCTGCTGTTTCCATATTTGTAATAACGTAAATTTGAAGCTGAGCTGCAGTGGACCTAATGTTTTCACTTCTTGTGTATGTCTATAATCCAAGGTTTTAAATTTCGATTTCGGTTTCAATTTCGGTTTTGGCATTTAGTGAAATCGATATGTTTTGGTCGTTTTGATTCAATTTCGGTCGTTTTGGTTTCGACCGAAAGATTTTTCTTACTTATTAATTGTGTGTTGATCAGAATTTGACTATATTTTGACTATACTTTGGTTTCAAATTAAAAATACAATAAAATTTTAAAAAAAATTTATAAAAATTTAAAAATTATGAAAAAATTTATAATTAATTTTACCACAATATTAAATATTATTTTAATTAATTAAAATTAATTTTAATAGTTAATCACTGTTTTTATATATTACTATATAAAAAAATATACGAGAAATAATATGAATATGATTAAAAAGTTAAAAATTAACATAAACAAATTTAACTTATTATTAAAATATATTTGACACATACATAATTTATTAATTATAACGTAATACAATTAATTATTATCTTCATCATAATCATTATCAGTTGAGTTTGAAACATTTGGATGTGTATTTATGAATTCAGTACCTAAACGATTGATATGAACATTTATAGACATACGAGACAGAACAATTAGTTTTGCGTGATCTCGTGGTAGCGATTCATATGGGGGTGAGACCGACACAAATTTTTTTGACTTTACTTTCGGTGGAATGGTCATGCACACATGCACGTGGACAGAAAAATCAACTCGTTTCGATCAAAATTATTTTCATTTCAGTTTCAACCAAAATTTTTTTTTATTTTTTAATTATATTTTGACCAAAATTTAACTTTATTTTAATTATTTTTAGTTTCAAATTAAAAAAATTATAATATGTTTAAAACTTTTTAAAATAATGAACAGTTACGTGAATAATCCCATACAAGTGAATAGTATTTAGCAGAGACTGGCGAGGACGTTCGAACCGGGCTGGTGACGGCGCTAGTGTGAGTGTGAGGCAGGCGAGGGAGTGGCGGCAGGTTGGCGAGCACACGGGAGCCAATCTGGCGAGGGTGCGAGCTCAAGCATGAAGCCGGCACGAGCTCGCCCCGCATGCTACAATCGTCTTATGAGCTCGCCGCGTGAGCTCCCCGTACGCTGCACTCGCCCTGCTCGCAAACGCGCATCGAAAACCTTAAACCACAACAGATCGACCGATCTGTTGCGACACCGGCCGAAACCGAACAATTTCGACTAAAACGATTCAATTTTAACCGAAACGATTTTAATTTCGGCCGAGATCTAAATCCTTGTTATTATCCTTGTCATAGAAGAGCGTTTGAGAATGGAAAGCATAGAAATTAGCAAGCTCAGAAACTGTTTTATGAATTCCTGTTCGGTTGGGGTTTATGAATTCCATTTCTAGACAAGTCCAACGTTGCTCATCGGAAGCTCCCTGGCTTCGGTCTCGGCTCCTCCGCCGATCGGACACGTATCTCGGTGGTTGGCGAGCCAGGGAAGAAGCTCAAAGATTTGATGGATGACTTCAAGGCCTCTGGTCTTGGGTGGCGAAGGACTATAAAGAGACGGTTGGGTGGCGGTACTTCACAGTAACCAGGCAATAAGCCGACGACAGGACCATCGAGTAGTTAATATCGAGCGGTAAGAGTGAGACATTCATGCAACAGGCGATCAGGGAGCATGGTCAGGGCAGGTGCTAGACATAACATCGGAGATCCTGGAGTGGCTTGACGGAGAGAGAGAGAGAGATGTTTCAAAAAAAATTTATAAAAGACTAAATATAACAACTTTGAAGGTTGAGTTGAAAAATTGCAAGGTTAAAAGAAAAAATTTTACTAAACTTTTAATTTAATTATAATCAGAAAATTATAGATAATAATTTTTTAAAAAAACTTAGATAAATATTGAAAATTCAAAAAAATTTCATAAATAAAATAAATTATAGGAGATTATGCACAAAATAAATTATAAATATTTGTCTTTCAAAGCATTTAAACTCGTCAATACGACTCAACCAGTTTAACTGATCATTTTTATGCAATCTAAAGTTTAAAAATATAATTTTAGAATTTTTTAGATTTTATTTGTAAAAATGCATCTATCTACAAAATTCAATATGTTTGAATTATTTAAAGTAAAAGTTTTTTTAATTTTTTTCAAAAAATGGAAGTTTCAAATACTAACTTATAATTATTCTTTTTGCAGAAATTTATTTGTAAATTCTAGTTTTTTAATTTTTTTTGCAAAAAAACCTAAAATATTAGGCATCACATACTTAATATAAAACACAAAATTTTGTAACTATATAATAAATCATGTTCAAATATATGCATCAATAATATAATAATTATATAAATTTTCGTTGCATTAACACTTATTTTCAACAATGCATCCGCTCAATAACTGCTCTTGGATTCTAAGCTCCCCAACCATTCTGGGGCTTTATAGAAAAATCTGTGCTTCAATTTCTTCAAAGGAAGATGGAGTAAGTGGAGAGGTTGCACTGTTCATATATTTTGGTGAGGGGGGTTACAACGTGTTGAGTTTTTGGTGTTTTGAATTCGAATTACAGTTTTGAGTTAAATTAGAAATCTAAAATTGAATTTAGACTTATAATTAATTTGTAATATTATGAATTATAATTAGAATAAAACTCAAACTCAATAAAGATCTATAAATATACTATGGGCTTAATTGTAGTATGATGTTGAGGTTGAACTAGAGAGAAATAGAGAGAGAAGAATAAAGAGAATAAAAAAAAGAGAAAGAGAGAGTGTGTCGGCTCTCATATGTGGGTCTTTCAGTGCTTCGCAGTGGTCTCTCATGGTGGTTTTTCATGGTGTTCTATTGAAAATTTCCTCTGAAGGTGGAGGTGTTGTCGAGACTTGGTGAAAAAATTTAGTTGAATAAGAAAAAGTACAGCCTTTTCTTATAAATTCTTATAAAGCCTTCTTTTGATAGTGGATCCCTTGTTATCTTATCTTATTATTTTCTTTTGTCTTACATTACTTCTCGTTTCTTGTATTATTTCGATAATAAGGTAATTTGTAAATCTTACACTGCGAATCCCAATAAATTAATTTTGAGTTAAAACGTGTTGAGTTTTTGGTGTTTTGAATTCGAATTACAGTTTTGAGTTAAATTAGAAATCTAAAATTGAATTTAGACTTATAATTAATTTGTAATATTATGAATTATAATTAGAATAAAACTCAAACTCAATAAAGATCTATAAATATACTATGGGCTTAATTGTAGTATGATGTTGAGGTTGAACTAGAGAGAAATAGAGAGAGAGGAATAAAGAGAATAAAAAAAAGAGAAAGAGAGAGTGTGTCGGCTCTCATATGTGGGTCTTTCAGTGCTTCGCAGTGGTCTCTCATGGTGGTTTTTCATGGTGTTCTATTGAAAATTTCCTCTGAAGGTGGAGGTGTTGTCGAGACTTGGTGAAAAAATTTAGTTGAATAAGAAAAAGTACAACCTTTTCTTATAAATTCTTGTAAAGCCTTCTTTTGATAGTGGATCCCTCGTTATCTTATCTTATTATTTTCTTTTGTCTTACATTACTTCTCGTTTCTTGTATTATTTCGATAATAAGGTAATTTGTAAATCTTACACTGCGAATCCCAATAACAACAAAACTCGCTTCTACAATAGATAAATCAGGAAGAGAATTACCCTTCTCACACTCGGAAAGGAAAACATTAGTTTTACATATAACTCGATTCGGATATGAGATATACACTACAACATTTTTGGGTAAGTGCGGCTAATACTAAAAAAATATAAAAAAATACTATCAGTGCTTTTTTGTAGTTCTTATGAAGTTTTTCCAAAAATTCCATTCGCAAACATTAACAACATTAAGAACTATTGATATAGATTTTTTCTGATTTTTATTTGCTATTAAAAATAGTTAGAAATAGAAGAATTTTGTTAGCACTTCGATAAAGTGACACCAATGATTAGTCATTATTAATGCTTATCTTGAAGCGCCAATAGACAATTTTGTTGTTGCTTATATTAAGGTTTTAAATCTCGGTTTCGATTTCGGTTTTGACATCTAACGAAACTAATACGTTCGGCTGTTTTGGCCGTTTTGATTTCAGTTTGGGCAGAAAGATTTGTTTTAGTTATTAATTGTGTGTTGACCAAAGTTTGACTATATTTTGATTGTACTTTTACTTCAAATTAAAAATATGATAAAATTTTGAAATTTTTTTATAAAAATTTAAGATTATGAAAGAATTTATAATTAATTTTACCACAATATTAAATATTATTTTAATTAATTAAAATTAATTTTGATATTTAATCACTGATACAGTTTATTTTTTATATATTACTATATAAAAAATATACGAGAAATAATATGAATATGATTAAAAGTTAAAATTAATATAAGCAAATGTAACTTATTA
Organism: Trichopus zeylanicus subsp. travancoricus; assembly: GCA_005019695.1. Taxonomy (NCBI): domain Eukaryota; kingdom Viridiplantae; phylum Streptophyta; class Magnoliopsida; order Dioscoreales; family Dioscoreaceae; genus Trichopus; species Trichopus zeylanicus. Next base: position 178,907 of record RXID01014401.1, on the reverse strand, counting down.
TTAAAATATACTTGACATATACATAATTTATTAATTATAACATAATACAATTAATCATCATCATTATCATAATTATCATTAGTTAAGTTTGAAACATTTGAATGTGAAATTATGAATTTTGTACTTAGACGATATAAATGAACATTTATAGACATATGAGTTAGAACAACTAGCTCTGTGCGATCTCGTGGCAGCAATTTATATGTGGGTGAAATCAATACAAATTTTTTTTTGGCTTTGTTTTTTATGGAACGATCATACACGCATGCACGTGAACAAAAAAATTAATGTGTTTCGGTCAAAATTATTTCCATATCAGTTTTAACCAAAATATTTTTCTATTTATTAATTATATTTTGACCAAAATTTAATTTAATTTAAATTATTTTTAACTTCAAATTTAAAAAATAATATGTTTAAAAATTTTTAAAATAATGAATAGTCACGTGAATAGTTTCATGCACATGAACAATATCTCGTAGAGATTGGTGAGAGTGCCGGAATCGGGTTGGCGACGGTGATGGCTTAGGTGTGAGGCCGGCCCTAGCTCGCGGGAGTAGGGGTCAGGCCGGCGAGGGCGTGAAGCGGGTGAGGGAGCGGCGACAAGCTGGTGAGTACACGGGGGCTAGTCCAGCGAGAGCGCGGGTACTCGGCTGGCGAGTCCGCTCGCGCAAGCGTGTAGGTGCTGGCACTAGAGGTCGGCTTGAGGGCGCAAGCTCGAGCATAAAGCCGGTGTGCTGGCACAGGCGGGGCGACGGCATGAGCTCGCCGCGCGAGCTCCCCACACGCTACACTCGCCCCGTTTGCTTGCGCTCGCCTCGTCCGCTCTGCACTCGTCGAAAATCCTAAAGTATAATAAAATCGATCGATCTGTTGCGGCACCGGCCGAAATTGAACCATTTCGGCCCAAACGGTTCGATTTCGGCCGTTATTTAAAACCTTAGCTTATACAATAAGGATTGAGAAAATTTCATTGTGTACATTTACGCATAGAAATTTTTTTTTACTTGTGCCTTTTTTTAAAGACCGATAAAATATTTTTGTTTGTAGATGTTTTTCTTAAGTATTGATTAAAAATTTTAGTTGGTATTTTTTGTTAAAGTTGACTAAAAATTTTTACCAACGCTCTATTGAAACTGTTGATAATAATCTCAATATGTTTTAAATATTTTGCTAGCATAAATCATACAAAAAATTTACATTCAATTAGACTTGTACATTGAATGGAGAAATATTTTATATTCATTCCAAACAATTAAATGTAAATAATCTAAATTTAAATTTCAAATCTAAAATGTCAAACTTGACATCCAAACCGCCACAAATTCTAAAAATAAATTTAAATATTTTTAAATAAATGTCATCTCCTGCGTAGATTTAAATTTTAGGAAAGTTAGGATTCATCTATGTCAAAATAAATCATCAATACTTGTCAATAGGGGTGTGCATTCGGTTAAAACCGAACCAAACCGAATCGAACCGGCCGAACCGAATTTTCTGAAATTTTTGAAAACCAAAACCGAACTGAACCGAACAGTAATAGAACCGAACCGAACCGAACCGAAATATTTCAGTTCGGTTCGGTTATAACCGAATTGCAAAACCAAAATTGACAGGGTTTAAATCTGGTCATTTGCATAAGGGATTAAGGGGGAAAAAAAATTTAGTACAAGATATACATTATACTTCAAGTGAATCTAAGTCTTCAAGTTGCAGCAGCAGCACAGCAGGAGGCTAGGAGCAGGCTGAGCTGCAAAATACTTCAACAGCAGGAGCAACACAGCAGGAGGCTAGGAACAGCAGCAGGCAGCAGCAGGAGCAACACAGCAGGAGAAAGTAAGCAACACAGCAGGAGCAGCAGGAGGCTAGGAGCAGCACAGCAGGAGCAAGTGAGCAACACAGCAGGAGCAGCAGGAGCAAGTGAGCAACACAGCAGGAGCAGCAGCAAGTGAGCAACACAGCAGGAGCAGCAGCAAGTGAGCAACATAGTAGGAGCAGCAGGAGGCTAGGAGCAACACAACAGGAGGCTAGGAGCAGCAGCAGCAGGAGCAACACAGCAGTAGGCTAGGAGCAGCCGCAGCAGGAGCAACACAGCAGCCAGCAGGAGCAAGTGAGCAACACAGCAGGAGCAGCGGGAGCAACAACAACACAGCAGGAGCAACACAGCAGGAGGCTAGGAGCAGTAGCAGGAGCAGCAGGAGCAACACAGCAGGAGCAGCAGGAGGCTAGGAGCAGCACCCCTAGGAGCAACACAACAGGAGCAAGTAAGCAACATAGCAGGAGCAGCAGGAGGCTAGGAGCAGCAGCAACAACAACAACAACACAGCAGGAGCAACACAGTAGCAGCAGGAGCAATACAGCAGGAGGCTAGGAGTAGCAACAGCAGGAGCAACAGCATCTAGAGCAACACAGCAGGAGCAGCACAGCAGGAGGCTAGGAGAAGGCTGAGCAGCAACAGCAGGACAATGTATAGTTGCAGACTAGCAGTCTAGCAGAAGTGGGCAAGCTGCAAAACACTTCAATAGCTCAAATTCATGTAACAAGACAGTTCAAGACTTCAAGTTGCAGGAGCAGCAGAGGAGCAGGAGTAGCACAGCAGCAGGAGCATGTATATTGTATAGTATCAGAAGCTGGCAAGCTGCACTGCTGCAGAACACTTCAACAGTTATGTGGTTTAGAATAAATATGACCAACTATAATTATGTGGTTCAGAATAAATAACAGTAATTATGTGGTTTAGAATAAATATGATCAATTCAGTAATCAGTTAGCATTTTAACTTTGAAGGATTATATCATGCCAAATGATCCATTAAGAAAAGCTTGAGAAATCTCCTGTAGTCCTGTGTACAGAAGTAACAAAACAGAAGCTAGAACTCAGAAGGCCCAGAACCAAAAGTTCCAACTTCTAAGCAGCATAACATTACTAGGGTGAAGCTAAAGAATGAGACAATCGTCCAATCAGTCACTTGCCCATATGCGAGCATAGCATATGGCAATGAGCCAATAATTCAACATCTTCATCGCCTCAAACAGCTTATGAAAAATTCAACAAATATCATTAAAAGAAACCATAAAACAATTCCAAGAGGGTCATATTGTCATATTCGCCTTATACCGTCATACCCAGCATCCCTCTCTGGCTGTCCCCGTGAGCGAATGGTAGGTAGTGGTTGCCTTCACAGGCCATCCAAACAACCATGCCATTGCTACAAGTAGGGGTGTGCATTCGGTTAACCGAACCGAACCAAACCGAACCGAACCAGAGTAGGGGACCATTGGAACACCTCCGCATCAAAACACCAAAGACAAAAAAAACCTCAAATAAAAGCAAAAATTCAAGAGGCTCAGATGGCTTTGATGCATCATCAAAAACGAAGATGTCTCCCCTCAGGCATCAACCTGCTCGGCTGCTCCTACAAAATAATAGTTGGATACATACCTGTCCCTCGATAGTTGGATCATACTGTTGAACTTAAAAAACATAGTAAAATATCATCACAGTTAAAGCAATTAAGAAAATATCAGGTAAGTAGGTAACTGGGTAAGAAACTAAGGACATTAAGATTATAACTTCACACATGCACTGATGCTGCGATGCACATGAATGATAAGGATATATAAGAATGAATCTGCAAGAGATGACCATAGAAAGTTAGGAACATGAACAGAAATGCATAAAAAATAAGTAAACATATTCAAACCTTAAGATGACTTTTCAAAATTCAACGGTTGTAACATCCAATTTCATCTTTATCAACTCTGAAATAAAAAAATCAATCAATGATTATCTGATCATAATAAAGAAATATACAATACAATAATAAAAATATTAGCAATGCAAATCTTACTCTCTTGAATCTTTTCAAGTTCTTCCAAACTTTCCTCAACATTGATTTCTGTTTTTGAATTTTTTAATCCAATATTGAGTGCAAATGAGAGCTTGTACTAGTGTAGGAGTCAAAGAGCTACGAAAACGATCAAGTATGCGCCCTCCTGTACTAAAAGCTGATTCAGAGGCCACTGTAGAGATAGGTATAGCTAACATATCACGAGCCATGTGTGACAAAATAGGAAATCTGCAGCTATTCACTTTCCAGAAGCCCAGAACATCAAAGTTTGGCGCATTTTTTTCAAGATCCTCTGATAAATACTTGTCTATCTCAGACTTCATTTCATCACCCATGAAACTTTTTCTATGCTCAACAAATAGACTGCTTAAGATGTACTTACCTGATTGCTTTTGCATACTTGATCCTTCACCAGATGGCATTCCTCCCGGCTGTAGTCACATTCTGTACTCTTTGAACAAATCATATACAACTTCATGCAACCTTCTCCTCATCATAACACCTCTTTCACCTTCATACATTTTTTCAACTCCAAACTCAACATATTCTAATTTGCGTCTTGGATCAAAGACAACAGGAACAAAGAGAAGCATATTAATCTTCTCTGGCTCACCCCAATACTTGTCATATTTGTCTTTCATCACAGCAGCCATTTCTTGGACTTTTGTATCACCGCTGACCTTCCACAGATTCAAAAGAAGGTTAACTTGACAAATTTCATCAAAAAATAAATTACTTGTAACATACATAGAGGCAGAAACTCTAAGAGTCAACTCATAGAAATGCTCTAAAAATGTAATAAGTCGCCTAACATTCTGCTAGTCAAAAGACAGAGGAGTTCCATCTTCATCATTAAGCTCATGACGGAAATTGCTATCTTCCTCTTCAAATTTTTCAAAAGCCCTCTCAAAAGTTTGAGCTGCTTCAAGCATCATATAGGTGGAATTCCACCTTGTGGATACATCTAAACAAAGACATTTCCTGCTTTCAATTTTTTCAATTTCCACACATTCTTTGAACCTCTGCCATCTTGCTGGAGAATATCTCACATATTTAACAGCAGATCTAACCCGAGCAATGGAATCTACCATCTCTTTCAAACCATCTTTCACCACAAGATTAATGATATGTGCTATGCAACGCATATGAATATATTTTCCTTGTGCCAAACAAGTGCCCCAATTCAAAAATTTTTTCTTCAAATAGGAAATAACAGTATCATTTGAAGAGGCATTATCAACAGTAACAGTCAAAACACTATCAATTCCCCATTCAGAGAGGCATTTTTCAATTAGTTTTCCTATAACTTCACCCTTATGACTTGTAATCTTGCAAAAATTCAAAAGCTTTTTCTTCAAGTTCCAATCAATATCAATGTAATGTGCTGTGATATACATATAGTTTATGTTTTGAATTGAGATCCAAGTATCAGTGGTCAAACAAACTCTCTGTTTGGACTCTCTGAAATACTGTTTCAACTTTACCTTTTCATCATGGTAGAGTTAAAAACAGTCTCTAGTCATAGTCCAACGTGAAGGCATTCGAAATTTAGGACAAGCTTGAGACATAAAATATTGAAAGCCTTCATGTTGCACAAAGCTAAAAGGTAGTTCATCTACAACAATCATGTGTGCCAGTGCTTTTCTAATTTTTTCTTGATCAAACTTCCATCTTGTTAGCACAGGCTCATTTGCTACTTCTTTCTGAATAGGTTGCATAGCAAGTTGTGTTTGATGTGTATTAACATTATATGGATATCGCTTGCACTGATTCATGTGATGTCTAAGAGAAGAAGTACCATTTTTTTTTGAATCACACAAGAATTCATTACCACAGTAGTTGCATTTGACTTTGGTTGACTTGTCCGGGTCTGTGAACTTTGTGTAATGCTCCCATACAGCTGATCGTGCTGCCATTCTTTTCCTCGGTATTGGAGGCTTTGTACTGCTCGTAGATACATTGCCCTCATTTTCAACTTCGATAGACATAGGCGTAGAACTTTCCTGCGAGGCAGAAATTGGCATTGGACTTGGAATAACTGGATTTGTGCTTGAAAGCTGCTGACTGTCATCCTCGTTCAACATCTGTCAATAGAAAAATACAGAATTACATATTAAATTGTATGAAATAAAAAAACCCTAATTTAATTTCACAAAATTCAACCCTAACCTTGCAATTTGATCCCGATGATGCCGTTGTAGAACCCTAATTTCACAAAACCCTAATTTAATTTCACAAAAAATCAACCCTAAATTTCATAATTTCCGAAATACTCTCAACTTGCAGCTTAATCCGTTGTAGAAAAATGAGAGATTGAAGCTAGAAGCGCGACCAGAGAGATATTGAGGCGTCGGGACTGAGAGTCAGAGCCTCAGAGGAGAGGAGGAGGGGGGTGGTTCGGGGGTGGACCGTGGATGAAAGGATTAACAATAAAATCGTATGAAATCAAAAAATCCTAAATACCCTCACCTTGCAGCTTAATCCGTCGTAGAAAAATGAGAAATTGAAACTCAGAGGCAGAGCATCGACCAGAGAGAGGCGTCGCCGCGTCGGGACTCAGAGCCTCAGTCCTCAGAGGAGGAGGGGGGGTCTAGGGGTGGACGAAAGCTGGAGGGATGAAGGCACAGCACCGCAGGTCCGCAGCGGCGAGAGCGAGAGAGGCGAGAGCTAGAGCGGCGAGAGCGAGAGTGAGAGCGCCGAGAGGGTTAGGGTTATGGTTAGCAACTGCAGAATAGCAGGCGTCGGCGACTCGGCGAAGTGCTGAACCGATCTGAAAACGGAGATTATATAGGCGGTCTGTTTGAGCCGATTAGACCAAAACCAAAACCAAAACCGCAGTATATAGGTATATATATAATTCGGTTCGGTTCGATTTTTACGGTTTTCGAAAATCAGAAACCGAAACCGAACCGAAATTTTAAAATTTTTTTTTTCAAAACCGAAACCGAACCGAGAACCGAATAACCCGAACCAAATTGGTTATTCGGTTTCGGTCGATCGGTTCGGTTCGATTAAAACCGAATAGTGCACACCCCTACTTGTCAATGTCTAAAAGGAAAACGTACGTATTTGGTTGTACTTTTGCACCAACTCCAAATCGAAAACAAAATTTTCACATGAATGCAAACCCTAATCATCATTTCACAATTAACGCTTCCCTAAACAAAGGTTGCCCTAAAACAAATCTAACATGACATCTCAGAACACCCGCAAAATGATTACTCAACTACCAACTGCCAGTTCAAAACAGGTTGAAAATATATTAATTAATTGATTAATTAGTTAATTATAATTGGTTTCTTGGCACCATTGAATCAATTTGCATTAGATTACAGACATGCATGTGAACTTGGGAGAAGGTTCGGAGGCATTTGTTTAGTTGGATGGGAGCCCTCGAAGTCCACCAAAGACCAAATTGCTTGTTCTTGCTCTGGAGTTAAGGTTAGGATTAGGGTTAAGTGTTTTAATGTGCCGGAGTGAGAGAACCCTGATGCACCATGAGCTGTACTTGTGTTAGGTGGCATGCCTTGCACTTCATAGGATCCATTCTCTCTCTTTAAGATTTTTCTCTTTTTTTTTTTTTTTAATTTTCTCTTTCTCTACTTATCGATCTAAAGACGGACAATTCTAAACATATCGATACATGTATAGTATAGATAATTTGCTTATAGTAATTAAACACAATTCAAACATTCTATTATATTTATTTCTCTTATTACTAAAATATTAGAAATTTATTCATTAATGAATCTTATTTCTCCGCAATGACCCACTTCTCAACTTATGACATAAAAAAAATTATGGCATTTAAGAGGAAAATGAACTAACTCTGACTAGAAAAGAATACATTAAAATGGAGCCAACCTATCATCACAGGTAAGTAAGCAAAACAAAAACATAGTTGTTGCTTACAATGTATTCTTTGTTTCTGGTCTAAATACTATAAATTGTAAATTATACATCTTTCTCGGGTCACCAGGAATGTAGTTGTGGTCTACAACCAACTTTATATACAATTTAGGATCTCGGCAAAAGCATCACAACATAACATCCACCTAATCTATTCTAAAGAATCGAACATGAAGACAATGAATCCATCAAAAACCCTAGAAATCCCATCTCAATTAGTATCTTTGGACATAAATACAATACGACAACATAATGGCTTAATGATAGTGTTACATAACTGATATTAGCTGAAGTGTTATCTCTAAAAGAAACGTTGGCCGCGCTAGAAAATGAGCACCGTTAACTAGTACCTATTAGCGGCACTAAATTATTAACATCGCTAAAAGTATTATATTAACAGTACTAGCTAATAATTGACTATTAACAACACTAGATAGTAGTAATACCGACGCTAATTTTTTGACACCGGCATTGTTTTATTTAAGTCTTGTCTTCGAGCTCGAATCCTGTTCCCCTCCACCCTGTCTCCAACATACGACCCCCTCTGCCACGTCCAGTACAGATCCAGAAAGCACAAATCCATTGACGCCTCCAGTGCTGTGGCCCTGCTCTTGCAATGATGCCCGCACGCATCGCTGTGATCGCCACATTGCTTTCACCGTCAGCCACCCACCATCTGCTAGCCACCGCATCCCCTTGTAGTTGGGTCACCGGCGCATCCCTTCACCATTGCTAGCTCTCGCAGTTGGGTTTTAGGGTTTCTAATCGGCTGAGAATTTTGAGGTACGTTTGAGATTGCTTTAAGATTGCTTTGTTTCTATACTAAAATCATGACTCATGTACAACTGGTTCATGATCTTAATATGTTTTTGTCCTTCTCAATTTGTTTGTGGTATATTTGCTTTGTTTAATTATGAAAAACTTTTTGTTAATTCTTCATAAAATGTTGTCGCTGCAAGAGAAAACGATCATCATGTTTTCTGCTGTGTTTATGATGCTAATAATATTGTAAAAAAAAGAAATAAACCACCATCTAACAATCCAAAGGACAACAGGGAAATAGTTTCAGAGTTGTTTTTTACAAGCATCTGGACGTCTTGAACCTTTAGAGATAGCCCGCCAAAAAAGGTATAATAGTCTTACATTGTTTCCCAATCCCTACCCTCTCACAAATCTTTAGAGTTATACGTTAGTGACTAAAACCATGGAAACCAAGGCATTAGATATACTTGCCTTCACAGGTATATGGGATTGGACAATGTTTGTAACTATGTTCCCACAAGTTGAACATTCGTAGGCAACTAATCAGGGAATTAGTTTGTGAGAAACTTTATTCAATTAGGCGGCCCATGCCCTCAAAAGGTAGAGCCAAGTATTAATATTTGAATTAAGTCACTGATTGTACAGTAGTGCTTTTAATCTGAGAGTGAATTAAGTCTATAGTACTCCTTGAATCAGAATTAGGAGGATGCTTCAGTCAGACATTGGATTTCTCAAACGGTAGTATGGTTTTCTAATGAGTTGTTGGATTCTGGTGTATTAGAACCGGTAGAATATTTCTACTTCACGATTCATCACATCACAATTTTCACATTAGTTAGTATATAAATTTTTTTTAGATATTATTAAAAAGTATAATTTAATGTTATTTATTGAGCTTTTGTTTGTTATTTTGTAATTCAACGTTAGGTTATTACAAGGCTAGAAATTAAATTTGTTTGTAGGTATTTATATGTATAAAGTATTGGTCTAAAACTTACATATATTTCTAAGATATAAAGAGGTGGTTCAAGATAAAGAACCGACTAAATGCCAAATATGTTAATAGAGTAAATATATTTTTGAATTATGCCTATAGGAATAAGAGATTAGATTAAAAAAATATGGTATTCATATATTGTTTATATAAATACTCATAATCGAACAAGACAGGATATGTATAAATATGTAATTGTAAAAGGATGAAATATACATCACACTAATTGGATATTTTATAGTGAAGAGTTGCAATATTTAAATAGGCAGAATCCATGAGATCAAACAGTTAATGTAATAATAATTGACGATAAGGGAGATAATATTAGAGGATTGATTTATGATGCCTTTTGTGATTTTGCATTTTTTTTTCATGGTATCATTCTTGATGCGATCAATACGGAAAATAAGGATTTTGATTAAGATAGTTAGAAATTTTATAAAACACTTGATGAATCTGACATTGAGTTGTATTTAAAATACAAAAAAAATTATATTTTTATCATTTATTATGTGATTATTGACCCGAAGTTCAAGTATTAATGGAGAAACCGCTCATTCAGTATATTATTAAAGATATTGAAAAGATATTTTCTCAACATTTTTTTTTTTTCAGTTCATATTGGAAGGCTTAAGATATTGTGAAAGATATAAGTATAAGATGTACAAAAATTCATGCATATTAAAATAATTGTATACTTTATAAAAATTTACTACATTATAGTATATATGAGAAATTTATTTGAAATGCTAATACAAAGTTTTTTGAATAATTAAAGAGGTTTTGGGTGTAGTATCCCAACAACAAAGTCATGTCGGAGGTAGCCAAGCTAGTTAAAGGGAGATTCCTTCCACTTTTCAGACTACTCAGGTAAATTTTGTATTGATTTTATTAATGCGAATATATTTTTATATATTTTATTATTTATATAAAATTTTAATTATTAATTGTATTTATTTAGATCTATACGAAAAAATCATTTAGGAATTGATAATCGGGAGTATGATAGACCAACATGGGTACAAAATGATTTTTTTCCTTCTTTTTAATGATTTTTGTTGTATTTTATATTGTGTAATAACCATAACAATTTGTCTTTTAATATGTGTGAATTGTAGTGAGCACTATGAATGTCTCAGCCATTCGTGGCGTTGAGATTTTATAAACGACATGGTATTTGTTGTAAAAACAAATTGTGTTAGCATATTATAAAAATAGGATTCAGAGATATGGTATTACACCATGGGGCACGAATACCGAAGCATTTGTGATGCTAAAAAATGAGCACCTCGGATGGTGCCATTGGAGGCAATAAAAAAAGGCACTGTGAATGGCTTATCCATTTGCAGCAGAGCTAGTTAAGACATTCACAACGCTAATTAATTAGTGTCATTAATAATTTTTAGGGATGTTAATTTAGGACTATGAATATTTATGATACTATTTAATATGATACTTAATTAGCACCAACAAAAATTTAGTGGTGCTAATTTTACTCCTAATGACGCTATAATAATGCTAAAAGTAACAGAAAATACTATAATGCAAGTAAACAAATCATGAACAAAAATAAATTTTGTTTGAAATAAATTATGCATAGATTGTAAATCATAAACTTCAAAAATTGACAAATACAAACCTCAAATTTCAAAGCTTTACCTTAAATTGGTGACAGGAGGAGGCAACATATGTAGCGATTGACAAGGTTAAGGTAGAAACTGTGGTAAGCCGAAGGAGAACAATGCTCGATAATAGAGGTTGGAGGTTCCAGACGGAAATGAAGGAGATCAGAGGTGGAGTGGGGTTTTCGCTGCGGAGACATAGGAGAAGGGATGCAACCACTTAGTAGCTCGAAGTTAAGGTGTAACCAAGATTAAAAATTAGAGGTTGCAGGAGCTGGTGATGTAGGGGGATGAGATACGCATCAACAGGTAGTGGCAAACTATATTTTGATAGAAAAATTTCGGTAATATAAAAAAAGTTATCAATGCTTTTATAAAAGTGTCAGACATTTATTGATACTTTTTAGAAAGCGTCGATAATTACTGTTTTTTTTTACACAAGCACCAAGAATTACAAGTAGTTTCTCAGTGCCAATAATAATGCTGAAAATTGCAGTACTTCTTTTTAAATGCTGTTAATTTTCAGCACCAGGCAGGTGCTTGACCAAAAGCATCGGAAATTTTTTTTTTTCCTGTAGTGATGATTGGAGAATACAAGCTGATTTCTAGCCTCCCAAGTAAACCATAAATAAGTAACTCCCAAGCTAATTGCCCAAGACTTATCCTGGATTTCTGACCAAGACGCGGAACTCCAAACACACGACTTGTCTTGTGGTGAATTCACATGTCGATGCATATGAATCTGTAGTGGGGCAAGATGCATCGATGGCTGGTTTTATCTTCTTGAGCTCAGACCAGGTTGGGAGGGCATCAGACAAGGCACACCATAAGAACATTGCCTTTTTAGAGCAACTTTAGAAAGCTTCCAAATCTTTTTCCAAAAGCAATGGTAAGCGGCAACAACTACAAAATACTCACCCACATCCATGGGATCTAATAACCTTGTAAGCTAATTTAGAGGAAAAAAGGCTGGTTGGGGTAGGAAGCCAGATTATCTCATCCTTTACATCTAGACCAAGAGAGCTTCTAGGAATACTCATAATAGCAGAAGCTGCTACAGAATCAAATAAAGTTTATATTAGGCCACTATTCCATTCTTTAGATTCACTGCAAACGAGTGAATTCACCCTTTGGTTTTGAATAACACTATCTATCACCCGAAATCTCGGAATGGAGAGAATCCAAGGATCATTAAGAATAGAAGATGTTTTACCATTGCCAACCCGCCGACATGTTCCAGCTTTTAGGCACTTGTGACATGAGGAATGCTTCACAAAATGCGTGATGCACCTATGGAAACACGAACATACCAAAAGTTTGAGTTCGACAAGTACTTCGAGTGCAAGACCTAATCCCATAATTAGTCATCTCCATTAAGAAATTGCCAACCAAGTTTACAACGAAGGGCTTTGTTGACAGCTTCCATGTCTCTAATTCCCAAACCCCAAACTACTTTGGTTCTAGAAAGTGGCTTCAAGCTCTTAACAGTCCTCTTCTTACCCAAAGATCATCTCACCAAAAGTCTTGATTCATAGAGTTGAGGGTTTGCCAAATTGATTTTGGAATAGAGATCGGTGAAAATATTGTAGACCTGTAAAGAAGACAGAGTAGATTTTGTAAGAAAAGAACCTCGGATCGTCCCCCGATCTCTGTAATCCCAATTGCTCAAGCTAGCTCCTTCCTAGTATGTCGATGGAGATTTGAGCTAAAGAGGATAGGTGATTTGGTATAAGTCATTAACTGACCTGACCAGGTGCAATATGAATCCGACATAGATTTGACATAAGAGAGTTGAGAGGATGTAGCATAGCCAAATATAAACAAGCCAACAACAAACATGAGGCGATATATATATCAGGAGATATGAATGTCATGAATCAAACACATATCCTCATGATGACTAATAAGATATTGTAGATACCCAATTTTTATGTCTTTTTTAAACTCGTCAATGTAATCTATGGCTGAATTGATTGATCAACTTTATACGATTTAGATTTTAAATGTGATTTTAGGATTTTTAAGATTTTGTTAGTAAAAATAAAGCTTTCCACGAGCTTTGGCACATTTAAATTATCTAGATAGGAAGTTTTAAGATTTTTATGGTAAAAATGAAAGTTTCAAAAATTTATGCATGAATAATTTTTTTTACAGGATCTATTTGTAGAGTTTTAAAATTTTTTCTTGAAAATTATTTGATTTTTCAGTCATTTTAAAATTTTTTTGGACCCTTTAATGAATTTCAAATTTCTAGGGTTTTATTAAAAAATTGCAAAAAAGCACAAATCTTGAAGTAACTTCAACTATTGATTAGACTTTTTAGGACTAAAATATTATTTTAAAATATTTAAAATTTGTTTAGATAATTTTTTAAAAAATGTCTTAATAACTGATATTACAGACTCCATGTAGTTAGAGTGCATAGGGCCACACGAGGGGAGGACTCCATGCATTTGGCTCAATTGTGATGCCAAATATTCAAACGGAGGTGAGCTCATTTTTGGTGGTGTTGATCCAAAGCATTACAAAGGTGATCACACATATGCTCCAATCACTTGCAAAAGATATTATAAATAGATTATATGTTAAGCTTAGTCTCACATTGGAAGAGTATAAGTCTAACTTGTACTTTATTTACTAAGATGAGTTATTTAATTTAATTTAAAATATGGAGAAAAAATAAAGAGGAAAACTAAATTTGATAAATTTGACTTTAAATTTGGTAAATTAAATAATTATATATATGTAATTATTTATTTAGTCTAATAATAGTACTTAGCACTTTGCACGTATGCATATGTGAACTAAGTCTGTGTATTTAAATTATGTTCTTTATTTTTTTTTAAAATCTAAAAAAGTGTTTACAGATAGTTGTGTTTGCTTGAAAAAAGTGTGATGTAACTAATTTTAATAGTCATATTACATCCTATAAATATATAGTCATACCATCCTTAATACAATCATCTATTTTCCTTTCAGTCTTTAAGAAAATTTTCGAGAAGTCTTCAGAAATTGTTGTCTACAGGATTATAGCCTTTGCTGTATCTTGTAAGAATATTGTTGTAACTTTACAGTAATAATCTTATTAGTGGGGCAACTAATTCCTTAAGGATAATGATACTTCACATCTCAAAGCCATGTCGAATACCCTCTGTTGTAATAATTTTATTGTAATGGAGTCTAAGGTTGTTATGAGTCAAGAATTTGTGAAGTTAGACAAATTTGATTGGACTAATTTCATACGTTGGAAAGATAAGATATTATTTTTGCTTACTGCTCTAAAGATTTTCTATATACTAGATCCTAATCTAGAAGATATTCCATTATCAACTCTTGAAGATGATGAGCAAAAGATAATAGAAAGGAAAAAACATGAAGAAGATTAACTCTTATGCAGAGGACATATTTTCAACAATCTGTCTGATCATCTTTATGTCCTTTTCACTTTTGTCCAATCTCCGAAGGAAATATGGAAGGCACCGAAATTCAAGTACAATAATGAGAAACAAGTTGTGGATAAATTTCTTATCATGAAGTACTTTGAATTTTCTATGATTGAAAATGGTTCTGTGATTGATCAAGTACATGAATTACAAATCCTAGTATCCAAGTTGAAGGATTTGAAAGTGGTTATTCCTGAACCATTATAGGTTAGAGGAATTATTGTCAAACTTCTTCTAAGTTAGAATGACTATAGAAAGAAGTTTCTGCATACTATAGAAGAATTTTCTCTTGAACAAATTCAATAGCATCTTCAAATCAAAGAGGAAACTAGGGTGCAAGTGAAGAAATTACAAATGATCAGCCTACAACAAAAGTAAATTTAGTTGAAAGCAATCAAAAGCTTGTGCAGGGATCAAGAAAAATTTTTTTGGGCATATGGTTCAAGTTCTGGAACTTGAGATTCTAGCAAGTCAAAGAAAGGAAAGATTTGCTTCAATTGTGAAAAGAAAGGTCATTACAAGCGAGAATGCAGATTTCTCAAGAGGCATAAATGCGAAAGCCATGATAATGCTTAGAATGTCAATAAGGAAAATCTGATAGAATAATAAAAACTAAAATATTTGATAGCAATAGGTTTGCATTTGCATATTGGGATGATCACAAAACTTCATATGGCTGCAGTCTCCAAGTCCAATGATTGGTGGTTTGACTCAGATGCTGCTATCTATGTTTGCAACAATAAGTCGCAATTCAAGGACTATGTAAATGTTGACAATGGACATGAAGTTTTGATAGAAAATCATGCTTTTACAAAAGTAGTGGGTAAGGACAGTGTGGAGTTACAATTCACTTCCGAAAGAAGACTTTTGTTGGTAAATGTGTTGTATGTTCTTGATATGAGAAAAAAAAAATCTCATGTTTGCATATCTGTGAAACAAGAAAGGATTTAAGGTTGTGCTAGAATTTAATAAAATTATTTTGTCCAAGAATAGATTGTTTGTCAAAAAGGGTTGTTCATGTGATGGTATGTTTAAACTAAGTATCAATAACAAAGTGAATGTTTTTGCTTATATTATTGAGTTATCTTTATCATTGTGATATGATTGTTTGGATCACATAAGTTATAGGTCTTTAAAATTTATGGCTAAATATGGTTTGATTTCCTATAATTATGAAGATAAGCAAACATATGAAATATGCATTCAAGAAAAAATGACTAAGAAACCTTTTCCTAAAATTGAAATATCTTTAGGTTTATTAGAGCTTATTCATTTTGACATATGTGAACTAAATGGTATGTTAACTAGAGGTGGTAATAGATATTTTATAACATCCATTGATGATTTTTCAAAATTTATATATGTATATTTGATGAAGACTAAGGATCAAGCCTTTGATATGTTAAAAGTATATAAATTTGAAGTTGAAAATCAAAAGGATAAGAAAATTAAAGTTCTAAAAAGTGATAAAGGTGGTGAATATTTTCCCATAGAATTTTCTTCTTTTTGCAAAGAACATGGAATTATACATCAGGCAAGTGCTCCATACACCTCACAATAGAATAGGTTGGTAGAAAGAGGTTTACATGGTAAATACCATGCTTATGAGTGCAAAATTGCCAATAGGCCTGTGGGGAGAAGCTTTGCTCACTGCTTGTCATTTACATAATAGAATTTTCTTCATAAAATTAAATGTTTACTAATTCTACAACTAGTAAAAAGTTTAAAGGGTAAGAATAAGTTATTAATAAGTGATTATAGTATTAGAAACAAGATAATGTCAATATAAAATTCAAAGATGAGTGATGACACTATTAATGAGAACTTCACCTATATAAATATGAAAGTGGTGCCACTCTAGTAAAATTTAAGATAAACTTTGTAAATATTCATGAATATAGGATAAAGCACAAGGCAAAAATAGTGGGAGAATAATTATGATAAATTTTTTTATTGAGAGTAGAGGTTTCATGCATGTGCTATGTCTGATTTTAATATAGGAACCTAGGTTTAAGTTTAGGCCACCATTGGTTTATTCAAAACTTTGATATATTTACCCTAATAGAAGGTTTAAATCAAAAAATACCTTTCTTATGTATGCGAATCTGAAATAGTAACCTAACATATAACCTAAGTGGAGGATTATTATAAATAGATTATATATTAAAATTTAGTCCTACATCGAAAGAGTATAAGTCTAACTTATACTTTATTTGTTTAGATAAGTCTTTTAATTTGATTTGGAATATGGAGGAAAAGTAAGGAGGAAAACTAAATTTCATAAATTTGACTTTAAATTTGGTAAATTAAATAACTATATATATGTAATTATTTATTTAGTCTAATGATAGCACTTAGCACTTTGCATGTGTGCGTGTATAAACTAAGTCGGTGTATTTAAATTATGTTTTTTATTATTTTTTAAAATTTGAAAAGGTGTTTACAGACAGTTGTGTCTGT
Source organism: Trichopus zeylanicus subsp. travancoricus (assembly GCA_005019695.1). Taxonomy (NCBI): domain Eukaryota; kingdom Viridiplantae; phylum Streptophyta; class Magnoliopsida; order Dioscoreales; family Dioscoreaceae; genus Trichopus; species Trichopus zeylanicus. The sequence continues at coordinate 161,867 of RXID01014401.1, read as the reverse complement.
TTGAAAAAGGTATGAAGTAACTAATTTTAACAATCATATTACAACCTATAAATACACAGACATACTATCCTTAATGTAATAATCTATTTTTCTTTCAGTCTTTAAGAAATTCTTTGACAAGTCTTTAGAAATTGCTGTTTGTATGCTTCTAGGTTTTGTTGTATCCTGTAGAAATATTGCTATAATGCTACAATAATAACCTTACTAGTATGAGCAACTAATTCCTTAAAGATAATGATATTTAACACTTCAAAGCCTTGTCAAACATCCATTGTCATAACAAAGGATACTAGTAGGTAATCAATGATAAAAATGGAACACCCAAGTGCTACCCATGAAGCAAGAATAATTTTCATTTTTAGCTTATATCTTTTCATTTAGTTTTTTAGTTTGAAATAGGGGATTTTCTGATTGGCAACCAATCAACAGGTCTGTTTCTCACCAACTCCTTATGAGACTGACTATACACTCATGAACAAGTTTAGAAAGAACAAGTTCATCTTTAAATTTATTTTCTCTCATAGTGTTGAGTCTTATAAGGCCTCACCTTTCAAGCTATTGTGGTGTGGCTGTTATGCTACTACAAACTGGGAACTTCTACATTGGTAGGTCCAACTGTATGTGCTTTTTCCTCTTAAACATTAGTAGTGAGGATGCATCAAAATAAAATAGTTAAGTCAATAAATCAAAATTGAATCAAAACCTAGTTTGTTGGTGAGCAACCGACTGAGGCCACTAATTGAGGCTACCGAGGATGAAACTCTAGGGAGCTCAGGTAGGTGCATATCTCGAGGTAATTAAGGAAGCTCAGTAACCTCAGTCTATGCATGAAGATGGCCAAATATTTGTGATAGCTAACAAATATTTATCTCTAGAGGTCAATCTTGTCAAATTCAGAATCCATTGTAATCTAATTACAAGGAGTCCGGAGTGGTTATCACTTAAATCATGGAGTCCTAGATATGCCCAACCGCCTTCTTACCCTATAAATAGAATAATGTTTGTAAATATAAGGGACAAATATTTAATTTCTCTCTTCACTATATTCATTGTAATATCTATTGATTTGAGCATCGGAGTAGTTACCGTTGGAGAGTTTCTGGTGGTCTTCTTCATAGTTTTCTCTCTCTTGTAGGTTGGCAAAAAGAGAGGCATGGTGGGTTGAGACCTCGAGGTGCCTCTTAGAGCGAAGCAGAAAGTGAACTGGACTCCATCAATAGTTATGTTTTCATTGAGATTCCACTCCACCTCTCTTTTTTGTTGATCTACAAGATCACCATTTATTATCTAATCATACCTCCATGAGTTTACATTCTCAAAGTTAACTTAGGTCGTTAGTGGATGAGGGAGGTGTAAGGATCATAACTCCACCATATTTTATCACCAACCATCATTGCCTTCAAGAATTACTTTTATATTTTTCATAGACCTTATCTCTAAGACATAAGGTGTTTTATCTGAATACTAAAAGAACTTTTCATCTTATATCTCTTAAAAAGTTTGTTTTTGTCTCGAGAAGTATAGAATATGTACTTGACTAGTCAGTTTCGACTAGACATTCCATCATAGGTCAAATATTTTTTTATTTTTGTATTTTTGAAGCGCATGTAATCATTTGACTCTTCCATATTATAGATTCAGTGTAAGTAACTTTCTCCTTATCCATTAATCACTCTGATATTAGAAAATTGCATTACTCCTCTGTCAGCTAAAAAAGGTTGAGTGCTTATTCTTTCATTGTTCTCCTTTAATCCTTGTAGCATTGGAGGTGAGACTTATAGAATCTAGCTTTGTGTTCAATCTGACATCTTGGAGTTGACCGAATATCCCACTGACCCTTCCTTTGGCAAATTATAGATGATCAAAATTGACTTTTGCTTATTGTTTAACCTTTAAAATACTGATACCCTAGTTTATGTCAATGGATCCTCTGCTTTATCATTGAGGTTTGGCAAAATGAAATTTTGGCCTTTACTGCTAGGGCAAACTTGGCCTTTGCCCTTTGCACAAATCTTTTCTTTGCCTCCTTAGTAGACTTAGTTTTTTGTCCCTGGGTGGACTTAATCTTCTCCCACTGGATAGGAGGTGAGGGGTTGATCTATGCTAGGTAGATGCAACAACTGGATCGATGGTAGGGTGGGTTATACGCGGTCAAAAATTAACTTTTGCCTATTTGTCAGGTTTTTGGAAGATTGATACCCTAATTTATGCCACTAAAACTCTATTTCATCATTGAGATTTGATACAATGGATTTTAGCCTTAATCTCTTTGAATGTGTTTGGCCCTTGTTCCCTAAATGGGAGGTCTTTGCCCCCAAAATGGGAGGTATTTGCCTCCTGGATAGAAGGTCTTTGCTCCTAAAGATGGAGAGTCATTACCCCTGAAATGGGAGATGAGGGTTTAACTCATGTTTATATGAACTCCAGTTGCCCTAGTGTTGATTCTTGGTTGATAAAGTGTGTTGTAACTTTGCTCTTAGGGTGGAAGGTCCACTTGATAATGTCATTTTTTCTTTCTCATCAGCTTTCCTTCTTTTGATAATATGTCTATATTAGCTAGTTTTCTACATTTGGAGGAGAAGTAAATCCCATCGAGTGTGCTAGAATTTTTGGAATTGATTTTGGTAGCCTGAAGGGTAGCAGAGACCTTGGGGAGTGACTTGATGCAAAAATCAGAGTTTGTTTTAATGTTAGTGCACTATCAGATATTATGAAAATATTGACTTCCAATAGACACAAATCCTATTATATAATTACTCCAACAAATGTCAGGAATCTCTTAAACTAAGAAACCTATCTAATAAAATAGAGATACAAAAAGAAAAATAGAAAGCATCATTCAATTGATTTGCGAAAAGATACATGGCTTAAACAAGAACATACCCTTAATTTACAATGGATTTCAATATGGGATTATAGAAGACATGAAAGAAATAAAAAAAGAAAAGAGTGGAGACAAAGCTCTTGGTATGTTTTGCTTCACTCCCAAACATTGGACCATATGATGTTTGACTCAGATGGGTCTTAACTTAATCCTTGGTAGATGTTGACGGTGTTGTTTGGTGGGACATGGGAGGGGAATGTGGTGGGTGAAATCTCCAATGGCCTCAGCATTGGCGATAAATTTGTTAGATGACATTACTAATAGCCTATCAAGATTAACCTAAAGTGCTTCCAATAGCTCTTGATCTTTGGCGATAACTTCCTAGATTGAAGTGTTTCCCCTAGCTAGCAAGGCAATGGTGGTAATTTTGTTTAGGTTGGAGTATTTTTATCAGTCAATAAGGTATTGGTGATAACTTCATTGATATTAAAGTATTTCCATAGCCAATAAGGTGTAGGTAATAACTTCTTTGATTTTGAAGTGTTTCCATAGCCAATAAGGTGTGGATGATAACTTTATTTATTTTGGAGTATTTCCATAGCTAATAAAGTGTGAATGATAATTTTATTAATTTTAAAGTATTTTTATAGCCAAGAAAGCATAGGTCATAACTTCATTGATTCTAAAATATTTTTATAGCCAATGAGGTGTAGGCAATAACTTCATTGATCTTGAAGTTTTTTATAGCTAATGAGGCACAAGAGTAACTTTATTAATTTTGAAGTATTTTCATAACCAATGCGGTATAAGCAATAACTTTATTTGATTTGAAGTTTTTCTATAGCCAATAAAACATAAGCAATAACTTCATTTGAGTTAAAATATTTCTATAACTAATGAGGCATAAGTAATAACTTCATTTGATTTGAAGTCACATTGTCCACTACTTGTAGAGTTGGGTAAAACCTTGGAATGCTACTAGAGGCTTATGTAGCACACCCAGTAGGACTCAGTTTGACCTAGTCTAGGTTTATTTGGACTATCTCTAATTTAGGCTAGGATGACAATATCACCTATTCATTATTCATAACCTTAGAGTGTTGCCGAAGGCTTAGCATACATAGTGGGACTTATTTTGACCCTATCCAATTCTATTTGAACAAATCTAAGTCGAGCTTGAGTTAGATTCAATATTTAGAACTCGATCTCAATTTGAGTCTAATTTGATTCAAGTTGATGTTCAAAACTTAATTGAATTATCATTTGCTAACTCCTTTTGGAAGATGATGAGATGTTCCAGTCTTGGTTTTAGTTTAAGTCTAATGTAATTCAACGTTCAAAATTTGACCTAACTTAGTCTAATTTAATTCAATTTGATGTTCAAGACTTGATTTATTTTGATCCAAATCAATTTGATGTTTAGAATTTGGTTTGGTTCAAGTTTGATTTGATTCAATTCAATGTTTAAAACTTGATTTTTATTTGAGTTTAATTTGAAATTCAATTTGAGCCACTTTAATTTAATCAATTTGTGTTAGTCGATTTGGTTCAATGGTCCTCAAGATGTTATAATAACATTTTGGCGAGCTCATTAGCTGGCCCTAAGTCAATTGATTATCAAGTAAGATTATGAGGTGGTCATAAATCATTTGACTTTTGGGCCAGATCATAGACTGACCCTATGTTGGAATGGTTATTAGGCAACACTACAAGCTTGTCCTAAACCGTTTGACTTTTTGGTGAGATTGTAGACTAATTCTAAGTTAGATTGATTATTGGGTGAGACTACAAGCTGATTCTAAATTATTTGACTTTCGTACGAGATCGCCGGCTGGTCCTAAGCTAGATTGATTGTTGGGTGAGATTATAGACTGACCCTAAATCATTTGATTTTCGGATGAGGCTGCATGCTGGTCCTAAGTCCGATTGATTGTTGGACAAGATTGTAGGCTAGTTCTAAACCATTTAACTTTTGAGTGAGATTACATGCTAGTCCTAAGTCAAATTAGTTATCGGGTAAGATTGTAGGTTAGCTTTAAACTATTTGACTTTTGAGTGAGACCACAGGCTGATCCTAACTCAGATTAATTATTGGGTGAGACTGCAAGCTGGCCCTAAATTATTTGACTTTCGGGTGAGACTACAAGTGGGCCCTAAACCATCTTGTTAAGGTATTTTATTATTATTTTTTGTTCTATGTTTTTCTTGTTCTTGTTCTTGTTCTTGCTCTCCACCTCATTGTCAATCAAGATGTTGTCATCATTGATTCTTTTCCATCATGACACTATGGTGATGACTGAGGCCGTAGGTGGCCATGGTTGTGATGGAGGTTCATTGGTGTTCTAGACTGCTATGACCATGGTGTTGGTGGAGATCCATCCACACATGGATGGCCACAGATGGCCATGGTGTTAGTTGTGATCTGCCATTATATAGAGCACTACTAGTGGTTGTGGTGTTAGTGAAGATCTATCATCATACAAAGGGCCATGATGGCCATGCTTTTGGTGGAGATCCACGGTCATATTGAGGGCTGTGGGTGGGCATGGTTTTGGTGCAGATCCATTGCATACGGAGGGCCATAGGTGGTAATGGTGTTGGTGAAGATTCACCATCATACAGAGTGCCACAGATGATTGTGGTGTTGGTGGAGATCTACTGGCACATAGATGGCCGCGGATGGCCACAGTGGTGGTAGAGGTATGCCAATACAAATGGCCATAGATGTCCACGGTGTTGGTTGATATCTGCTAGCATGAAGTTGCAGATGGCTACAGTATTGACAAATAGAAGAAAGGCTCGTGATGGGGTTCAGATGCCCAATTCTTTTAGATTTGACTATCTAAACTTAGGCTCTTGAGAACATGCGATGAGGCCACAAGTGGCCACAAGCCTCGAATAAGAGGGGGTAGCAACAACAACAAGTACGAGAAAATAATGACCTTATAGGGGATGAAGAGAATAATAGATAATGAACAAAAAGATAAAGAAAGGGAAGAAATGTTATATCTTTTCTATCCCTTGTTGTCGCCTTCTTGCTCTCCTTCTAGATGATGAGATCTTCTATGAAGCATCTTCTTCAATTCATGAAGATTTTGCCTAAGAATTGTCTATTAATTTTCTCTTGAATTTTGTGTGCCCTAGCCCCCTTTTTATAGGGTTTTGAGAGAATATCTAATTTTAGTTATTGGGATTTGATTGAAAGATTTTATGAGCATTCTCTTGTTGTACACCCCATATTTGAATCTAGATTGATATTCTCTGAGATTATACCTTCCTTGTTGAAAATTTGGATTGATTTTGATGGATCTTGAGAAGAATTTCATTTCTCTTTTGGTAGATTTGTGATTGAATTGGAGGATAGCAAAGACCCCGGGAAGCAATCTCGATGCACAAATAAGAGTTTATTTTAATTTAAATACACTATTAGGTATTGTGAGAATATTGACTCCTAATATGTATAAGCTCTTATTTTTATTTATCTCAATGATTGTCAGGAACCTCCTGAAGATAAAAATCTAGCTAATAAAATAGAAACACAGAGAAAACAAAAAGCATCATTCTATTGGTTTGAGAAAGATACATGGCTTAAACAAGGGTATACTCTCACTTTAGAATGGATTTTAGTATGAGATTATAGAAGACATGAAAGAAATAAAGAAAAGGAAAGAGTGGAAAAGAAGCTCTTGATATACTCTGCTCCACTCCTGAGTGCTGGACCATATGATGTCTACTTGGATGGGTCTTAACTTGATCCTTGGCAGATGTTGACAGTATTGTTCGGTGGGACATGGAAGGAGAATGAGGGGTGAAGTGCTTCTAATAGCCTGAGTGTTGGTGATACTTTTGTTAGATGGCATTACTGATAACTTATCGGGATTAGCTTGAGGTGTTTCCCATAGCTCTTGAGATTTGGCAATAACTACTTGGATTGAAGTATTTCTATTAGCCAGTAACTTTGTTTGGGTTAGAGTATTTCTATTAGCCAATAAGGCATTGGTGATAACTCTATTGATCTCGAAGTATTTCCATAGCCAATGAGGGCTAGGTGATAACTTTATTGATTTTGAAATAATTTCATAGATAATAAGGTTTAGGTGATAACATTATTAATTTTGAAATATTTTTATAACAAATAAGGCATATGTGACTTCATTGAATTTGAAGAGTTTTCATAGCCAATGAGACATAGATGATAATATCATTAATTTTGAAGTGTTTCCATAGTCAATAAGAGGTAGGTAATAATTTTATTAATTTTGAAGTATTTCCATAGTCAATGAGATGTAGGCAATAATTTTATTGATTTTGAAGTGTCTATAGCCAATGAGGTGTAGACGATAACTTTGTAGATTTTGAAGTATTTTCATAGTTTATGAGACATATGTAATAACTTCGTTGATTTTGAAGTATTTTCATAGACAATGAAGTGTAGGCCATAACTTTCTTGATTGTGAAGTGTTTCCATAGTGAATGAGGTGTAGGTGATAATTTTGTTGATTTTGAAGTATTTTCATAGCTAATGAGGTATAGGCCATAACTTTGTTAATTTTGAAGTATTTCAGTAGATAATGAGGTGTAGGCCATAACTTAATTGATTTTAAAGTATTTTCATGGCCAATGAGGCATAGACCATAACTTTATTGATTTTGAAGTATTTCTATAGCTAATGAGGCATAAGTGATACTTTCATTGATTTTGAAGTATTTCCATAACCAATGAGACATCCAATGAGACAGAGATGATAACTTCATTGATTTTGAAGCATTTCTATAGTTAATGAGACGTAGGTGATAACTTCATTAATTTAAAAATATTTTCATAACTAATGAGACGCCAGCTATAACTTCATTGATTTTGAATTATTCCCATAGCCAATGAGGTATAAGCCATAACTTTGTTAATTTTAATATGTTTCCATAACCAGTGGGACGTAAGCAATAACTTAATTGTTTTTGATGTGTTTCCATAGCCAATAAGGTGTAGGTAAAAGCTTCATTGATTTTGAAGTATTTCCATAGCAATGAGGCATAGGCCATAACTTCGATGATTTTAAAAATATTACTATACCCAATAAGGCTTGGGCGATAACTTCATTGGTTTTGAAGTATTTCTATAGCTAATGAGGCATAGACCATAACTTTATTAATTTTGAATTATTTCCATGGCCAATGAGGCTGATGCGATTACTTTATGAATTCGAAGCATTTTCATAGCGAATGAGGCTTAGGTGAGAATTTCGTGAATTTGAATTATTTCTATGGCTAATAAGGCATAGGTGATAGCTTCGTGAATTTGAACTGTTTCCTTAGCCAATGATGCTTTGGCGATAATTCATAAATTTGAAGTGGTTCCATGGCCAATGAAGCTTAAGTGATAACTTCATAAATTTCTAGTATTTCTATAGCTAGTGAGACATAAACAATAACTACATTTGATTTGTAGTGACATTACTCATTGCTCATGGAGTTAGATGTAATCTTGGATTGCTCCTAAAGGCTCTTGCAACACATTGAGTGGAACTTAGTTTGACCTGGTCTAACTTTATTTCAACTAGCTCTAATTTGGATCAGGACGACAATATCACTCGTTGATCATAGTCTTGGAGTGTTGCCAAAGGCTTAGCACACCTAGTGGGACCCACTTTGAGCATGTCCAGTTCCATCTGAACTAATTTGGGTTACGTTTGAATTAGGCTCAACATTCAAAACTTGATCTTAATTTGAGTTTGATTTGATTCAATTCGATGTTAAAAACTTGATTGAATTGCACTTGCAAACTACTTTTGAGAAGATGGTGAGATATTCTGATTTTGGTTTCAATTTGACCTGATTTGAAATTTAGACTTGGTTTTAATTTAAGTTTGATTTAGTTCAATGTTCATAACTTAACCTAGACTGAGGTCTGATTTAATTTAATTTGATGTTTGAAACTTGATTTGGATCAAGTTTAATCTGATTCAATTCAATGTTCAAAATTTGATTTGGGTTAGGTTTGATTTGGTTCATTTCAATATCCAAAACTTGATTTTGGTTCAGGTCTAATTTGAAATTTAATTTGAGCCACTTAATTTAATCAATTCATATTAGTTGATCTGGTTCAAGGGCCCTTGGGCTATCATAATAACATTATGGCAAGCTTATAAGCTATCCATAAGTTGATTGGTTGTAGCACAAGACCATAGGCTGGTTTTAAATTGTTTGACTTTTGGTCAAGATCATAAGCTGGTCCTAAGTTGGATTGATTGTAGGCAAGACCGCAAGTTGACCCTAAATTATTGGACTTTCGGGCGAGACCGTAGACTAGGCCTAAGTCAGATTAGTTGTTAGGTGAGGCTACAAACTAGCTCTAAACTATTTGACTTTTGGGTGAGATCATAGGCAAGCCCTTAGTCGGATTTATTGTCAAGCGAGACCACATGCTGGCCCTAAATCATTTGACTTATGTATGACATTGCAGGCTGGCTGTTAGTTGAATTAATTGTCAATTAAGACCGTAGGCTAGCCCAAAACCATTTAACTTTCAAATGAGACCGTAGGCTATCCTTAAGTTGAATTAGTTATTGAGTGAGATTGCTGGCTGGTCCTAAACTATTTGACTTTTGGGTGAGACTACCAGCAGGACCTAAGTCGATTGGCTATTAGATAAGACTGCAGACTAGTCCTAAACCATTTGACTTTGGGGTGAGACTGCATGCTAGCCCTAAATCGATTGGTTGTCGGGCGAGACCGTAGGCTAGTCTTAAGTTGGATTGGTTGTTGGGCAAGATTGCAGGCTAGTTCTAAACTGTTTGACTTTCAGATGAGACTGTAGGCTAGCCCTAAGTTGATTGATTATTGGATGGCACCACAGACTGCCCTAAATTATTTTAACTTTTGAGTGAGACCATAGGCTATCTTAAATTATCCTGTTAAGATATTTTATTTTTATATTTTTATTCTATTTTTGTTTTTATTCTTGTTCTTGTTCTTGTTCTCCTCCTCATTGTCAATTCAAGAGGTTCTATCTTCAATTCTTTTCCATTATGACATCATGATGATGAATGAGGTCACAAGTGGCTATGATGGTGATGGAGGCTCATTAACGTTCTAGGATGTAGGTGGCCGCGGTGTTGGTGGAGATCCACTATCATACGGAGGGCTGTAGGTGGTTGTGGTATTGGTAGAGATCCATCATATATATGGGAGGGCTACAATGGTTGCGGTGTCGATAGAGATTTACCATCATATAGAGGGTTGTAGGTGGTTGTGGTGTTAGTGGAGATCTGTTATCATACAGAGGGCCATGATGGCCATGTTGTTGGTGAAGATTGGTTGTCATACAGAAGGCCATGAGTGGCCACAATGTTAGTAGAGATCTACGGGCATAAATGTCCGTAGTGTTGGTGGAGATCCATCATCACGAATGGCCACAGTGTTGGTGGAGGTCTATCATTATGAAGCTGTGGGTGGCTATGGTGTTGACTAACAAAAGAAAGGCTCAGGATGGGATTTTGACATCTGATTCTTTTAGATTCAGCCATCCAAACTTGGGCTATTGAGAATGTATAGCAATTGGTAGAGAATGGGGCCACAAGTAGCCGCAAGCCTTAGAGAAGAGAGGGATAGGAGTAGCAACAAGTGCAAGAAAATAAAGGCATCTTAGGGAATAAAGAGAAAAAGGGATAATAAAAGAAAAGATGAAGAAAGGGATGAAATCTTACATCTTTTTGATGCCTTGAGCAACATTTAGTTTGGGATCATGATCAAGATCAACTCATTCCGGAATTTTTTTATTACAAAATTAATATTACTTATTTTACATTGTTATTAAATTAAATTATTATAAAAAATTAAATAGTCTTTTGAATTTTAAATTATTATAGGATTAATTTTGATAAAAAGATATTAGTCTACAAAAGTAGTTTGCTAGTTTGATCTTGATCCTGATCCTGATTCCAAACCAAACGGTGCCTTGTTGACTCCTTACTCTCCTCCTAGATGATGAGGTTTTCCTTGAAATTTCTTCTTCAATTCATGTGGAATTTTCCTAGGAATTGTTTATGAATTGTTTTTTCTTTTTCATGTACCCTAGCTCTCCCTTTTATAGGGCTTTGAGAGGATCTCCTATTTTGGTTATTGGGAGTTGATTGACAGATTTAATGAGCATTCTATTACCATAAATCCTCATATTTGTATATTAGCGTGGTATTCTTTCAAGATTATACCTTCCTTATCAAAAAGTTGGATTAATTTTGATGCATTTCAAGAAGAATTTTATTTCTATTTCTACAAATTTGTGACTAAATTGGACATTTAGCTGGGAAGCAAACATCCAATAGCGAGTAGTGCTCATGCAATCAGACTGTATTAGATGTCTAGTTGAAATTGAGCATCTAACTGTGAATAAGGGTCAACATGGTTAATAGTATTGGGCATTTGCTTGGAATTAGACATTTAACTGTGACTCTGCTCAGCTTCTAGGCCCAATTTTGGTTCAAATATTCAGACCACTTATTTTGGTTTAATTTGAGTCTAAATTTTTGAATAATTTAGGTTCAAATTGAACTCAACTTTTGATTAAATTTGATCATTATTTAGGTTCAACTGAGATTCATATTTGGATCATAATCCAATAGCATCAATCTGATGTTCTAATTAAATTTTAATTAAATTTAATTTTTGGCCAAAATTGAGTCAAACAAATACCTCCTTCGCATTCACTTTACGAGTTTTTTCTGTAAGGGGAGTAGATGCAGACAAAACTTTTAGGTGTTTGCCTTTTATGTGATTGTCTTGAGGATGAATTTGCATTGCCATGTGAATGTAGACCTAGTTTGCTACATAAAAGTGAGCTTGACTTACCATATGAAAGTGGACTTGATTTACTATACAAAAGTAGATTTGAGTTGTTACAATGAGCAAACTTGATTTGCCCCAATGAGTAGGCTTAATTTTCCATGAGAAGTAAACTTGGTTTTCCACACAATAAGGAATGTGCTTGATTTGCTGCAATGAGTAGACTTAGATTACCATGAAGAGTGGACTTGAGTTGCCACAAAGAATGAACTTGATTTGCCATGAAGAGTGGGCTTGAGTTTCCACAATGAGTGGACTTAGTTTACCACAAGAATTAGACTTGATTGGCCACAAAGAAATGGGCTCAGATTATCATGCAATGCAGATGTCATGGCTATGCAAAATGGACTTAAATTACTATATAAGAGTGGACTTGATTCACCATTTAAATATGGGTTTAATCACCCCATAAAATGGACTTAAATTTTCACAAGAGTGGTTTGATTTGCCATTCAAATACGGGCTTGATTGTCATGTAAAATGGACTTGAATTGCCACAAGAGTGGACTTGATTTGCCATTTGAATATAGGCTTGATTGCCATGTAAAATAGATTTGAATCATATGGGAGTGCACTTAATTTTCCACAATAAGTGGACTTTGATGGGGGCATGGGCTTGATCATCACACAAATTGGGAAGAATTTTGTGTTCATGTTTTCCCTCAAAAAATATGAAGTGCATGTTTGACCAGACATTCCCTTTTGAGAAAGTTAGATGTTCCATCATAGATAAAATATTTAGACAATTTTCAGTATTATTATTCTTATTCCTAGAGGCTCAAGCATAATACATCTTCAAGAATCAAGTGTTGATCAGTGGCATGGGTCTATTGCTTGAATTGAGGTTGATTTCTATTAGTTCATTGATGGTGCCTTGCCCCTTGTCTTCTAGTTCTAATGGAGCTTTTTTTGATTTGAGAATCATGTCTTCACCAAGTGATTTGTCACATTGAGTGGGATTTGGCAAAGGTTCCTCTTTTGGCTTTGAGGATATTTCGGCTGCATCATATCCCCTGTCTTTAGGTTTTGATGAAGGTTCACTAAGGACTCCACCTTCTTCTAGTGTTTGGAGAACCGTAGCTAGCTTGATGTACCTAGTTTAGGTGTCAAAAAGCATTGATATTTGATGAGTCTCATCATAGGACAAACGTCTAATGGATACTTGGAATGATATAGCCTAGTCCTTTAGAATTCTTTATTGGCACATTGGAGTAGAATACACTACAGTAGTTGGCTGAATCAACAAGTAGATGCTTAGGTCGATGCTAGTTGAATTGTAGTAATTCAAGCCGACAGTTCATCTTCTAGAATGCCAAATTGGTACATAAGTTTTAAGAGAAATTACCTTATGAAGTGGTGTTTTCTCTTTTCTTTTCGATTGTGATGCTAGAAGAAACAAATGACGCATATCATATGTGTTTGGACTTATTTGAAAGAAAACCTTTTCTTTGAGATTTTTTATAGTAGATAGGTGATATATCCTTTTATCTTCAATTAAGGCCTCCTATTTGATTTAGTCTATTGAAGTTTAAGGATAGTTTTGTCTCAGAATGTGGTAGGTCACTAATTGACCTCCCTGTACATCCTTTTTCTAGTGTAATATCTTCTTTAAGAACCTATTTCTCTAGTGATTTTGCTACTTTCACCATGTTTATATTGGTTAGTTGTTTTTTTTAACTTTGGCTTTGATCTTAGATGCCTCCCAGCCTCAATTTTAAAAGTTTATAATATGCAAATGCTCATTGGGTAGTCTTTCTTGGTTGATAATACACTAAGATGAGGCTAAGTAAACCCTAATTTAGGCATGCGATCTAATTTTCTCCCCCCCTTTTTTTTTGTTGTTTATTTTTTTGGTCATCATTTTTTTTAACTTAGCAATCTCATTCCTCTTTAAGGATCCGAGGTTTTTGGGTTTGCAAATACCAATGGGTTCTTATTCTTTATGTTTGTCTTTCTTAGTTCGGCTTTCCATATGAGATTTATCTACTTAGGACTTTGTTTTGAATTGTTCATCTGGGGTGGTCTTTTACCTCTAAGAGGATAGTTCTGAGAGGTTATCTTTCGATCTTAGCACTTTTATCTTTAAACCAACTTTGTTAATAGGGTTCTAGCTACTTGCAGATTGGTAATCATATTTTTAGGCTTACATTCCTAAAGTTAACTTAGGGGATTGGTAAGCGAGGGGGGTGAGGGATCCCAACTACACCATATTTCATTACTAACCATCCTTGCCTTCAAGCATTACCGTCACATTTTTCAGAGATCTTATCTCTATAATAAAAGGTGTTTCACCTGGATACTAAGAGAACTTTTTATTTTATATCTCTTAAAAAGTTTATGTTTGCCTCGAGAAGTACAAAATACGTACTTGACTAATGAGTTTTGACTAGATATTTTACCATAGGCTAAATATTTTTTATTTTGTATTTTTGAAGCTCATGCAACTATTTAAATTTTTTATGCTACAGATTAGGTGCAAGTAACCTTCTCCATGTCCATTAATCACTTTAGCATTAGAAGATGACATTACTCCTCTCTCAACCAAAGAAGGTTGAGCACTTGTTCTTTCATTATCTCCTTTAGCCCTTGTAGTGTTGGAGGTGTGGCTCACAGAATCTAGCTTTGAGTTCAATATGATATTCTAGAGTTGGTCGAACATCTTGCTTACCCTTTAGCAAGTTGCAGGTGATCAAAATTGACTTTTGCATATTGCTTAGCCTTTACAATACTGATACCCTAGTTTGTGCTAATAGATCCTTTGCTTTATCATTGAGGTTTGACATAATGAAATTTGGCCCTTTACTACTAGGATGAACTTGGCCTTTGCCTTTTGTTTAGATTTTGCCTTGCCCCCTTGGTGGACTTAGTCTTTTGCCCTTGGGTGGACTTTATCTTTACCCATTGGGTGGGAGACGATCTATGTTGGGTAGATTCAGTAATTGGATCGATGGTATGGCGGGTTATAGGTAGTCAAAAATTGACTTTTGTCTATTTATCAACTCTTTAGAAGACCAATATCCTAGTTTGTACCAATTAAACTCTATTTTATTTTTGAGGTTTGGCACAATGAATTTTGGCCTTAACCTCTTTGAATAAGTTTGGTCCTTGTTTCCTAGATGGGAGGTCTTTGCCCCTAAAATGAGAGGTGTTTGCCCCATAGACAGAAGGCTTAACCCCAAGGATGGAGAGTCATTGACCCCTAATGGGAGATGAGGGGTTGACTCATATTTATATGAACTCCGATAGCCCCTTTGGTGATTCTTGATTAGCAAAGTATGTCAAAACTTTGCCCCTTGGGCAAGAGATCCACTTGATGATGCCATTTTTCCTTTCTCATCAGCTTTTTTTATTTTGAAAATGTGTTTATATTAGCTGAGTTTCTACAGTTGCAGGAGAAGTTAAACCTCACTAAGCATGGCAGAATTTGTGGGATCAATTTTGGCAAGAAGGATAGTAGAGACCCTGGGGAGTGAGCCCAATGTGCAAATCAGAGTTTGTTTTAATTTTAGTGCACTATCATGTGTTATGAAAATATTAACTTTTAATAGGTGCAAAGTCCTTATTGTTAATTACCCCAAAGATTGTCAAGAAACTTCTAAAGTAAGGAACCTACCTAATAAAATAGACACACAAAAAAAAGTAGAAAATATTATTTGGTTAGATACATGACTTAAGTGAGGGAATACCTTCACTTTATAATGAATTTTAGTGTGAGATTATAGAAGACATGAAAGAAATAAAAAAAAGGAAAGAATGGAGGAGAAACTGTTGATATGTGTTGTTGTCCCATTCTTGTGCGCTAGGCCATGTGATGTTTAACTTGGATCAGTCTTGACTTGATCCTTGGCAAATATTAATGGTGTTGTTTGGTGGGACGTAGAAGGGGAATGAGAGGTGAAGTGTTTCCAATGGCCTAAGTGTTGGCAATAACTTTGTTGAATGGCATTGCTGAGAACTTATTGAGATTAGCTTGAAGTGTTTATGATAGCTCTTAAGCCTTGGTGATGACTTCTTGTATTAAAGTGTTTCTATTAACCAATAAGACATTGGTGGCAACCTTATTTGAGTGGAAATATTTCTGTTAGTCAATAAGACATTAGTGATAGCTTCATTGATCTCTAAGTGTTTCTATAGTGAATGGGCTGTAGGTAATAGCTTCATTAATTTTGAAGTATTTCTATAGCCAATAAGGCATATGTGACAACTTTATTAATTTTGAATTATTTCTAGAGCCAATAAGTAGTAGGCGATACGTTCATTGATTTTGAAGTATTTCCATATCTAATGAAGTGTAGATGATAACTTCATTGATTTTGATGTGTTTTCATAGTCAAGGAGACATAGGTGATAACTTTATTGATTTTGAAGTGTTTCCATAACCAATGAGGTGTAAGTGATAACTTCATTGATTTGAAGCGTTTCTATAGCCAATGAGGTATAGGCAATAATTTCATTGATTTTGAAGTATTTTCATAGAAAATAAGGCATAAGCCATAAATTTGTTAATTTTGAAGTATTGTTATAGCCAATAAGGTGTAGGTCATAACTTCATTGATTTTAAAGTGTTTACATTGCCAATAAGGTGCGAAGGATAATTTTGTTGATTTTGAAGTGTTTCTATAGTTAATGAGGCATAAAGAATAACTTTATTGATTTTGAAGTATTTTCATAGATAATAAAGCATAAATAATAACTTTATTTGATTTGAAGTAATTTTTATAGCTAATAAGGTATAGACAATAACTTTATGAGTTTGAACTATTTTTATAGCTAATGAGGCATAAGTAATAATTTTATTTAATTTGACATGCTTCTATTGCCAATGAGGCATAAAAAATAACTTTATTTGATTTAAAGTGGCATTACCAACCACTTGTGGAGTTGGGTGAAACCTTATAGTGCTGCCAAAGGCTCTTGTAGCATACCCACTAGGACTAAGTTTGACCCAATCTATCTCTATTTGGATTAACTCTAATTCAAGCCAGGATGACAACATCATTCATTGTTCATAACTTTGGAGTATTGCTGGAGGCATAGCACATCCTATGGGACTTAGTTTGACAACTAGCGAATCACCATTTATGCTTACTTATAGAGGAGAAGCAGTCATACCTATGGAGGTCAGCCTCATCTCACCTAGAGTCAAGGCCCACAACTTTGAGGTAAATGAAGCAAACATTGGAGCCAAGAAGAACTTTGTCTTAGAGATTGGGGGGAAAGCTTGCACAAAGATTATCGAGTACTAGAAGTGAGTGGCTAGGTATTACAATGCTTGAGTTCAAAATTGAGAACTACAACCAAGTGACTAGGTACTTTGTTGAGCAAATGTCATTGATTAGAGTTCAGGAAAGCTATCTCCAAATTAGGTAGGCCCATGCAAGATTTCTTGAGCTATAGGACCAGGAGCATTCAAGCTTGAGCACCCAAATAGCAAGATGCTTCTGAGAACTTAGCATGTTGACAACCTCAGAAGGTTTTATACTTAAATAAGAGATATTGCTCTTATATCTACTTGAAAAATTTTCAATAATAGGGCAAAAAATAGGTTTAGAAGCCAGAGCTAGCTTTGGGTCCAAGTACCCAACTAGGTGCCTTGGCCTTTGGCTAGGTATTGGCTCTTCAACCTCATAAGACCTGGCTTTGGGTCCAAGTACACAACTAGGCACTTTAGCACTTCAACTAGGTATTCTCTCTTCAGCTTCACAAGACCTAGCTCTCAGTCTAAGTACCCAACCAAGCACCTTAGCTCTTTAGCCTCACTAGATCTGACTCTGGGTCTAAGTATCTAACCAACACCTCAGCTCTTTAGCTAGGAAATGGCTCTTCAGCCTCACAAGACCTGGCTCTAAGACCAAGTACCTAATTAGGTGCCTTAGCTCTATAGCAAAGTATTGGCTCTTCAACAACATAAGACCTCAGACCTAGGTTATTCATTTAACTAAGGCATGATGGCTACAAAAAATTAGGAATGTAATGAGCCTATTGCTTACCTTGAACTAACACTAGAGTGGTTATACAAAATTTTGAGGAAGGTTTTTGACTTGAATCAAAACTTGCTTCAAAGATTTTTTTGGATTAGATCATCTTTAATTCAAAAGCATTTGTGTGAGTAATTTAGTGATCGATTCCTGATTATCAAGTCAAGTGATCGATTCCTGATTATCAAGTCAGTTGGGAGTCGATTTTGAATTATGGACTCAGGAGTTTAATCATCATTCCAAGTTATGTAGTTCAAGTTGAAATCACTTTTTGGCTAAGATTATGAATAGGAAAGATTTCCCCTTTGGGTGAAACTTGGATAAGTTTGTTTTGGTTAAAAGCTAAACTAAGGCTTATCAAATTAGTTATGTTCAAACCAAGCAAGCAAGTTATGATTTTGAGACAAGAGTTGTGGAAAGAAAAAGTAAAACTTTTCATTGAAATATTGAAAGGTTACATCCAAGACAATACTTGGATACAAAATCCTTTCATTACTCAAACAAAGAAAAGTTACATAAAACAAAACTATATTACAAAATTTTGCATCTTGGTGTTGGGGCCTTGGCTCCATATGTATCAAGGCTCCCTTCAACCTCCTCCCACTTGCTCAGGATAAGATCCTTTAGGATGTTCTTTGTACTCCTACTTGGGATGAAGAACCTGAGCCTCATTGTAGAACTTGATTTAGAGGTCTTCGGGATCAAAATCTAGGGCTTGGTGTAGCTGTTTCACCTTGTCTTGATAGAAAAGGAGTTGGTTGAGAGCTATTCTCTATTGCGAAGGTTCCCCTCACTAACATTGAAGTAAGCCACATCATCCACCTTTGCCTTCTCCAATAGCTGGATGAACTTCAGGCTTTGAAGGTAGTGAGCCACCACCTCCTCTTTCACCTTTGTCAACTCATGCCCCTACCAAGTGTTGAGCTACTCCATTCTCTCCATGGTTGAGTCATATTCAACCTGGAGGATTTTCTTTTCATCCTATGCTGCCTTCTTCTTCTCCTCAGTGTTGAGTTGAAGCGACATGGTTGGGAGAAGAGGAGGTTCCTTTCCTCTTTAATTGAGGTGGCCTTTAATTTTTGGGCCACCACCCATTTCTTGGTCTCTTAAAAGCTATACCCTACAAAATAGAAGTATTCCAATGCCTACAACTGATCCAAAAGTTAGACATTGATTCTAAAAAATTTTAATGAATAGGAAAACATGAAGAGGGAATTAAAGTGTCTTACATTAGTTTAGGCTTTGGCTTCATTAAAAAATAACTTATCCTTTAGGAGCCAGGCTCTATCAAAGTTTGCATTAGCTCTCCAAAGTTTGTGATGAGGTACACATCGGTGGTGGGGCCATTGTTCTCAGGAGTAGCTCTGTATCCAGAGAAAGCTTGGTCTTGGGTCCTCTCAAAAGCCAATGACAGAGGGGGAGTAGGAGAATCTACTACTCTCTTGCCCCAGTTGGCTCCTATGTTCAAGGTGTTGGACAATAGGGCTCTAGCCAAATGAGGGCTTGGTGGCCAGGTGGGACCCTTAGGGGCGTTGGTTTAGATTAAGGGGCAAGAGGTATGGGATGCTATTTCCTTCCTCCTTTCCTATTATCATCTCCTCAATCGCTCTGCTTAGCCTCTTGTCTTCTCTTCTTCCTCTCACCTTGGCCTAGGGCAGTGGGGGTTGGGGGAACCTCTACCTTAGAGGGCCTCTTCTTCTAGGAAAGCTAAGTGGGAGCTACACGAGCGGACCCTACCCTCTTCATCAGAATCTCACTCATAAATGAGATCTCATTGAGGCCTAAAAAAAATTCAAACCTAACATTAACCTAACTAAGACTTGGAGAGAAAATTGATACACAGGGGTCAAGTTGCAACTAGCAAACTGATCCACAAAGAGGCCATCCTTGTCCATATGCTCCTCATCAAACCATGTGGGGTAGATCTAATGGATTCTACTTCATCGGCCTAGAATAATAGTTAGTGGTGTACCTCAAGGAGATCTCAAGGTCAACTTGATGTATGGATGGGTTAACCCAATCATTCAAGAGGTTTTGGTCTTTACAGGTAAAGACACTAATAGGATGATGCTTCAAGGAGTGTATAGAGGTGAGGCTTGAAGTGAATAGCTTATACCATCTTTTTGGAGAAAAATACCACCGACCTCCAATCTCCAATGTTGGAACCCTGACAAGCCTTAAAGGCGTTCCTATACATCTTTAAGGTTGGGTAGAAACTTTTAGACTTGGCAAGAATTCAAAAATCTATTATAAACTTCATAGAATTGAGAAGTATTTGGTTTAGGGCTAAGTCCCAATCACCTAGAAACTCTTGGATGAAGCTATCTACTAGGTATCTTAGGCCACTCTCAAATATTTCTTAAAATGTAGTAAAATTAAACCAAACTCATCTCTAAGCTTTTTGGCATTCACCTCTGACCCCTAAATGTCCAATTTGGTTTCATCTGGGAAGTCAAACACACTGACCGAGTGTTCAATAATTTTTTACCTAAAGGTTGGTTTAGTAATCCAAATCCTCACTTTGGGGAAACCTACCAAAAGTGATGGACTTGGTTAATGTTGATTTGACTTGAATATTTCTATGGACTAAATTTCTGAGCTAAAATATGCTAGCAATTGCATTAGTATTCTTATACTTTTCTATCACATGCAAAGCTAAGGTAAAACTATTTCAATTTTTCCTAAGGTTGTAATGTTTTCTATTCTATGATTCATATTGTAGGTTGTCCAAACTAAACAAAAAGTTTGTATGCGAAATTAAAAGTATTGGAGCTAGAAAGCCTACTCAAGCCTAGAGTTGGAGTGGTTGAGGTGGAGATGGGCCTTGAATCAATCATTGGAAGAGTCAGAGTGGTGGCTAGGAGACAAGGGGTGGCTCCCTGCACAATCACAATGGCAAGCACAAAATCTGAGTCGGAGGCATCCTAAGATTTGGTAGCTAGGTTTGCCTGTCTTGGACTGGCGGTCAAAGTGGTAACCTCCTTGGAAGTTGATATGCCTGTACTGGAGGAGGAAGGAGCAAATGAAGATCCTATTTGAAGTGGATTTATCGATTGAAAGCAAGAGTTCACTAAAGAGAAAGAGATTTGAGATTGCAAGATGGTGAACATTAGGGGAAAAGGATGAAGGGGCCTTTACAACCAAACCATTGAATTCTCACCATTTGGCCTTATCTAGGTTGCTAAAGCTTGGAGGGTGGGAGTATGAATTTCTTGCTTGAATCCTGAGAAACATGTGTTGCTTATCTAGGAAGGGCCACCAAGATCAAGATGGAGATCGCGAGGTACACGTGTTGACATTAGGGTGCACCTAGGTAGTTGAGTAGAAAACTCAAAGTTGCTACCTTGAAAAGGAGCAAAACCTAATGATTTTACATGGTTTGATGAGGTGGCATCCCAATTTCCAGAGTCATGGTAGGCAAAGGCTCAAATTGTGTGCAGTTTGACGAAGCAACAATTCGATTTCAAAAAGGTCGTAGCGGCTGGTAGCTCACACTACACATGATTCGATAAAGTGGCAACTCTAATTCCATTGGGTTGTGGTAGTCAGAGGCTTGTATCAAGTTAATGAGACTGAATTGGCCCCACTCATCAAGTTAACTCCACTCCACATGTTCAAGAATTAGCATATAGAGTTAGGGGACATTGATAATACAATGAACCAAAAGTGAATCAAAACCCAGTTTGTGGGTGAACAACTGACCAATATTGAGACTGTCATGGCTTATCAAAATCCATCTTTGCTTGTTCAGACTGTCATGGCTATAAGTCAAGAATGTAAATTAGTCATTGTAGAGTGAAAAGATATGATTCTTGAAATGTTAATATTGCAAACTGGTTTTTCCCCCTTTTATTATTTGTGATCACATATGGCCATTCGCCTCCACCCACTAGACACCAATGCATGCAAAACCATACCCTTGAATAGAACCAAACATCTTTCCTTTAATTATCACTTTTGAAAAATTCCATGTGCCGATGGAGCCCTGCTCATCATCGATTTTAGTTTGGGAGGCTCCTTGAGATCTTATCTGCTAGATCACCCCTCCATCACCTTGCATCCAAGAAAGACTATGAAAAAGACTGCTGAGAGCTCTCTGATGAAGGTCACTCTGATGCTCAATGTAGTCGAGCTTTTGATAATAAGTGTGATGTAATGATTTTAGCATTAATCCTTACCTTCAGCTGCTCTACTTTTTATAATGCACCCTAAAATTTGGTGTATTAGTATCCCATGATTTGAGGTAAAGATTTTGCCAAATTTCTCGTAATGGGCAGCTATCAATCCTTGATTCTTTGATATTATTTTCTTGGAATAACAGTGGATCAGATCTTACCATTATTCAATATTTGGCCATGAGTTGGCTGAGACATCCAAGCCTAATCATAGCTTGAGTTAGACTCCTTGTGGTGTTACTGTCCTAACTGTGAATTCATCTATTGTTTGCGGTAGTTGAGCCTACTACTCAATCTAGTTTTCACCTTAAAAATATCAGTTCACCACTTGACCTCTAAGCTCAGCTTTCATAGACTTTGGACTCAGAGAATTTAGTTCAGCTAGTGGGTCTGGGGATCAGACCTTAGTCACCTCGGCAAATAATTTTGGTCCTATTTCATGCCTTGCAAATTTTGCCAAACTAGTCCTTATGATCTGGTGCATCATCAATGCCCCTCAACTCTAGACCCTATCTCATTAGCTCTGGGGCTTGAGTTTTTTAGCTTTCTCTGGATGGCTGTCAAGTTGTTTGTCATCATATCACCCTAGATGACTTGAGCCATAAGAAGCTAGGCCTTAGCTACCATGACTTAATCCGATGTGCCCTAATATAAGGCATCGATCATCATGATGCCAGGGGATGCAAGTCATCATTTCATCAAATCCTAAATAATCATTAGGGTTTTATTTCTTTTGAAGGCTATGACTTAGAGTTGCCTTCTTATTTATCGAGGTGACACCCTGCTTGCCTCATGATCTTTTTACTTGAGGTGGTTCACAACTAGATGATGACACACATCACTAGGAACCCTAACAAAGCTTTCAAAAATCATGCCTTATGGACTTTGTCAACCTAGATCGAGCCATGTGGAGACAATTTGACAAAGGGGTGAATCTTATATAAGGAGTGTTTTGTCCTTTTCTCTTTTACTTTGGCAAAATTGTGAATGTTTGTTTTCTCTCATTTGCATCTTCCTTCCTTGTTAGCTAATCTACTCTCCAATGGCATCCTCCTCCACTTCTTCTAGCTTCGGAAAAAGGCTCCTCTGTGATGAGGAAGGAAAGCACTCTGGGATAGGTGGCCCCTGCCTCGATGAAGTCATCAACCCCTATGCCATCTTGACACTACCAACTAGGGGTCATGGTTCAATGCCTATGCTGAAGGAGGTGCAAGGAGTTACTGCTCATCCGACCTTTGCCCCATCTGCTTCAAGGACTATTTCGCTTACTGCCTAGACTTGTGCAAGTGCATCATTCAAAGGCTGCAAGCATCCTACCATCACCTTCAAGTAAGCTTCCATATTAGCTTTTCCTTGTTCTATTCTTAATGATCTTAGCACAAATATTTTGCTAGGTATTTCCAAAGTGAGGGTTTGGATTTTTGAATCTATCCTCCAAGAGAAAAATCTTGAGCAATTGGTTAGCATTTTTGGCTTCTAAAATGGGACTGAGTTAGACTTATGGGGGTTAGAAGAAGATAGAAAAACTCATAAGGAGAAGTCTGGGTTTGAGTTTTTCACGCACTAGGAGATGTTAGAGAGCAGGCTGAGGTACCTAGTAGATGCCTTTACTAGGGATGTCCTAAGAGATTGGGATCTAGCCCCCAACCAAATTATGCCTAATTCCATAAAGTTTATTTTAGCATTCCAAACCTTGTCGAGCTCCAAAGGTTGTCCACTTATTGTAGAGATGTTTAGGGACAACTTTAAGGGCTATCGATGCTCCAATATTGGGAACCAGTATTATTTTTCCCTAAAAAAGTGATGTAAATTTTTTGCATTCAACCCTAGCTTCATTCATTCTTGGAAGGACCACCCAGTGAGGGTTTTCTCTAGTGTTGATTTAGAACTTCTTTGTGAATGGAGAAATCCATTTTTCCATTGGGCTAACCCAAAATTCTCTCCAAAAGTCCACCAACTTCTAATATCCTGGGTGTAGGAGGTAGAGAATTTTAGGTTTGCCCCTGTATGGTCTGATAAGGTTGTTTGAAGGAACATGACCTACTTATTGCTTGGATGTCCAGTATGAATCCTAGCCCTCATATCTCGGTCTTACTCTTACCGTGACAGACTTTACCTTGGTTTTAACAATGTGATGTGGCATTGTAGGGCTCACCGAGCTCTCCTTCATGAGTGAGTTTTTGAAAGTGCAAGGAGGGGTTCCTTGGGTGTTGTTGGCCCTGTCTACTCGAAAGAAGCCTACCAAACTCAAGGTCCCTACCCATTCCTCAGTGGCAGCTCAAAGCTAGGGGAAGAGGAAGAAGGAGGAGAAGAGTTGAGGTGCAAGTGAGGAGAGAGCATGGAACAAGCAAGTGTCAACCCGTTCCTTCAACTCTCATTCCTAAATTGTTGCTTCCAAGGATGACATCAGGTCACTGACGCATTGTATAAAGTAGAAGGTTGATCATGGCAAGGGGGTCACCCCTACTTCCACTCCTTCTTTGGCGGGCTTTGAGTTGCAAGGGCACTGAGGTGGCTCAGAGGAGGTCAATGTTGAGGAATACTTCCTTGATGTCTTCAATGATAGTGCCAATTCCTCTATCACAAAGCTCCCAATTAATAAGCTCTTTTTGAAAGGAGAAAGACTTTCTTCTAACGTAAGTCTATCCAAAATTGTCTATTTCAATTTTCTTCTTCTTTCACTAACCTAACTTTTAGCTTAATTACAAGTCGTGTAGTTTTTTCACTATGTAGGATGTCACTTTTACAAGGCTCAGAGGGTGGTAGCATCCAAGAAGAGCAAGACTAATGAAGAGGTGAATCTTCTTCATTCCCAACTCAAGTCCCTCTAGTACAATATGGAAGAGGCAAAGAGGAAGATGGAGGAAGAGAAGAACCTTCTCATGGCTAAGTGTGACTCAGCTTTGTCTAGCCTGGAGTCTCTAAAGACTCAATACTAGTTTGACCTGGATGACACCAAGACTCAAGTAGTCAGCAAGTTCCTTTGGAGTACTCAACACACGAACACCTTGAAGATGATGAAGATGCATGCCATTTCAAAATTCAAGGTGAGTGATGAGTATCTCTAAGCTTGCCCCAAGCTCTTGGCCAATAGCTTCATGAATGACTACCTTGTATGCTAGGACATGGTGAAGCAAAAATCAATGTGGTGTTGAGTTTGACCCTGAAGACCTGCGAGTTGAACTCTATAATGACCTGAGGGTTCAACGCCTTTGGTAGGAGTACAAGGCTATTCTTCAGAGGGAGGCTGAAGAAATAGGGGTGGTGAAGGCTGAGGTTCAAGCCTAGGTGATTGGCAAGCTATCAAGGACTTCTGATCCTTTAAATATCTCTAATTAGTTGTACTTTTTCTTTCTTTGCATGAAATATTTTTTGTTCTAGTCATGCTTAATAAGGCTTTGCCTCCTTTTTGAGCTTTTTGTCCTCTACTACTATTCTTCTAACTTTCATTCCCTAAGTATCACCTTAATTGATCTTGCATTGATGATGTTATGGTGCTCCTTATGGTCAGGCCAGCTTTCTTCGAGACAAATTCTCCAAAATGTTAGTTCTATAAGTAACATTCAGGTGTTTGCAAGCCTTTCCATGGGTGTCCAAAGTGCTCAGTGGTGACTTCAAGGATTGGATGTTCTCATGGAACTAATAAAGATTCTCTTTGGGCAAGAGAACTTCTTCTAGAGCACTTTGAGCCTCATATGGATTGAGGTCTTTGTACCTTAGGTGAACCGAGGTCTTTGCACCTCAGATAGACTAAAATCTTTGTGCCCGAGGTGAACTAAGGACTTTATTCCTTACCAAGGTCTTTGCACCTTACGTGAACTAAAGTCTTTGTGCCTTAGGTGAAATGAGGTCTTTGGTGAACTAAAGAATTGAGGTTTTTATGCCTTAGGTGAACTAAGATCTTTGCGCCTTAGGTAAACTGAGGTCTTTGCTCCTTAGGTGCATTGAGGTCTTTGCATCTCACGTGTACTGAGGTTTTTGTGCCTTAAGTGAACAAAGGTCTTTATGCCTTCGAGGTATTTATGCCTCATGTAAAATAAGGTCTTTGCACTTTAGATGAATTGAGATCTTTATACCTTAGGTGAACCATGGTCTTTGTTCCATAGGTGAATTGAGGTCTTTGTGCATTAGATGAATTGAGGCTTTTGTGCCTCAGGTAAACTAGCATCTTTATACCTTAGGTTAACTAAGGTCATTGTGCCTTAAGTGAACTAAGGTCTTTGTGCCTCTAGTAAATCGAGGTATTTGGGCCTCAGGTGAATTGAGTTCTTTATGCCTCAGGTAAATTGAGGTCTTTGCACCTCAGGTGAACTAAGGCTTTTGTGCCTCGGATGAACTGAGGTCTTTGTGCCTCAGGTGAACTAAGGTATTTGTGCCTTAGGTGACTTTGTGTCTCAGGTGAACTGAGGTCTGTGCATCTAAAGTAAACCGAAGTCTTTATGTCATAGGTGAAGTAAGGTCTTTACACCTCAAGTAAACTTAGATATTTGTTCCTCAGGTGAATGGAGATCTTTGTGTCTCGAGTGAATTAAGTCCTTTGCACCTTAGGAGAATTGGTATCTTTGTGTCTTAGGTGAACCGAGGTTCTCCAGTGAATCGAGGTCTTTGCACTGCAGATGAATTGAGGTCTTTGTGCATTGCATAAATAGAGGTTTTTGCACCTCAAGTGAACTAATATTTTTGTACCTCGGTTACATCAAGGTCATTGTGCCTTAGGTGAACTGAGGTCTTTATGCCTTGGGTGAACTGGGGTCTTTGTGTCTCGAGTAAACTGAGGTCTTTGAGGTCTTTCGAATTAAACAAAACCTTCTAAGGTTATCAACATGCTATATTCTTGGGAGTACTCCACCATCTCAGTGTGTGAGATTAAAGGCTCTTGATCCCATGGCTTGAATG
Source organism: Trichopus zeylanicus subsp. travancoricus (assembly GCA_005019695.1). NCBI lineage: Eukaryota > Viridiplantae > Streptophyta > Magnoliopsida > Dioscoreales > Dioscoreaceae > Trichopus > Trichopus zeylanicus. The sequence continues at coordinate 135,157 of RXID01014401.1, read as the reverse complement.
ATTTTGAAAGGGCCTATAAAGTTTGGTGGAAATTTGTTTGACTCTCAATCGATTAGGTTGGCATGGTGTAGTACCTAATCACCTGGTTGTAGCCTTCTGCCATCATGAGTTCATGCTGTGTAATCAAAGGTTTTATGCCTGATAAATCTTTAGGAGACCAGGCAAATATGTCTTGATGGAGAAATTTCCCTAAGCTTCCATCAACAACCAAGTTGGTGAGCTGTTCCATAGGTTCAGTGTGCACTATCATTTGTTTAGCGGTAGATTCTTCAACCTTTGCAATCATAGGACTTTTTCCCTTCTGGTTGAAGTTGTTTTGCTAATAGACTTCTTCACACTTCTTTGCAAGGCTTTGATATCCCCATGTTTCACATGTGGTATGTTTAGTGGGAAATCTTATAACTAAATAAATGGTCAAAATTACCACTTGGAGCTGGTTTAATGTTGGACAACCTAATATTATGTTGTAAGTGAGACAAGTTCAGACCATCATGAATTTTGACTTGATTGTAATGCTTTTGGGATTTTTTCCAACTATTAAGAGTAGATCAATTATGCCAAGTGGGGTGATCGAATCTCCCATAAACTTGCTTAGCATCCCAACATATAGTTTTAGCTTTTGCTCAATTTTCATTTAGTCATAGGCCTGAGTGGATAGGATGTTGGTCGAGCATCCTGTGTCTACGATAATACATTGTGTGGAGTAGCCATCCAAAATCACTGAGATGACCAGTGTCATTACAAGGTGTCAAAATCCCTTGCAGGACTTTTGTCGAGAAGACTATATCTCCATGCTAAGGTTTGTGATGATGTCATTTGACCTCCTCACATTCGACTTGCCCTCCAGTGATGGCTTGGTGCTTGCCAGTTGATGCCAAGTCCTCACTTTGTCATTGGGTTATCTAGGATCATATTGAGGTGACCCTTAACTGGTGGATTTTGCAACTCGGGGATAAGGTTCTATTGAGGAGAACCTTGTGGCCAAGCTTCTCGAATAGGGGTTTCTTCGGCTCTTTCAACTCGGCAAATGAATTGTCTCAAGTGGTCCTCCTTGATGATCCTTTCAATCTCATTCTTGAAGTGTCCACACTCCTTAGTATCATGGCCATAATCTTTATGAAAGCGATAATACCTCAACCTATCCAAGTTTTGTTTGCTTGTGCGAATTAGTTAAGTTTCTTCAAGGAATCTTGGTGCTTAATCTAGGCTAAATCTTCAGACCTTGAATTATTCAAGGGAGTGTAGGTTTGAAATTCATGTCAACCTTCCCATTGCTCAATCCTTTGCTTCTTCAGCTCGGGCAGCTTTGTCTCACAAGTCTCTTTTGTTAGTTTACTGCTACCTTCATTTCTCTCTTCACTGACATTATTTCTTCAACATCAAAGTGTTCTTGAGCCAAATAGATTAATTTTGCCAAGATTTTGGGAGATTTGTAGGCTATCACATAGGCTACTTGAGGTTACCTAATCCCGTTGACCGCCATAATAAAGACAATGGAGCTATTTGGCTTAGAAACTTCCAACCATGTTTTGTTAAATCAAGCCAAGCATTCCCTCAAGATTTCTCCTTCTTTTTGCTTCAAAGTTAAGAGTTTGGAAGAATCCTTGCATTGAGGTACTGGTGAGATGAATTACTCTATGAACCTATTAGCTAGGTCATTAAAACTAGCGATTGAGTGCCTTAAGAGCCCTAGGTACCAAACCTGAGTAGGACCTTGTAGCATCATTGGGGATGCCTTACATATGATAGAGTCCCATGCACCTTGGAGGATTATGGCATTCCAGAATATGCTCACATGGTCGACTGTATCCTTGGAGCCTTTATTTACCTTATAAGGTGACAGGCAAAATTTTGGTTGCACCGGAGAGTAGGAAATTTTAGGAATAAGAGGGGGTATCATACCTTATCTAGTTTGGATAAACTAATGCACTCAATATCTCTTGAGCACTATGGGATGTATTCTCTCCATGAGTGCCCTACATGGCCATGGCCAAAGTTCAGTTCATTAGATTGGCTAGATCATAAGTGGGGTTATATCCCTCATAACCCTTTTAAGCTTGATATCGAAGCAAGATTCTTGCCAGAGGATCTTGATGACTTGCATGATGATATCCACTGGGGTGTAGCTAACTCAAGGCCTGTGGATGCAGCTCATTTTATTGGTTCAGAGGCATATCTTAAAGTTTCTCCTAGGTCAAAATCTGAGATTGAGCTTGAAAGATTTGCATCATTTGGGTTTGGTTTTGTAATTGTTGGGCCTGTAGATTCTACATAGCTTGTGTCTGGACTTCTAATAGCTATATCATTTGTTGGATTGTAGCTGTTCGCATTTGAAACTCTTGTTGACTCACTGAGTTGGAGGTAGCTATCAGTATCTCAAGGATAGTTTGCAAAGGAACTTCCTAAGGTTCCTACTATGGAGGTGGTTGAGCAAACAAGTTGGCTTGGTGAGTTGGTTCACCTAGAGTACTAGAGGAATTATGCAATTTTGTAGGTGTGGGACTGGCCTAACCCCCCCAGGCTGGTTTCTGAATATTGATGCCCTTGTCGTTGGAGGCATGGTCAAAGAGTCTTTGGATACATGAATAGAAAAAAATAGTAGAGAAGATCTCAATGAAAGCACCACTATTGATGGATCTCAATTTACCACCAATTTTGGTTTGGGAGGCTCCTTAAGATTAGATTTACTAGATCACCCCTTCGTCATCCTACATCAAATGAAGACTGTGAAGAAGACTAGTGAAAGTTCTTCGGTGGCAATAACTTTGACACTTAAGTTAGTCTAGCTTTCAATAATAAGTGTGATGCAAGGATTTTAGCATTAGTCCTTACATCCTAGTTACTCTACTTTGTATAATATGCCTTGAGATTTGGTGAATCAATATCCTATCATTTGAGCTAATTGTTTTGCAAATTTCTAGTAATAGGTAGCTATCAATGCCATATTCTTTGAGATTGTTTTTCTAGAATAATGATGCATCAAAACATACAATTATTCGATATTTGGCTGTGAATCAGATGGGACATTTGAGCCTAATCATGGACTGAGTCAGACTCCTTACCATGTTGTTGTTCTCTGTGTTAATTCATTAATGGGCCATGGTAGCGGAGCTTACTCTCAAACTAGCTTCCACCTTGAAATATTAGTTCACTGCTTGACCTTTGGACTTGAATTTCATAGACTTTGAACTCGAAGAATTCAGTTTGGCCAGTGAGTTTGAAGATTGGACCTTAGGCACCTTGGTGAACAGTCTTGGCCCTATTTCACACCTAGCAAGGTTTACCGAATTAGTCCTTGTGATCTGGTGCATCATCACCATGATTTATTGTTTGCATTATGTTGTTTAATCCACAAACAGACCCAATCGAAGATGATTTGCAGCATGATCGAGTTGTGCCTTTTTTCTTGACTAGGATACATTGGGTATGTAATGACTCAATTCCTGCAGAAGGAAACTAAATTTCCTTGCTCCTTTATCTCAATGTTGAGTACAATTGCAAGCAGTGTTGGAATTGATATTGTAACGGGGAAACTAGTGAAAGAACAATCATCATTTGGTGAAGATATTTTGTATACTACCTGTGAGATGGCTGTAGAGTAGTGGCAAAATTAGCTGTGGTTGAATGGAATTGGGGAATGGATTTTGAACTATGTGAATGAGGTTGTGAATTGTTTCTTTTCTTCCTTTTCCTTTAGAATCTCATTCATGGTCTAGGGACTCAAGTGAATTGTGAAACCCAAAAAAAAATTGAATTTTGGGCAAACTTATTAATATAAGTAATTTTTTTTTATAAAATTACCAATTTAAAAAACCTTCTCACACAAACCCTCTCTCAAGGAATTCCTTTTTGTGAAACAAAGTCAATAGTGACACTAGTGCTCTGAGGAATGACTCAAGAGTGATGAGAGAGAATTTAGGGTCATTGATTTTATTGTGAGAGGGAGAAGGTATAGGTCTTCTCATCATCCTGCATCTTTGAGGTAAAAGAGCCACAAAATCATGACATTCCTTCCCTTCACTCATCCATTTTGGCAAATTGTTGGTTTGGTTTGAGGAAAAATTCATAGGAAAAACTCTATCAAATCTTACAAAGGATTGGTCCTATCAATGTTGTTTTTCAAGCCCAAATTGAACATAATTTTCTAGTAAATATTTTGGGCTTTCTTCAATGCTTGAATTTTAGTATTTGAATTAGATATGAATTTGTGCTTAAGGCCCTAATGAGTAAATGATAATGTTATCATTTTGAAGTATTGAATCTTAAACATGAGATAAAATCTTATTAATAGCGTTAAGAATAATGCTGATGTCTTGAATCCATCTATCTAATATTTTATTTCAGGAAATATAATGTAATGAATGGTCATATCATTGAATTTCAGACCTTCTTTTGAGCTTTATATCAAGATAAATTTATACTAGAATAATTCTACTACAATGCTCATACTTAAGACTCAAGTTCTTGAGGAGTATTACCATATATTAGGATAATACCAAAGAGGATTTGAATTAATGTGTTATTAATCATGGTTGTTTGAAATTAATAGTTATGATTATCTTGTTTCTATGCTTTAGGTTTGGATGACAAGGTTTGAGATAGTTTATTTATGCTTGCCATGATTTCCTTACCATGTAAGAAAATAAGTCATTCTTGCTAATATTAACTTAGCAATATAACTTTTGAAATTATATCATTTAATAAGCAAAAATAGTGACTATATGTTACATATATTTTTAGATATTTCTTGAAATTTTGAAGGTATTATCAGAGGATTATATCCTATTTTGCAGTTATTATATGTTTACATGTATTGAAAATGTAAAAAACCATGCATGCAAATTTTGAAAAGGGTTATTTATGTTTTGACATTTATTTAGATTTATATAATTTAGACTTGAAACACATGCATGTATTCTTGAGTAAGAATTTTATGATTTATAAATATTTTATGGATCCTGGTTTTATGATTTGTATTTAACTATATCATCTCATACTTGATTTCTATCTTGGTCAATCATTGGAGTTAATAATGGCCATGTTAATATATACTTGTATTCTTGTTAGAAATCAATTTTGTTTGCACTATCGACATCATAGTAGCAACATATTCCAGATAAGACCCTTTCATGGGAATTCCTAATATTTATTTTGGCTATAGACTTTAAGTATGACAATTTATATATGATTCGGGTCACTAGTTGTGTGTAAACCCACTGTTTTGTGCAAGAAATACCAAGCACATTATTCTTGTTGTAATTTGTGAATCTAGATGATTCCTTATTTCATGGATTTAGTTACTTTATTCTTCTTATGATTTAGAAAATTATATTTATAATATTTGTTTTGAATCTTTAAAAGGAATTGATTTTGCTTTGAACTATTCTTGAAATTATATATTGTATATATAAAAGTGTTGCAATAATGTTAGATTGCTCATTCTCTTACCTATTTTGATTTTAGAGATTAGTTTGGGAAAATAGAAGTGTGACGCTTTGCCAAATATACCTTTAGAGTTTATTTCAAATAGAATTGAAAGTGGTTATCTAAATCCTTAATTATGGATTCTTTAGGTTTTGGAGTCTAGTTGATATTTCTGTTCGTTAATTCTTTGGTACCTTTTGATTTAGTAAAACATTATTTAATTGATGATTTGTTATTCTTGATTTAGAAGTGATTGTTAATTCTACATTGTGAGAATCTTGTGATAAAAAACTAAAGATTTAAATATTAGAGTATTTGATAAGGCATTATGGGAATATGTTTGGAATATTATTTTGAAGAATGCTTATTATACTTGTAGAAATTATCACACAAGTTTGATATACATTATATATGATGAGATTTGGATATTTGCTATGTAGGCACCTATACAGTGCTTGTCACTTCTTGTGTTTAGGGCATGATAGGTTTAGTGGTATTAGAGCTCTAGGTTCAAATTCTTTTTGAGTTCAAACATTGAATTAAGTTGGTTGTATTATCTTGCAATGAAATATGAGATGGCTAGAGTTCATAGGTTGGGATTTCTACCTTTTGTTATGATGTTTATGTTTATTTGCTGTGAATCGAGCTCTCCATTTTAAAAAGCTTCTATATGGATACTTCTATTTGTAATCAAGTCCTTGTTACTCACCTTTGTAGGGATTGTGTAGTGAGTTTTTGAGTTAGAGATTTGAGAGTTGGCTATCATGTTTTGAGGATGAAAGATTTTAATGTGATTTTGGGATGGGTTGGCTTTCTCCTCACTATGTGATAGTTTACTATCAAAAGAAGCAAGTAGACTTTAAGATCTCAGAGGAGTTAGACCTCTTTTTCTAGGACTAACACTAGTATTCCATCATAAGTAGATGCAAGCTAAGAAACTACAGATAAGTACATGCTCAAGATTCCTAGCAATTATGGTAGATGTGGGGGCAAAAGATCAAGTGTTGTAAGATATTCTTGTGGTAAGAAGTTTTCCAAATGTCTTCCTAGAAGATCTTCCAAGACTACCATCAAGGAGAGAGATTGAATTTTCTATCAACTTGGTTCCTAATATAGGCCCTACCTTAGAGGCTCCATATAGAATGGCTCTAGTTGAGTTGAAAGAGTGAACTCCTAGATAAAGGCTTTATTAGAACTTAATGTCTCCCTTGGGGTACCCTATTTTGTTCATGAAAAAGAAGCATGGGCACATGAGCGCACCTATATATTATCAAAGGTTGAATAAAATGACTAAAGAACAAGTACCCATTGCCTAAAATTGATGATCTCTATTCAATCTATTGCATAGTGTTCGTGTATTTTCCAAATTTGATCTTAATGTCTTGAAGACAATTTTTTGCATGTGATATGGGCACCATAAATGCTTGATGATGGCTTTTGGTTTGAGTAATGCTCTATCTGCCTTTTTGGTCAAGTAGAGCATGAGGTTTTCTTTGATTGGAAGAAGCCTAGTACTGCTATTAAGATTAGAAGCCTTTTGGGATTAGTTGTCTACTATAGAAGTTTTATTGAAGGCTTTTCTTGCATAGAATCACCTTTAACTAACCTACCTAGGAAAGGGATGCACTTTGAGTGATCAAAAAAATGTGAAGAGTTTTTTGGAGTTGAAGAAGATGTTGGTTCTTGCTTCAATCCTTATTCTTTCTAGTTGTATTAAAGAGTACACTAATTATTGTGATGCCTCCAAGAAGCGTTTGGATTGTTTGTTGATACAAGATGGTAAGGTTGTTGCATATGCATCTAGACGATTGAAGACATATGAGTGTAATTATCCTAACCATCACTTAGAACTTGTAGTAATGGTTTTTTGCCCTGAACATTTAGAGACACAACATTTATGGAAAGTCTAATGTATATCTTCATCCAAAAGAAGTTAAATATGAGACAAAAAAAGATGGTTGGAATTGCTTAAGCATTGTGATTTGACTATCAGTTAACATTCTAGAAGAGCTAATATGGTAGAAAGTGCTTTGAGTAGGAAATCTTCTTGTGCTTTAACTACCATGCTTACATCTTAGAGGGCTATTTTGGAGGATTTGAGGAAATATGAGATTGAGGGCTGAGTGTATGAGCTTGATGCCCTGCTAGCCAACTTGCGAGTTCATCCTACTATGTTTGATCAGATTAAGGAAACTCAAGAACATGACTGATGTAGGACACTCAAAGGAAGTTCAAGAATATCAAAAGAAGCTAATTCAGAAGTCAAGGGGCTATAACAAATGATTTGATTCACTCTTCTATTTAAACTTAGGATTTACCTTACTTAGTACCTTTCTATGTTTAAAATTCTCTTTATTATGATGTCTTAGGTCTTATTCTCGGATTCCACCAACCCAAGACCAATTTTGGACTGAATCCTATTCCGTTTAGGACTTGGGAAGGATGAATCTTTATTTAAGATTTTATTTTCGTAGGTTAACTTATTTAGAACTTCTACCAACCCAATTAATGGGTTTAAACTGAGTTATATTCAGTTTAGGACTTGGGAAGCCAGAAACTTACTCAAATTGGATTTCTGGTATTTGTATAAATAGGCCTTCAGTCCTATGGATGGGAACAGCTTTTATTCTCAATAAAGTTCTACTTTAATGAATTTTCTCTCTTCCTTGTGGATTCAAGGAGTTCTTAATAGAGGCAACGGTGTTTTCCTCGTCTACCACGCTTGTTGCTACGTCAAGTGGTATCAGAGCGAGGCTCTCCTTGTTTAATGTCTAACGACGACGCAACCAGCAACAACCCTAGGGACGGTGCTCCTGTGGGTAATCACATCAGCCGTGAGTATTTTGATTCGACCATGGAGGCAATCCAAAACTCACTTGCAAGGTTGATGCTGAGGATGCATCAACTTGAAGGCTTGAATCAACCACGTCGACGGATCGATGAAGTGACTTGCGATCCAATTGGTTGAGGAAAGGCTCCGCAAGTGAATCCAAAGGGTTTACAAATCCTTGAAAATTCCAGCGACGAAGAAGTTGAAGGCATCCTTCTCCAACCAGTTTCTGAGCATGATAGACGTCATGATTTTCGCTTGAAGATTGATCTCCCATCTTTCAATGGCCAACTTCAGATCGAAGATTTTCTCGATTGGCTTGCTGAAGTGGAACGGTTCTTCGACTACATGGAGATTCCAGATTCGAAGAAAGTGAAGCTTGTTGCTTACCGACTCAAGGGGGGTGCATCAGCATGGTGGTAACGCATCCAGTTGGAAAGGACACGCCAAAATAAAACTCCAATTCGAGCATGGCCACGGATGAAGGCTCTTCTCGAAAAGCAATTCCTTCCCATAGATTATGACCAGGTACTCTTTCAGCAATATCAAAATTATCGATAGGGTAATCGCAGTGTGAAGGCATATGCTGAGGAGTTCTATCGCCTATCAGCACGTATAATCTAATAGAGACTGAATCTCATCAAGTGGCAAGATTCATCGGTGGGCTACGCACACCATCCAAGATAGGATTTCTTTACAACCTATTTGGACGGTTAATGAGGCTGTGAGGAGTGCAACTCGTGTGGAGTCCCAATTGGAGCGACCTGCCATCAGAAATCAGGTGGGGAGAACCATTGGTGAGAATTCAAAAAGCACAATCTATTCCTAATAGAGGTGCAGCTACACAACCTTCTCGACCTCCCACACAAGTGAGTCTTGAAGCTAGACCTACAAGGCCATCAGGAAATGCCACATCAGCAAAGAACCCAAGTTCAAATCCTGATCTAAAGTGCTATCGTTGTGGAAAATTTGGACATCGTTCTAATGTTTGTCCAGCACGACAACCTGTGAACTTGGCTATTGAAGATAATTTTATTGCTGACAATTTCCATGACTCAAAAGATGATGACCTAGCTTGTGATCAAGAAAACTATGAAGATGGAATATTCGAGGAGCCTGATGGTGAACGGTCATCTTTAGTACTTCGAAATCTGATGTACATCCCAAAGCAAGAGGAAAACCTACAATGTCACAATATCTTTCGCACTCGATGCACAGTAAATGGCAAGATCTGTGACATGATTATTGATGGAGGAAGCAGTGAAAACATCATCTCCAAGACTATGGTTGACAAGCTTCAATTGAAGACAGAATCCACATCCTTCTCCCTACAAGATCGGCTGGATTAAAAAGGTTGGTGAAACCAAGGTAAACTGAACGGTGTCAAATTTGTTTTTCCATTGGAAAATTCTACAAGGATGAGGTAACCTGTGATGTTGTGGAGATGAATGCATGCCATATTCTTCTTGGCAGACCTTGGCAATTTGATAGAGATTCTACACATCGTGGGCGAGACAATCGCTACATCTTCTTCAAAGATGGAAAGAAAATTATCCTTACCCCCATTGGCGAAGAGCGTCGACCCAAGAGTTTACAAGAGGAGGGTCACTCCTTCCTGATTGTGCAAAATTTTATAAACGAGGCTAAAGAGACATCCCAAATATTTGTTGTGATTGAGAAAGGAATGGAGACAATGCCCACTGAAGCTCCAAAAGGCTTGCAACCCTTCCTAGATGAATTCAAGGAAATCATGCCCGATGATCTTCCTGATGAACTACCCCCAATGAGAGATATTCAGCACCACATTGACCTTGTTCCTGGAGCGAGTTTACCAAATCTGCCCCACTACAGAATGAGTCCAAAAGAGTCACAAATTTTACAAGACAATGTTGAGGAGTTGATCAGAAAAGGAATGGTCAGAGTCAGCATGAGCCCATGTGCAGTTCCAGCCTTATTGACACCTAAGAAAGACGGAAGTTGGCGGATGTGTGTAGATAGTCGAGCTATCAATCAATCAACGGTAAAGTATAGATTCCCAATTCCTCGCTTAGAGGACATGTTGGACATGTTGGAAGGGGTCAAAGGTTTTCTCCAAGATAGATTTGAGGAGTGGATACCATCAAATCAGAATTAGACCCGGAGATGAATGGAAAACTGCTTTCAAAACAAAAGAAGGACTTTATGAGTGGCTTGTTATGCCTTTTGGACTCTCAAATGCACCAAGTACCTTCATGCGATTGATGAATCAGGTACTCAAACCTTTCATTGGTCATTTTGTTGTTGTTTACTTTGATGATATCCTGGTGTACAATCATAATGAAGAAGAACATAAAAGGCATCTAACAGAAGTACTTACTGTGCTGAAGAAGGAGAAGTTGTACATCAACTCAAAGAAATGCCATTTTATGACTGACCACTTGGTGTTCTTGGGGTTTCGTTGTAAGTGCTGAAGGCATTCATGTTGATGAAGAAAAGGTAAAAGCTATTAAGGAATGGCCTATCCCAGAAGTGTATCAGAAGTTAGAAGCTTCCATGGTCTGGCGACATTCTATCGGAGGTTTGTCAAAAACTTTAGTTCCATTATGGCAACCAATAACTGAATGTTTGAAGCAACGCAAGTTCTCCTGGACTCAAGAAGCTAATAGATGCTTCGAGTTGATTAAGGAGAAGTTATCTACTGCACCTATTTTGGCAGTGCCTAGCTTCGAGAAGTTATTTGAGGTAGATTGTGATGCTTCGTACATAGGCATTGGAGCTGTTCTATCCCAGGAAGGAAGACCAGTAGCTTTCTATAGTGAAAAGTTGAGTGAAGCTCGAAAGAAGTGGTCAACATATGAGCTGGAATTTTATGCTGTTGTACAAGCAGTTCGTCATTGGAAGCACTATCTAATTCAACGAGAGTTCATTCTATATACTGACCACCAAGCTTTGAAATTCATTGATAGCCAGAAGGACTTGAATCGCATGCATGGTCGATGGTCGTCATTCTTACAGCAATACACCTATGTTTTGAAACACAAATCTGGACAAAAAAATAAGGTGGCAGATGCTTTGAGCCGTAGGGCAGCCGTGATGGTAACTATAAGCAACGAAGATGAAGGGTTTGATTATTTGAAGGAATTGTTTGCTGAAGATGAAGATTTTAAAGAGGGGTATAGAAAGTGCCAAGCAGGACAAAGAAGTGATTTATTTCTCCATGAAGGCTTTCTCTTTAAGGGTTCTCGTCTTTGCATTCCAAGGTGCTCCTTGAGAGAAAAGGTGGTGAAAGAGTTGCATAGCAGTGGCTTAGCAGGACATCTTTGGCGTGACAAGAGCATTGCACTAGTTGAAGAGCGCTACTACTGGCCACAACTTAAAAGGGATGTTGGTCGCTTTGTACAAAGATGCTATGTATGCCAAACAGCCAAAGGAAGCTCTCAAAACACTAGCCTTTATACCCCATTGCCTGTGCCAAATGCCCCATGGGAGGATCTATCGATGGATTTTTTTTTGGGCCTCCCCAGGACTCAACGAGGCATAGATTCAGTATTTGTTATTGTCGACAGATTTTCCAAGATGGCACACTTGATTCCATGTAAGAAAATAGTAGATGCAACAAGGGTGGCTAATCTATTCTTTCAAGAGATTGTAAGGCTACATGGAGTGCCAAAGACTATTACTTCTGATCGTGACACAAAATTTCTAAGTCACTTTTGGAAGACATTGTGGAAGCGATTTGATACGTCTCTACAATTTAGTAGTGTTTATCATCCACAAACAGATGGACAAACTGAAGTGGTGAATTGAACACTTGTAAACATCATTCGGTGTCTTGCAAGAGACAAACCAAAGCAGTGGGACTATGCACTCGCACAAGCTAAATTTGCTTTCAATAACATGAAGAACAGGTTCACGGGAAAATCGCCATTTGAAATTGTCAATGGAAGAACACCAAAACACCCGCTGGATTTGGTGGTGTTGCCCAAATTACCAGGAACAAGCATAGCTGCAGACAATATGGCGGAGAGAATTATTGAAGTGCATACTGAGGTAAAGAAGAAATTAGAAGAATCCAATGCCAAATACAAAATTAAAGTGGACATTCATAAGCGTTCAAAAGAGTTTCAAGAAGGAGATCTGGTGATGGTGCACTTGAGGAAGGAACGGTTTCCAGTTGGAACTTACAACAAACTGAAACAAAAGAAAATTGGGCCACTGAAGATACTAAGAAAGATAGACAACAATGCCTATGTCATCGACCTCCCGAAGGATTTGGGGATCTCAAACACTTTTAATATTCAAGATTTGTTTGACTACTATGCACCTGAGGACTGCACATTACGACAAAGTAACTCGAGGACGAGTTCTTTACAAGAAGGGGACACTGATGTAGGACACTCAAAGGAAGTTCAAGAATATCAAAAGAAGCTAATTCAGAAGTCAAGGAGCCATGACAAATGATTTGATTCACTCTTCTATTTAAACTTATGATTTACCTTACTTAGTACCTTTCTATGTTTAAAATTCTCTTCATTATGATGTCTTAGGTCTTATTCTCGGATTCCACCAACCCAAGACCAATTTTGGACTGAATCCTATTCGGTTTAGGACTTGGGAAGGATGAATCTTTATTTAGGATTTTATTTTGGTAGGTTAACTTATTTAGAACTTCTACCAACCCAATTAATGGGTTTAAACTGAGTTATATTCAGTTTAGGACTTGGGAAGCCAGAAACTTACTCAAATTGGATTTCTGGTATTTGTATAAATAGGCCTTCAGTCCTATGGACGGGAACAGCTTTTATTCTCAATAAAGTTCTACTTTAGTGAATTTTCTCTATTCCTTGTGGATTCAAGGAGTTCTTAACAGAGGCAACGGTGTTTTTCTCGTCTACCACGCTTGTTGCTACGTCAATGACCTTCAACATTAGAAGATTAAGCTTAAGGTGGACTAGCTACTAGACCAAAGTCTCAAATTCATGAGGATGACTCCTCGCTATTTGGTGATTGGGTTTGCATTTGAAACAAACTCGAGTTAAGAAGATAGAATCTTGAGAAGCTCACTCTTTGAGTTACATAGGACACCTAGGGAAACCAAAATGTATAGAGATTTGAAAGGTACTTTCTAGTGGAATAACATGAAGATGGAAATTGCTAAGTTTGTGCTCTGGTGTTTGACTTGTTATTAGATGAAGAGTGAATATCAGAGACCAACTAGATTTTTGCAATCTTGGCATATTCTTGAGTGGAAATGGGAACATAATTTGACAAATTTTGTGTTTGGGCTATGTAGAACCCTAAAGGGCTTTGATTTTTTTGGGTTGTTGTGGATAGATTTACCAAATAAGCTCATTTCTTGGATATTAAGATAAGAATGACCTTGGAGAGATTGTCCAATCTTTCCATTAAGTAGATTGTTAGACTATATGATATGTTTGTTTCTATTATATCAGATGAGATTTCTCATTTTGTTAGTCATTTTTGGAGAAGCTTCCATAATGAATTGAGGACTACTCTTAGTTTCAACATTGTTTTTCATCTTCAAACTGATGGTTAGTCTAAAATAATCATTCAGATCTTGGAGGATATGTTGAGAGCATGTCTTTGATATGAGTGGCTTGTGGGACAAACAGTTGTCATTGGTTGAATTTGGCTACAGATGCCTCCTTATAAGGCACTTTATGACAGAAAGTGTAGATCTCCAATTTGTTGGGATGATGCATATGAGAGGAAGTTGTTAGGCTTTGAGATTAGTTAGTAGACTATGGAGAAAGTTTAGTTGATTAGAGAATTCTTGTGAGTAACCCAATGTAGATAGAAGATTTATGATGATAGTTGTCATAGAGAATTGGAGTTCCAAGCTAGGGACTATGTTTTCCTTAAGATATCATCCACTAAGGGTTTAATGCATTTTAGTGTTCGTGAAGCCCTTGCTTTGTTGGATCTTTTTAGATCCTTAAGGGGGTTGGTGATGTGAATTACATACTTGCTCTTTCTCCTATACTTTCTAAGTTGCATATCCATGTGTCTATGTTGAGAAAGTATATCCTATATCAAAGTCACATAATAAACTTCACACCTTTGTAGTTAGCGAAGATCTCTCTTATGAGGAGCATCCTATTGGTAATGTGAATAGGGAAAAGCAAGGGTTGAGGTCTTGAACTATACCTTATGTCAAGGTTTAGTGGAATAATTATTCTGAAAGAGAAGCCACTTGGGAACTAGACAAAGATATATTGATGAGATAACCTTGGTTATTTCAACATCTAAGTATGCATTAAGTGGAGTTAAGCTTAAAGGGCTAAACTTATTTTAAGTGGGGGGAATGTGAAAACCCAAAAAAAAAAAGAAATTTTAGACCTATATAGAAAACTTATCATAGCCCTACAGAATAAAGGAAAAACCTACCCATCGAGGGTTCTACTGGCTGAGGGCGATTTGATGCTTAAATTATCAAAGAGATGGGGAGTGTTGAGATAGTCTGGAGAAGAGAACAGAGACCTCATTATTATTGTATGTTTGAGTTAATTTTGTAACCCAACTCTGACTTTGAGTTTGATAAAAATTAGAATTAGACTTTGATCCTAATTTTTTATTTGTGAGGTCCAATTTGAAATAAATATGGGAAAAAAATTTTATGCCCAAACACTAAATCAAGCTCTACTAGTTGACCCTTTATGAATTGATTGGTGAGTTCTCATGAATTGGGTTTGGTAGCACTCTGCCGGTCGAGTGGTTTCTCAATCGGTCATCTAGTTCAGGATAGAATCGACAGAGATGGAAACAAATCCTTGTCTAATCTCATCTGTAATTAACAGAATCTCACCAAGATTGCAATCTCAAATCATGACAATCAAGGATAAATTTCAAATTTAAAATTTCATTAAGAATCAAATCAAATCTTGAAAGATTCTCTTGGCCAATCTCATCAACATTACAATCTCAAATCATATCATTCAAGGATAACATTTGAATCTCAAATTTTGTTGAGAATCTAATCAAATCTTGAAAGATTCTCTTGGCTAATCTCATCAAGATTGGAATCTCAAATAGTATCAATCAAGGATAAGATTCAAATATCAAATTTCATTGAGAATCTAATCAAATCAAGAAAGAATCCTCATCCAATCTTATTAGCAATGAACAAAATTTTCAATTGAGAAAATTGAAATCTTAGAATCTATGAATAAGAGATCCAAATATGTGGTTTATGGCAAGAACATATTCATCAAATCTCAAAATCAAAGCAATCATTGATACAATTTGGAGATTCTCTTAACCCTAGAAAAAGAGGGCTAGAGCACATGAATGGAAAAAAAAATTCATAATCGATTCTTGGGCAAATTCTGCATGAATTGAAGGAGGAATTCTCAAGGAGGTCTTATTATCAAGGAGGAGATCGAGAAGGCATTGTGACATAATCAAAAAGATGTAATGCACTAATCCCTTCTTTGTCTTTTTATTTTGATACTCTTCCTCCTCCTTTGTCCCTCTACCACTGTCCCCTCCTCTTTCAAGCTCATGGCCACTCACGACCTCACTCTCCTCTAGCTGCTATTCATCTTGACTGCAATATTTGATTGCCTGAGGTTGGATACCTAAACCTCATCATAGGAGCCTTCTTTGCTCCACCACCACCATGGCCACCCGCAGCTTTAGTCATTGGTGAGCCTTCACCAATATTGTAGTCATCTGTGGCCTCTTGCATGTCAATGGAACCCCATCATCACTATGGCCTCCTGCGGCCCCTTGTCTATCGATGGGCCCCATCACCACCGTGGCCTCCTACGACCTTGAGCTCTGGCAGATATCTATTACCATAGTGGCCATTTGTGGCCCCTTGTTCTCCACCATAGCATTTTCTTGGGACTCCCCCATCAAAATCTTGGAAGAAGGACCAATTGGTGATGCTAGTAGCCTAACCCAAACCAAAACAAGTTCAAATAGGACTAAAAAGGGTCAAAATAAGTCCCACCAAGCATGGAAAAATGTGTTGTTTCAAGGTTGCTACCTAGGGTCTTTGCCATTCTCAGCCTTTGATTCTAATCCCACAAATTTTGGCATGCCTAGTGGAACTTGACTTCTCCTCCAAGTAGTGAACCTAGTTAATATAAACATATGTCAAAAGAAAGAAAGCTAAAAACCAATGACTGATTTTTCATTACAAGAAAGGGAAATGGTATCATCAAATGATCCACTTGCCCTAATTTATATCATCATCCTCAGTGAAAGGTTCATGGCATACTTAGTCAAATGGCGATCACCACAGAGGCAACTGGAGCCACATAGGTATGGATCAACTCCTTGCCTTCCATCTAGGGAGCAAAGACCTCAAATTCAAGGGTCAACGACAAGGTCCATCTATGAGACAAAGGCCGAGTTCTCTCAAGTGGCGAAGGTCAATTTTCATTATGCCAAATCTTGATGATAAAACAAACAACCCATTAGTGCAAGCTTGGGTGTTAATCTCTTAAAGATTGATCAATAAACAAAAGTCAATTTTTTATCGCCTACAACTTGCCCTGCAAATAAATACAACCAATATAGATAGAGGAATGATCAGCAGGGCATTTAGTCAACTTTAGGATGTTAGATCAAACCTAATGCTAGATTCTACATACCCCCAACTCCAACACTATAAGTGATGAAGGAGAACAATGGAAGAATATGCATTCAATCTTCTTTAGCTAAGAAAGGAGCAATGTCATCTTTTAACACTAGAGTGATTAATGGGTGAGTGACTAAACCCAAGAAAAAGGATACTCATGCTAAATCTCTGGCATGGAAGAATCAAATGACTGCATGAGCTCTGAATGCAAAAAAAGAAAAAAAAAAGGAACAAAAAAAAATCTAGCCTATGATGGAACATCTAGTCAAATCAAAATTGACTAGTCAAGTATGTATTCCATACTTCTAAAGGCAAAACAAAAAATAATATTTTTTAACAGACATAAAATGAAGAGTTCTCTTAGTATTTAGGTGAATCATATTCTATCTTAGAGATAAGGTCTCTAAAAATTGTAAGTGTAATATTTGAAGGCAAAGATTGTCGATGATGAAATATGGTAGAGCTGGAATCCTTGCACCTCTGTCACCCACCAACGCCCTAAGTTAACTTTAGGTACACAAACTTAGAAATATGATGACTAGTCTACAAGTAAGTAAAAAGCCCTTTTAGGAAAGGTACTTCAAAGGTAAAAGTGCAATGATCAAAAGACAACATCTTGGGAATCTTCTCTTAGAGGCAAAAGATCACCCCCCAAATGAACAATGGGAAACAAATTTCTAAATGGATAAATCTCATATAGAAAGCCAAACTAAGAGAGATGAACTCAAAGAGTAAGAATTAGTTGGTATTTGTGAGCCTGTAGACCTTGGATCCTCAAGTGAGGAATGAGATTGTTAAGTCAAAAAAGAGGAAAAAAAGAAAAAAATTGAGAAGGGGGAGAAAATTAGATCACATGTCGAATTAGGAGACCTAACCTAGTCACATCTCTATGTACTATTGATCAAGAAAGATTGCCCAAAGAATGATAACATTTGTGGGTTTGTAAACCTTGAAAATTAAAGTAAGAGTCATCCGAGATCAAAGCCAAAGTCAAAGAAGCAACTAACTAATAGGAGCATGGTGAAAGTAATGAAGTCACCAAAAAAATAAATTTCTGAACAAAATATTATACTAGGAAAAAGGTGTAAGGGAAGGTCCATCAGTGACCTACCACATCTTCAGACAAAATTATCATCAAACTTCAACAAGTCAAATTAAGTAGGAAGCCTGAATCGAATATGAAAGGATACATCACTTATCTACTAAAATATTTCCAAAATCTCTAGAAAATTTTCTTTCAAAAAATAAAGAACAAACATATATTTTACATCATTCACATCTTCCAAGGATCACAATCAAAGTATAAAAAAGAAAGAGAACATCACTACATAAGTTACCTCTCTCAAAGCTCATGTGCCAATCTTGTATTCTAGAAGAATAATTGTTAGCACGAGGTACTATAGTTTGACAACTACTAACTAAAAAATTTTCTTGCTAATCTAGCTGATTGCTATTGTTCATCCTACTCAAACATACCAATATGGCATTCTAGAAGACAAACCCTAAAAAAGTAGTAATTTCCTGCTCTATCCTCTGCTCTACCTCTCTTTGTATGATGAGAGACATTGAGGCATGGTATGAACGACAAGGTGAAGTAGCTTTATGATTTCTCTCAAGATAACTCTCAAAGCAATCAAAGTTGAATTTCTTGGACCAACTAGTCAAATATTTGATCACTATTTAAAGTGATCAAAATTGGGGATAGATCTTCCATTTGGTTCCCAATTTTGGGGCCACTCCAATATAGATTGGGATCTCTTCCCTAACTATTGTCAAGTGGTAGTCTTGCCATTATGGTTGCAGAGCTCTAATCTACTGAAAAGGAAAAGTTAAACTCCTTTTGATCAAAATAGTGTTTCCTTCAAAAGAAAGTACCATATTCCTTTGCTATTCTATGCAAGGATGAAAATGGGAAATACTCATATATAAAGCATTTGAGCATATACAACAACTATCTTCCAAAAAATACAGGATGATGTTAGGGGGCATATTACCTGCACATCCATTGTGAATGCTCAAGCAAACCTTGAACTCATCTTCTTATGAAAGAAGATGGTAAAATCAACTATTCTCTCATTCAATTGCTTAAGGAAAAGCATGGTGCTAAAGCATTTAGAGTGGATGCCTGATTTATCAAGCAAAAACTAAGTGAGATTTTCATTCTCCCACCATCGAAGGGTTGTGGACAAGAAAATCAAAACCCCCTCATCAAATTCTCACCAAAATGATGTGTAACTGAGGGATCAAAACATGAAATTGATCGAGAATTCTCCCCCTACCTTAGAACAATAGGGGGCATGGACAATTCTCATCCCAATGTTTAAAAGGGAAGTTAAGTGGATAATTAAGATGTTAGTTGTTATGACATCTAAAGGGACATATGATGTTACCCTTTGCCCTATCTTCATGGTAATCAAGTCCTTTTCAAGTGGAAAACAAAGTCCATTTTGCATGGTGATCAAAACCACATCTTCATCGCAATCAAGTCCACTTTCAAGTGGAAAATTAAGTTATTTTATGTGGTGATAAAACCTACATCTTCATGGCAATCAAGAAATAAAGTCCATTTTGCATGGTGCTCAAACCCACATCTTGATGGAAATCAAGTCCACGTTCAAGTGGCAAATAATGTCATTTTGCATGGTGATAAAACCCACATCTTCATAGCAATCAAGTCCACTTTCAAATGGAAACAAAGTGCATATTTAGTCATCAAACCTGCATCTTCATGGCAATCAAGTCCACTTTCAAGTGGCAAATTAAGTCCATTTTGCATGGCAATCAAACCCTCATCTTTATAGAAATCAAGTCCAATTTCGAGAGGCAAATGAAGTTATTTTGTGGGATGACCAAATCCGCATCTTATGACTATTTTGTATAGTAATAAAGCTCACATTTATATGGCAATTAAGTGCACTTTCATGTGGTAAATCATATCTACTCCCATGTAGCAGAATCAAGTCCACATTCACGTGGTAAATTAAGTCCATTTCTATGTGGCAACTCATGCCCACTCCATATGACAACTCAAGGCTGCTCCATGTGGCAAACTAGTTCCACTATCTTGTGGCAAATTAGGTCCATCATTGCAAGGCAAGTCAAATCTACCTTCATGTGGCAACTCAAGTCCACTCTATATGGTGAACTAAGTCCACTTTCACATGGCAATTCAAACTCATATAGACAATTCCTGAAATATTATTGTAGAGGCAAGTACTTAAAGATTGTTCACACCACCTCCTCTTGTTAGAAATCGAGACGATTCTCTTGGCCAATCTAATCAAGATAGCAATCTCAAATTGTATTAATTAAGGATAAGATTCAAATCTCAAATTTCATTGAGAATCAATCAAATCTGGAAAGAATCCTTATTCAATCTCATCAACAATCAATTAAAGGAAGAATTCTGAAGGACATCTCACCATCAAGGAGGATATCAAGAAGGCATCATCAAGGAATCAAAAAGATGTAAGGTTCTGATCCCTTCTTTGTCTTTTTCTTTTAAGATTCTTCCTCCTCCTTTGTCACTTGTGAGTTCTCTACTTTCTTGTGCCTCTGCTACTGCCCCCCCTCCTCTTCTAGGCTCATGGCCACCCGTGGCCTTGTTATCCTCTAGCTACTATTCATCTTGATTGCAAAAGCTTGGTCACCCAACTTTGGACCTAGCTCAGGTTTGACCTACTTTGATTCAGGTTTGAACTTGATTTAATTTGATTAGTTTTCTTGGTTCAAACTTGATTTGATCTGGTTGGGTTTTGGTTTGAACCTGACTTGACTTGATTGGATTTGTTTTGAACTTGACTTAACTTGATTGGGTTTGGCATGAACTTGGCTAGACCCTTGTGTGTTTGGGTTCAAACTTGACTTGGCCTAGTTGGGACTTAGTTCAACCTAATTAGGTTTAGGTTCAAACTTGGCTTAGCCCGGCTAGGATGTTGTCAACTCAATTATAGTTCAATTTGACTTTGTTTTGAGTTGAGTCCAATATAGTTTCAATTTGAACTTGTTTTGATTTAATTCAAATGGTGTTTGAATTGATTAGAATCCAACTTGAACCTTATTTTCATGTTGAGTTAACTTAGTTAGATTCTGAATTGACCCAAGTCTGGATTGATCAAGACTCTACTCAATTTAGACTCAATCTAAACCCAAGTTGTCAATTTTTAATTGAAATGGATGACTGGTTAGAGTATGATCGATTGATTGTGAGCAAGTGTTGTTTTTAGTTTAATAGAGTTGGACAACTAGTTTGGATATTGATAGTCTGATAGCACATGTGCAAGCACTTGATAAAGTTGAATTGATTAATCGATTGAGGGAATCAGTCAACCAATAGAGTGATTTTTTGCTTGTCTAGGTTTGGTTTAGTCTATTAGTTTTGGTTTGGGTTCTTTTAGTGCTTTGTTTGAGTTAATTTGGCCTTGTTTATTTTGTTTTGACTACATTGGCTTGAGTTCAAAATGATTTGAGTCTTTAAATCAATTTTATGTTTATCAATATTAGTTTGAAGGCCCTCAAGCTATCATGATGACATCATAGCAAGCTCATAGGTTGGCCTTGTAATCTAAATAGATATTTAGTAAGTTCGTAAGCTGGCCTATAGTCTAAATAGATTATCACGAGCCTACAAGCTAGTTAATAGATATTTGGTGAGCCTGCATATTGGCCTATAGTCCAAACAAATGATTGGTGAGCCCACAAGCTGGCCTTAGTTCGAATAGACATTCAACAAGTTTGCAGGCTAGCCTTAGTCCAAATAGACATTTGGCGAGTTTACATACTAGCCTGTAATCCAAATGATTGTGAGCTCGGAGGCTAACCTATAGATGTTTGACAAGCTCGCAGGTTGGCCTAAGGTCAAAATCGGTAGGCCTATGGTCAATTGATTTTTGAATGAGCTTGTATGTTAGACCTAGATTGATTATGAAAATTAATTATTTTAGTTCTATTTGTTATTGTTTTAGTTCAAGTGAGCTCTTGTCAATTAGTCCTTCTTCCAAGACTTTGATGGTGGAGTCCCAAGATAACATCGTGGTGGAGAACAGAGGCTGCGGGTGATCACAGTGGTAATAGAGGTCCATCGGAGCTCAAGACCATGGGTAGGCATGGTGGCAATGGAGGTCTATCAATGCATGAGGGGCCGCGGGTGGCTGCAGTAATAATGGGGGTCCATTGACATGCAAGGGGCTGCAGGTGGCTACGATAATGATGGAGGTCTATTGATGTATGAGGGACATGGGAGACCATAGTGTCGGTGGAGGCTCACCGATACATGAGGCCTCCACCAATGCATGAGGCCATGGGTGGCTATGGTGATGGTGCTATGGTGGTGGTGGAGCAAAGAAGGCACCTACCATGAGGTTTGGGCATCCAATTCATCTAGGTTTGGTAGTCCAAACTCGTACACCCGAATATTTATAGTCTAGATGAATGGGGACTAGAGGTGAACAAGGCCAAGGGTGGCTATCAGCCTAGAAGAGGAGGGGGGCAGCAATAGAGGCATGAGAAAGTAGAGGCCTCACGGGGTACAAAGGAGGAGGAAGAGTATCAAAAGAAAAAGACAAAGAAGGGATTAGAGCCTTATGTCTTTTCGATTCCATGATGACACCTTCTTGATCTCCTCCTTGATGACGAGATCTTCTTCAAAAATTCTTCCTTCAATTTGTGTAGAGTTTGCCCAAGAATCAATTATGATTTTTTTTTATTTGTGTGCTTTAGCCCTCTTTTTATAGGGTTGAGAGAATCTCCAAATTGAATCAATGATTGCTTTGATTTTGAGATTTGATGGATAATTCTTGCCATAAACCTCAAATTTGGATCTCTGATTGATAGATTCTAAGATTACAATTTCCTTCACTAAAATTTTTGTTGATTGTTCATAAGATTGGATAAGGATTCTTTCCAGATTTGATCGGATTCTCAATGAAATTTGAGATTTGGATCTTATCCTTTTAATCTTAAAGAGATTAGCTAAGAGACTATTTCAAGATTTGACTGGATTCCCAATGAACATTGAGTTTCAAATTTTATCCATGAATACTACGATTTGAGATTGTACTCTTAATGTGATTGGCCAAGAGAATTTTTCAACATTTGATTGGATTCTCAATGAAATTTGAAATTTGAAATTTATCCTTGATTGATAGGTTTTGAGTTGCAATCTTGATGAGATTGGACAAGGATTTGTTTCCATCTTTGTTGATCCCAACCTAAACTAGACAACAAGTTGAGAAATTGATCAACCAATAGAGTGCTGTCAAATCCAATTCATGAGAATCTATCAACTGGTTCATAAAGTGATCAACCAATAGGCCCAATTTAGTGTTTGGGCCTGAAATTTCAATCCATGTATATTTCGAAATTGGATTCCATCTGTCACAAATTAGGTACAAAATCCAACTCTAATTTTGGTCAAATTCAAAGTTAGAGTTGGGTTACAAAATTGACTCAAACATTGGATCAGGGTTTTATATATGCCTTCGCCATCCATAATTTGATGAGGTGTTAAGGGGTAGTGTAGACATTTTACTCTGGTGTCCATACTAACAAGTTCTCAATCTTTGTCTTGTAGTGGGAAATGGAGCAGGGCGTGGTGTAGAGAATGGTTATTGTCCAGGGAGCCATATTCTATAATGCCATGTAGGAATGTTAATGAGAGCCAAGTTGTAGAGTCAAGTTGTGTTAGCTCATATAGGCTTTGGTAACCTAGTTTGATCTTTTGTTAATGAGAATAATGGTTGGATGAAGTATGCAATTCAAAATAGTCCTTCATAGGTTGTGAGATGTGTGATCCAGCTGTGGAGACTGAGTAGAGAGTTTCACTTAAAGGTTGTTTAAAGACTCCCTTTGTGCTTAGTGGGATAACTTAGTTCTAATTATCTAGACTATGGCACATCATTCCTCCAAGTGTTTTGCAATAGTAGTGGAAACTTGATCATGAAGGCTCGATTATGCCTTAATTAACTGTCCTCAAAACTAGAATGTGATAATAGTGGTGCCATGTGTCTCTAACTTTTGGATTTTCAAAGGTGGATCAGTCCTACTATTCATTTGATTCCTAGTCTTAAGGCATTTGAGACCATATTTAGACTGTCAAACCTACCTTCATAAAGGTTATGAGTATGATATTGACCTTTGAATTTTTATGATGATGAAATCATTTTTTAACAGGTTCATTAAGTTATGATTATCCTCAACGATATTCAAGATTCATGTAAACAAATGGAGATTAAAGTCTTAAAGATGATGGCTTGAAGAAGTTAAACTGATGACAATATGAAGTAGTGGATTAATTGAAGATTAACAAAGAGATCAAAAAATAACCTAAAGTGACTTCCACAAAGTATTAGGTATGTTGAGTCATTGTATTTTCCAATCTAGAATTGTTATTGTTGTTTTAGAATAAATTTTGGTATGTCAAAGTATTTTATCTTATTGAAATTCAATAAGGTTAAAAGTAGATGATAGTCAATCCTGATGATATGCTATCTTTTTAGTTTTTGTCAATCGATTGTTGGGCCCACTCACCAACTATTCAGTCTTATATTTGAGTTGATAAGTTCTATGTTAAACCCAATGATCTGATGCCTTCATAGGTTGAGAGAAAATTAGTTTGCAATGACTATTTTTTTTATTGTTGGTCTATCAGGTCAAGTTAACCAAGCAACTAACTAGACAATCAGTTTTTCTATAGACTTTTAGGAAAGCTTTTACAATGGTTGGCTTTGGGTTTAAATATATTTATACAGGGCTCCAATTATTCTATATACAAGTTTTCATAACTTTTTCAAGGAGCCTTTCCTAGATTTAAGCCCTCAAACACTCTCAAGCTCATTCTGAAGCATTCAATTTCAAATCTAGATTAGGCCCCAAAATTTGTAGATTGAGATTAATTTGTACTGAGTATTTTTGTTTTCATCTCCATTTCAATTAGAAATCCTCCTAGGTATCAAGAGGAGTTTGTGTATGGTTCTGAGGGTTAGGAGAAGTGCTTATTTAAGTTAAGCAATAGGTTGTAAGGGGATGGCTTCACCGATGAAGTGAAAAATCTAGTGGAGTAAAATGTTGTCAAGCTAGGGGGCTCGAGACCATGGAGTTGGCATGATTGGTTACTGAAACATGTAAAAATCATGTTACGCTCTCTCCTCTCTCTCTCTCTCTCTCTCTCTCTCTCTCTCTCTCTCTCTCTCTCTCTCTCTCTCATTTATTTACATATTAAATGTTAGTGCATACTTTGTGATCTTGGTTAGAATTTTAAATTTTTGAAGAACTCCAAACAACCTATTGCACACCATCTTAGGTTACTTTTTGGGTCACAAGTGGTATCAAATCCTCATGTTCAAACTTTTGGACTAACATCTATGGGGTTTTCTTTTGTCAACTTTAATTATGACAATCTTTTGTATTTCTCATTATTTTCAATATGGTGAATCCTTTTTTGCCCACCAAATTTGATGGAAATAATTTTAATTTTTGAAAAACTTGCACTAAGATTTTTATGAATGGTATAGATTTTAAAATTTGGAACTTAGTGCAAAATGTATACTCTTTACCCATCAAGTTAATTGATGGTGTGAAGATTCCAAAATTACCTCAAGAGTGGAATCAAAATGAAAAGATGTTGGATTACACTATTGTTATAGATGTGAATATTTTCTATTGTGTTCTTAATGAAAATGAAGTTAAATGGAATTTATCCTTTGCAAACCATTCATGAGATTTGAAATTTCCTATTATCTACTGATGGAGAGGTTGAATATGTTAAACATAAGAAGAAAGAGAAGAAAGAAAGGGAGCAAGGAAGAAAAACTAGAAGCTAAGGAGTCACCCCTCTCAAACTCCTCAACAAAAGGAAAAAAAGAAAGATGGAAAATGGAAAGCCTAAATGGGATAACATGGATGATGACTCTGAGAATTATGATCTCAAGCTTTGTCTCATGGCAAAGGATTATGAAAATGATGATGATGAGGTATAAGATTTTAATTTTGATGAACTATGTGAAACATTTCATGAATTTCATGTCAAGTTTGAAAAACCACTTTTGAAACATGCATATTTTAAAAAGCAATTTTCATCAAGTTTATGTAACCTTGAAAACTTAAAAATTGAAAATAATTTGATATTAAAGAACTCATTTCTTGAAAATAAATTTCATACCTTGCAAAAGGAGAATGTGTTTTTGAAAAGCACATATCTAGTTTTAGACATGAAGTGAAGAAGCAAGTTTCAAATGTTTTTAAGACATGTTCTATTATCCTTTATAATTTTGATGATGACCAAACCATTTATTTAATAGTTTCTTGAGTTATGTTTGCTTATGTCTTAGCTAAGGTTGTAATGAAGCTCAAGAATATTCAGAAGCCTCAAAGAGTAGATGTATATGAAGATGATCATGAAGGTCGAGACTTTATGGTGAGTCAGAAAATATGACTTAAAGGCATAAAAGGCTTGATGATGGTTGAAGAAATTGGCTTGAAGATGACTCTCTAGGTTTGGACTTTCATTTTTCTTTAGTTGAGTAAAAATTTTGAATCTTTGATTCTATATTTTAGAGCTCTTAATTGAAACTCTAACTTAACTTGGAATGCCTTCACTGACTTATCTTTTATCCAAGATAAGTTTTGAGTTGGAACCAAAAGAGTTGAAATTATGGATAGTCTATTGCAAGTTTTCTATTAGCTGCAGATGCTTGAACATTATGGTTTGGATGCTATATTATTTAAGAAAATTACTAGGTTTTACTAATAGCTTCAAATACCCAATCCTTATAGTTTGGGCACTCAAAGTTCTTAGACAAAGATTTTCACTCTCTATTTTTTGAAACTTTGGTTGTTCATTCTTCACTTTTGCCGCTTGATTTTTTTTTTTTTTTTTTTGGAGGGGGGGCGGGGAGGGAGGGGGGGGGCGGGGGGGGAGGGGGGGGGGGAGTGTTCAGAAATGACTAGTGTTATTTGACCATTAGTGTAGTTTGGTTTACTAAATTGTGTTCCAAGAGCCCGAACCTTTGACATTGCTTTGTAATGACTAGTGTTATTTGACCATTAGAGCAATTTGGTTGACCAAACTTGTGTTGTGGGCATTCAAACAAGGCAAGAAATAGCCAATAATGGTTAATTTTCGCTCCAATGACTATATAAGGGCTTGGAGCTTGTTTTTATCAGAATTTTTACATCTTTCATTAACTTTGAGTAGAGAGAATAAGCTTCATCAAGCCCTTTAACATTACAAGAGCTTTAGATCTAGCTTTAACTTTCAAATCCTCTTGCCCTTGTACTCATCTCGAGAGACTCTTGTAGTAAAGCAAAATTATAAATTATTTTCTTTATTTTATCTTGTAAACACTCTTAGGGCGTTAGAAATGTGTGAGGGATAAAGCTTCAGTGTTGGAGTTAGCTATTGCTCAATTGGAGCAAGAAATGTATGGGTTTGCTTCATCCAAAGGAAGTCACACTCATGGGTTGTGTGTTTGTGTAAAGGCTTAGTTTTGCCTTAAGAAGAAACATCACTAATAGAGTGATCGAAATCCTCAAAAATGAGATATGGGTATGGAGCAGGTATAGTTGATCACAAAATCATGTAAAATTTTGGTATATTCTTTCCTTACCTCATTTATTATTGCAACTATATTGACCTATGGTTTTGAGGATTGAATTGATTTTTAGTTTTCTAAAAAGTTAAGATTTCTTGTAAAATCTAATTTACCCATTCCCTTAAGTTTTCTATTTAGGCCTTCATTGGTATCAGAGCTCCATGCTCTTATTTTTGGTATAACAACATTGAGTTTTTTATTTATTTTTTATGGCCAATCTTGGTGCTTCACTATCTCTCCAAGATGAGAAATCCACTATAGGATGTCCTCTCTTCAATGGAACTCATTTCAATTATTGAAGGCCACATATTCATATTTCATTAAAGCTATTAATTATGATTTTTAACATATAGTGGAAGAAGGTTATACTCCACCTACCAAATTAATTGATTATGTGAGGGTTTCCCAAACCTAGAAACAAATAGAATAAGAGTGACAAGAAAGATGATTCCTTGAATGCCAAATCTATGAATATTTTATATTATACTCTTAATCTGATTGAACTTAATTGCAATAGTATTTATGAGATGGCTCATGAAATTTAGTATTGCCTTAAGATTACCCATGAGGAATTAGGCAAATAAGGAAATCTAAAATGAGCATATTAGTAAGCCAACATAAACTCTTTAGGATGAAGCCAAATGAGTCCATTATCGAACTATTTACTCATTTTATCGATATTATTAATACTTTAAAATATCTTGGTAAAACATATACTAATGATGAAATAGTGAAAGATGTCGAGATGTCTTCCTAGGTCATGGGATCCAAAGATGACTGCAATTCAAGAGGTTAAAGATCTCTATAACTTACCATTGGTGGAGCTCTTTGGATTATTCATTACCCATGAGATAACCATGAAGGATCAGATCCAAGAGGATACGAAGACAAAAGGAAGAAGAGCATAGTCCTTAAGGCCAAGGAATGATATGAGCATCATGAGCAAGATAGTGATGAGAAAATGGCTCTACTTACGAGAAAATTCAAGAAATTCCTAAAGAAAAAGCATATGCCAAGGAGACCAATGAGGAATGAAAAGAGCATCAGTAATGGTGAAAATAAAGATGTACCGACATGTTTCAAGTGCAAGAAGCCTAGACACATGAAAACTAATTGCCCTCTTAACCCTTAATTGATTAAATTCAAAGTGGAAAAAAAAGGGTAAAAGTAGCAACTTGAGATGATTCGGAGGTAGATAATAAAGAAGCCTTATCCAATGGAGAAGTCAAAAATTTGTGCCTCATGGCTAGTGAGGATAAGGTAGGTGATTTATCTTTTGAAGTATTAGAAGTTACATTTGAAGATATTTATTCAAGGCATGAAAAATTATTTTTCAAGCATGTTACTTTGAAAAATAAATTGATTTCACTTGAGAATGATTTTGAGTCATTAAAATCTTCTAAAACTCTTGTGATTGCAAGTAGGATATTGAGTTTTTCAAAAGGAAAAATAAAATCTTTCATAATCTCTTGTGATTGAAAAAAAGAGTCTTGACATGTTTCAAAAGGAAAATGAGAATTTGAAAAAGGCTTCAGAAAACTTCTTTCATAGCAATACTGCTTTGAATATAATTTTAGAAAACCAAAAGAATGTTTATGTTTTGAGCAAATATGGACTTGATTTTGTATCTTCTTCAAAATCTAAAGGTATTAAGTCTACTTTGTGAAGCCTTCAAATTTTACATCTTCAAAATTGAAATGTAATTATTGTAGTCATAATAGATATGTCTCTACTAGTTGTCCAATAAAAAGAAATTCTTATCTAAAGCAAATTTGGCTACCTAAGAGGATGATTCCAAAAGCCAAGAAATACAAACTTATTTGACTTTCTAACACATCTCTAACTTGAGTAGTTAAGGATAGCTAGACGTGACCCATGAGCCTTAATTTGCTACATATTTATGGCTATTTTCTAGCTAATAAAATAAAAGATAAACTTTCTCTTTTATATGGTTTTATTACTTTGAAAATTGTATTTTTTTTATATTTTTGATTTAATATATTGTTATATTCTTATTATCCTCTAATTTTGTTGATCAATATTTAAGATGGTACCAACCCAATGTTTTTAATGTTATAGCTATGTTTTCCACCCCAAGGATCAAAGTGAGATGGTTTTTTGATAGCAGATGTTTATGACATATGACGAAAAATCCATCCATATTTGTATAGTTAAGAGACAAGGATGGTGGATACATTATTTTTGGAGATAATGGTAGGGGTAAAATCATAGGTATTGGTAACATATCAATTGGATCTTGTTTAATTAAGAATATTTTCTTAGTAGAAGGTCTCAAGCATAATTTAGGGATTTCATGTTCTATTTAAATCAAACTTTGTATATTTTGGCATGATGATAATAATGTTGTAGCTTCCATTGGTCATTGAGATGAATATATATATATATATATCAAATGGATATCAAAACTGTATTTTTAAATGGCATTTTATCCATATACATTTATGTTAAACAACCTCCTAATTTTGAAGATTCAAAATTTTCAAATCAGATTTTTCAAATTAAGAAAGGCTTTATAAGGTTTGAAGCAACCTCCAAGAGCTTGGTATGAGAAGTTAAGTTCTTTCTTGATTTTAAAAGATTTTAAAAGAGGTTATATTGACACCACGTTATTTCTTTTAAAAGTTGATAATCCTTTGTTAGTAGTACAAATATATGTTGATAATATTATTATCGGTGCTATTAACTAAAATTTATGTGAGATTTTAGAAAATACTATGCAAGGGGAGTTTGGGATGAGCATGATGGGGGAGTTGACCTTCTTCCTTGGATACCAAGTGCAATAACTAAAAGATGGGATATTCATCAACTAAGCCAAGTACACAAAGAAATTACTCAAGAAATTCAGCATAGATAAAGATAAACTAATAGGAACTCCAATGAGACCTTCAACCAAGTTGGATAAAGGTTGATTTAAAATGGTATAGAGATATGATTAGTAGTTTACTTTATCTTGTAAGTAATAGACCCAATATCATATTTAGTATATAGTTATATGTTAGATTTCAAGCATCACCTAGGAAATCACATTTAGTTATTGTAAAAATGTATTCTTAGATATCTTAAGGTGTAGTAGATTTGGGTTTGTAGTACCCTAGAGTTGATAGCTTTGATGTGATTGGTTTTTGTGATACTGACTATGCTAGGTATTGTGTGGATAGAAAGAGCACTAGTGGCACATGCCAATTTTTTGGTAAAGCTCTTGTATCATGAAGCTCTAAGAAATAAAAATGACTGGCTCTTTCTACCACTGAAGATGAATATGTGATTGGCTTTTGTGATGTCGATCATACAAAGTGTTATGTAAAAAAGCACAAGTGGCATATGCTAATTTTTGGTAAAGCTCTTGTATAATGGAGCTCTAAGAGATAAAACTCTGTGACTCTTTCTATTGTTGAAGCCAAATATGTGACAACTGGATGTTGTTTTTTTTTCAAATTTTTGGATATAGCAAACTCTTCATGATTTTGATTGTACCAATTTATTGTGATAATACTAGTGCTATTAGTTTATCTAAAAATTTAGTACTATATTCTTGTTCAAAACAAATTAATATTTGACATTATTTTTTACATGATCATGTTTCCAAAAATGACATTTTATTGATTTTTATTGAATCTGATCATCAGCTCACAGATAATTTTACAAAACCTCTTAATGAGACTTGATTTTGTTTTATTCAAAATGAAATTGGAGTTTTACAAATTGAGTGAGTTATTTTCTAAACTTTTTGAATCATTGATTGACTATCTAGTTTGGACACCCAGCCAGGATAGATTGGATGTCCAGACCCTGATAATAGAATTGAGCACACTAGTAAGTTATCTTCAAACATCTGAAGAGGACAATTTCAATGCCCAAACCCTGATAATTGGAATATGCGCTCTATTTGGTTATCTTCGAACACCCAAATTTGAAAGTCCAAAAGTCCGAACACAGATTCATTTTTGTCTTAAAGTTCTAAGCAGCAGCCTAATTTGTTTTACCCCCACATGCAAGACCCTCTTCTCTCGGCTCTTCAATGACCCACAGTGTGCTCTTCGACCTCCCCAAGCTCTTGCCAGTGGCTTCCCACCTCTTTTCTCCTCCTCTCAGTTTTCCTACATTTTCCTCCCATTTCTCCATGGCTCCACACACCAATGTTTTGGCCAACAAGAGGAAGAAGACCTTTGCTCCACCTCTAGTTAGGAACACACATTCCCTTCCAAATTCCATTCCATGGCATGATTTACTCATTTTAGGGATTGATATGCGTCTTCTAGGGTTATCCCACCTAGAACAGAAGATTTTGTCAAATTGACCATCCTTAACCATTCCACTCTCTTTGTTACCCAAGTATGGCTTAATCTATCTCTACTCACGAAATCTATAGTGAAGAGGATGTGCAAATCTTCTATTCTAATGCTTCTTTTTTTATTATGGTCATACTACCCTCACTACCTATTATGGAGACACCATGATCACATATGATCTTGATACTCTTGGTCTCATCCTAGCACTTCCCTCTAAGAGGGAGGAGATTAGCTTGGCCATAATGGTCTAGTGTAGACCTTCTCCATGAATTCCCTAAGGCTGTCCGAAGGGTATTTGAGGAGAACTATGCAAAGGCCATGAAAAAGATGTTGGCTTCTAATCTTCCTATTTGATCTTATGTTCTCCAATAAATCCTTGCCTGCACTATCTTTCTGAATTATGGGCATCATGATGAGGTTTCATATATAAAATTTATCTTATTTACTGTATCCTTACTAGGCACCTAGTCAACCTTCTCTATGTGATCCTTTGACACATCACATAATACATTAACCACTCCACTAGTGTTTTGGTATCCCTAGCATCATTGCATTGATCTTTCTCCATTTTCAGGTAGGCACTTCCTCCCATGATTCATTTTGCAAATATACTCCACCCTAAACCTTTAACTAAGCCTCTTTACACTAGATGGGATTTTGTCTCAGGATGACAATGATGACACATGGGTTAGAGGCTGTGCTCCTACAGAGGGTGCTCATGTTGTTGAGGGCCAATGATGAACCTGAGGGAACTGCCAATGACATTACTACTAGTGATGTTGGTCCTTCTTATCCATCAATTGATTAAAGACTAGAGGAGTTGTCTGAATGACTGATTTAGATAGAGTAGATAGCCACTTCCACCTCCTAGCAAGGTAAAGAGCATATGGATTGCCTTGAGGAGATGTACTCATTTATGGATTATTTTAGGGCTTGTGTGAGTACTTAGGAGTGTTTTGTATAATTTCAGGGACTATGCTTTGTTTTGGACATGGTGATGCTTTATGTTTTGATGATGTTTAGTGACATTTAATGGATGTTGCTATCAAGGTTTTGGATGTACTTCACTTTATATTTATGACTTGTGGAGCTTGTATTATTAGTTTGTGGATATTATGATGTTTTATGGATGTTTTTTACTTGACTTTGATGTGAATGTAAGTACTCTCTTGTTATGTTTTAAAATTTAACATTAGTGCATTCATATTTTTAATGGACTTACTCTTATGGGTGTCGTGATTTTTGTTCATATCCATGTATTCAATTTTCTTGTATCCTTTTTGTTTATGCCAAAAGGGGGAGAATAATTAAGACTCTGTTAGATTATTTTAAAAAAGGAAAGAAATGCTTGAGTAAGGGGAAGTTTCATACTAGAATGAAGGGTTACATTTCTTGGGACAATTATTTGCTAAAATTGGTTATATTTTTGTTACATTCATATTGAAAGCACTATTTTTCATATGTATCTTCTAGTTGATATATATGTTACATTGTATAAAATTTCATTAGTCAACTATAGTAGTAATTTATTCTTGTGAATGATTTGTCATCATCCAAAAGGAAGAGATTATTATCCTTTGTAATTCTAATGATGACCAAATAATGTATTTAATGGTTTCTTAAGTTATGTTTGCCTCTAGCTTAGCCAAGATTGTAATAAGTTCAAGATATTTTGGAAGACTCAAAGAGAAAATGTGTATGAAGATGATCATAAAGATTGAGGTGTGATGGTGAGTCAACAAACATGGCTAGAAGACATGAAGATGGCTTGAAGATTGCTCACGAAATTGACTTGAAGATGATTCTCTAGGTTTAGACTTTTACTTTTCTTTAGTCGAGTTGAAGATTTGAATTGTTGATTCTGTGTTTTAGAGCTCTTGATTGAAACTCTAGCTTAACTTGGAATGCCTTCACTAGTTTACCATTTAAGTTTTGAGTTGGTAACAAAGGGGTTGAAGTTGCTGATAATAAAATGTAGGTTGTTGTTAGCTTCAGCACCTGAACCTTATGGTCCAGACACCTGAACGTTTGAGAAAATCACTAGGTTTTATTGACAATTTCAGACACCTGAATCTTATGGTTCAAACACCCAAAGTTTTAAGGCAGATATTTTCACTCTCTATTATTTGAAACTTTAGTTGTTCACTCTTCACTTCAGTTGCCCAAATTGGAGGGTTCAGATGCTTGAACTTGTGTTCTAGGCACTCGAATATGTGACATCAATTTGTAATGGCTAGTCTTATTTGCTCATTCGAGCAATTTAGCATACTGAACTTGTGTTTTAGGTGACCAAACATGGGAAAAAATACCCAATAATAGCTATTTTTCTCCCCCACAACTATGAGGACTTGGAGCTTGTTTCTATTAGAACTTTTATGTCTTTCATTATCTTTCAAAGAGAGGATAAGCTTCCTCAAGCCATCTATGAACTTTAGGTCTAGCTTTAACTCTCAAATATCCTTGCTGTTGTACTCATCACTCTTATAGTGAGGTAAAATTGTAAATCATTTTCTTCATTTTGGCTTATAAATACTCTTAGGGTGTTAGAAGTGTGTGAGGGACAATGCTCTAGTGTTGGAGTTGGCTATTGTTCAGTTATAGTAAGAGATGTGTAGGCTTGGCTTCACCCAAAAGAAGTAACACTTGCAAATTGCCAGTTGGTGTAAAGTCCTAGCTTTCCCTCAAGAAGCAACATTACTAGCAGTGATTAAAATCCTTAAGAATGAGACAAGAATTGTGGAGTATGTATAGTTGGCCACCAAATTAAAAAAAACTCGATGCATTTTTCCTAACCTCGTTTATTATTACAATTGTATTGATTATGGTTTTGAGAATTGAATTATTTTTTAATTTACTAAAAAGATAAGATTTATTATAAAATCTAATTCACCCTCTTTTTAGTTATTTGGGCCTTCATGTTCTTCATTTCATAATTTAACTTGTTGTTGTTGCTCTTTCAAGGGACATATTTCCACTTATTGCTTGATTAGAAAAAATATTAATTTCAAACAAGTTTAGGTATGAAAGAGCATAATTCTAAAATTTATGAAATCCAAATAAATTTTGGTCACAAAATGCTTCCTGAC
Organism: Trichopus zeylanicus subsp. travancoricus; assembly: GCA_005019695.1. Lineage (NCBI taxonomy): Eukaryota > Viridiplantae > Streptophyta > Magnoliopsida > Dioscoreales > Dioscoreaceae > Trichopus > Trichopus zeylanicus. The sequence goes on along the minus strand of RXID01014401.1, from coordinate 100,331 downwards.
AAAAGCTAATCTAGTTAGTTATGGGTGACACTTGATTTTTCAACGTCTTATATTCACTTATGCTATATATTCATGTTTTCATAATTCCTCCATGTATACTCATGTGTTTATTTTGTTATATTCTTAATGTGTTAAACATCTTGAAGTTACATTATTTTTGGCTTATTTGAATACAATAATTGATTATTTTGGATTTTATTGATTCTATAAAGTGAGGCTATTTTGTAGTAACTTCTGTATTTTTTTTATCATCTTTAAAGTTTTCAAATTTTTTAATTCATGATATTAGGATAGCCATAATTGAATTATTTATAATTTTTCTCTAATCTATTTTTCTCATAATACACTTATTTAGGGGGTGTTACCTTTTGTTTATTATTGGCTTGAAGAAGTCAGATTGATCACCATTCAAAAATAGTGAATTTATTGATGATCAATGAAGAGGTCATGTAACAACTCAAAGTGACTTACACTAAATATTAGATATGCTGAGTCATTATATTTTTTAATCTAAAATTATTATTATTACCTTAGAATGATTCTGGTATATAGAAGTGCTTTAGCTTTATTAGAATTAGATAAAGCTAGAAACAAATGACAACCGATTTTGAGGATAGATGTTTGGGTGATTTTTGTGAAAGACAAATTCAAAAGGAGTTTGGTCAGGATCAAAGCACGAATATCACTAGATTATGCATAAATATTGGTCTCCATTGGACTTAAATTATAGTTGAATTTGATTAAGACTTGAGTTTAAATCGAACTTGAATTATTGTAAAATTCAGGTTGAAATTCAGCCTAAGTGGACTGAGTGGGTTAGAAGTTGAAATCAAAATTGTACCCAAAATTTATTAAAAATCTAAGTCCAAGTGAAAAGAACTAAATTTTTACAAATAGATAACAAAATCAAATAAATCTTTACAAATAGATTGCTGACCAAGTTTTTCTTACAATTTGGTCCTTGAGGTGAAAATTTTTGCAAAAAATTCCATAAAATTATTCAAATTGTAAATTAATGTTTACAAAATCTAAGATTTACAAATAAACCTTCAAAAATTAATAATTATATATTAATCTTTATAAAAATATAGGATTTATAAATAAATCTTTGAAAAGTTCATATTTATAAATAAGTTATTAGGATTTTCACTTTTTGCAAATAAACTCTCCATGAAATGTTAAATTACAAGTTTGATATTAGTAAATTTACAAATGGACCACTCAAAAATTTTTATTCACAAATAAGTTAAAAATTCATTATTTTGTAAAAAATTTTATAAAAAGGACCCTAAAAGATTTGAATTTTTGCAAATAGGCCCTTATTATTGATTTTTAAAAAATGGCCTATGAAATTTATAGAGTCACAAATTTGTCCATATCTTTTTGAAAAAATTTGACATAACCCCCCATAAATTTGATATCATGAATAGATATAGATCTCATTGATAAAAAACATGAATTCTTATATGATCTAAATAGATCCTTATAAAATTATCACAATTCAAAGTTTAAAATTGAGATTCGACGCAATCTGATCTCTTTGAAACCTATAAAATGCACTTGCAAAGATGGAAAAGAAAAACAATAAAAAATTAGAGGAAGCTCAGAAGGAACGGAAAATAATTGATAGGGAAGAATCAATGGAAAAGGGGAGAAGAAATGGGTAACTTCTTTACCTCTTATTTTATTCTCCTTACTATTCTTCTTCCTTTTTCTTCTTGGTTTGTATTTCCTCATCCTCTATGAGAGCTCCAGCTACACCTTGCATTATGGTTGCCTTTCTTGTTCCCGTCGCTGCTACACCACCATTGTTTGCTCACCTCTAAACACCAAGGCCTAGCTCTGGCAATCTCCATCATTGCATCGATGCTACCAAAATCCCAAGTTTGAGCATTACTACTATCGAGGCATGGCTAGTCTTTGCCTATGCCCTGGGCCTGAGCTCCAATGTCCTAATCCTTGTTATCATTATAGGAAGCTGCATTGCACTCTCACATCTGGTCTACACCCAAACTAGTGCCTTGAGTGCAGCTACCTGGAGCTCCAATGGCCTCACCCCCACCCAAATCCCATTGGCATTGCCCCTCGTAGTAGTTAGTTGTCTTCGGTCAAAATCAGTCCAAGGACAATTAGCTTCATCGATCAGCCTAACCCGGTCACCTATAGCTACCCCAAGAAGGGTGGCCCCTCACTATTGGTCGCTTGTAGGGGTAACCTCCATGCCTACTCTAGCCACAGTGCTATGTGGAGGAGATCTTCTTGCCCTCTCTAATTGTGCCTCCATATCGAGTAGCGCTGCCCGCAAAGATAACCCTCATCCCTTCTTTGGTTGCACCTCTATGCCGAGTGACGCTGCCCCTTTACACCATGTTGTCCCCTTCAACCTCACCCCATGTTGCTCTAGCCGCTCTCAATCCCTATCCACCATCAATTAGGGCTGGATCCAGCCATTTTTGGTTGGATCTAGCCATGAGTTTGAGCAAGAAGAGCAGTTGGCTATGGCTTTAAGCGAAGAAGAAGGGAAATATCTTTTTTTCCTTTCTTTCTCTTTTTTCACTTTTATTTTCTTTTACAAAAATTTTCCTTTCTTTTTCTGCAATATATATATAGGAAAATTGTTGTAAATGAAAACAAAAGTGAAAAAAGAGGAACAAAGGAAAAAAGATATATTTTTATTTTACTTCTCTTCTCTCTACCTCAATTTTCATGCCACATGAATTAGTCACCAATATTGGCCTAAGAAATTCCTCCAAAAATTTAATCATTTTAGTTTCATGCTAAAGGGATTCTTTCAAAAACCCAACTATCTTATTTTCTTATCATAAGGAATTTTTTTTGAGAACATAACCACCTTACTTTTGGGCCTAAGACATTCCTCTGAGAACTCGATCACCTCACTTTCAAGTCTAAGAAATTCTTTTAGAAACCTAACTGTCTTACTTTCAAGCCTAAGGAATTTCTTTGGAAATCCAACTACCTTACGTTTAGGCCTAAGAGATTCTTTTGATAATTTGTTTGTCTTATTTTTAGGCTTAAGGGATTCTAACATGGTTCAAACTGAAACCCAATAAGGGTCCGACATGGTTTGAACCTAAACCTAACAAGGATTCATTAAGGAACGAACCTAGATTCATTAAAGGTCTAATATGAATCCATTAAGAGTTTGATAAAAGATCTATTAAAGATCTAATAAGGGCCCAACAAGGGTTGGATCCAAGATCCAATAAAGATCCAATAAGAAGTATTTTTATTAGCCAATAAGGCATTGATGATAACTTCATAATTTAAAATATTTTCATAACCAACAAGATATAGGTGATAACTTTATTTGAATAATACATTGTGGCTAACTAACTGAGCAAGTTCAAGCCTATCTTAGTTTAGTTTGATTTGATAATCAATGGTCTCTAAGGCATGTTGTTGATTAAATTTGGAGTATTGCCAATGATTTTTGGGTTGGCTTAGCTTTGAATTCTAGTTGACAACTTCAAGTGTATTGTCAATTAACTTTATTTGAATATAGCATCTAGCTGACTGACTGAGCAAGTTCAAGCTTGCACTTAATTCAGTTTGATCTGAAGTTCAAACTTAGTTTGGTTTAAGTTTGATCTGATTTAGTTCAATATTCAAGACTTAATTCAATTTGATGTTCAAAACTTGATTGAATTACGATTCACTAACTCCTTCTAGTTTCTTCTTCTCAGAACCTTTGGTGGTTGGGTTCGCATTGATACCTTATAGGGGAACCATGTGAAATATCTATTCCGAAAATCACTACTGACATTGATGGTGAATATTCACTTTGCAATGACAAATTCAGTTCACTAAGCATGGTATTCATTTTCAAAAGAACATTTGTCAAATACTGATCATTGACTCTAGTGGGTACAACATTGATTTCAATTCAAGTCTTATTTGATTCAATTCAACATTCAAAACTCAATTTTGGCTCGAATATGATTTATTTGATTTGGATTGAGTTCAATCTTATGTTGGACTCTTATCGTGTCTGGGTTTGGACTTTGGTTCAAATTCAATTTGATTTAGGTTCAACTCAGTTTCAGTTCAAGATCAGTCTGGTTCTAATTTGACTTTGAGTTTGATTTCACCCACTTGACTCTTAATTTTGACTTTGAATTAACCCAATTATGGTTTGATTCAAACATGATTTGCTTTTGGATTGGCTCTATTTAACCCTTTTAGGGTTGGGTCTAAACTGATTTGGTTTGGATTAACTTAAGTTGGATTGGGTCTAGTTCAACTTGAGTTTTAATCCATATGATTGATCAATTTAGATCCATTTGGTGGTCCAGTTTAATTTTGTTTATTGAATTTGATTTAATCCGAGAGCCTTTAGATTGTCATGATAACTTTAAGCAAGCCTGTGGGCTGGACTTAAAACTGCTAGTTCAAAGACTAGCTTGAGAAGTGTGAGCCCAAGAGTTGGCTTAGAAATGCCACTCTGAAGACTGGCTTGAAATGTGAGCCCAAGGGTTAGCTTGATTTGGTAGGCCCAAAGGTTATCCCATAGTTATGACGAGCTCTAAGGTTGGCTGGTATTGGTGGGCCTGAAGACTGGTTAGAAGATTAGTCTAAATTTAGCAAGCTCGAAGGCTAGCCAAATTTTGGCAGGCATAAAGGCTAACCTTGTTTTGGCTAGTTCAAAGGTTAACTTGAGTTTGGTGAGCCCGAAGGCTAGCCTAGTTTTAGTGGGTGCGAAAGTTGGCCTATAGTGTCAGTGGGCCCAAATACTAGCCTATAATCTTAAAGAGCCTTAACACTGGTTAGGTTTTGGTATGTTGAAGGTTGGTCTTGTTTTGATGAGCTCAACGATTAACCTAAGTTTAGTGAGTGTAAAGATTGGCCTAAGTTTGCTAGGCCAAAAAGCTAGCCTCAATTCGACAAGCCTAATTTTGATGGGCCCGAAGGCTAGCATAGCTTTGGCAAGCTTGAAGGCTGGCCTAAGTTCGGTAGGTCTAAAGATTGGCTTGAGTTTGGTAGGCATGAAGGGTGGCCTGGTTTGGGTAGGGCTGAAGACTGGCCTGAGTTTGGTGGGCCTGAAGACTTACATAAATTTGGTAGGCCCGAAAACTAGTTTGGTTTTAGTAGGCCCAAAAATTAGCTTGAGTTTATTAGACTCGAAGGTTGGCCCGATTTTGGCAAGCTCAAAGGTTGGCCTAGCTTCAATGAGTCAAAGACTAGCCTGAGTTCGGTAGGCCTGAAGGTTAGCTTAATTTTGACAAGTCCAAACGTGGGCCTGAGTTCAGTGAGCTTGAATGCTAGCTTGATTTTGGTAGGCCCAAAGACTGACTCAAGTTTAGTGGGCCTAAAAGGCTAGCCTATAGTTATGACAGGCCCAAAGGCTATCCTAATTTTAGTGAGCTCGAAGGTTAGCCAAAGTTTAGTAGGCCTGAATACTGGCTTATAGTTTCGGTGGGCCTGAACATTGAGTTGGATTTGGCAAGCTTGAAGGATGGTATAAGTTTGATAGGCCCTAAAGCTGCCTTGGTTTTGATAAGCTCATAAGTTGGCCTATAGTGTCGATAAGCCTGTAGACTGATCTGATTTTGTTGAACTTGAATACTGGCCTGGTTTCAGCAGACTCAAAAGTTGGCCTAGTTTTGGCGAGCCTGAAGGCTAGCCTGATTTGGCAGGGCCATAGCTGGCCTAAGTTTGATAAACCTAAAGTTTAGCTTGAGTTTGGCAGGTCCTAAGGCTGGCCTAAATTCAGTGGAACTAAAGGCTGACTTGGTTTTGGTAGGCCCAAAGGTTGGTCTGATTTTGGCGAGCCCGAGGGCTAGCTTGGTTCGGATGGGCCCAGAGGCCAGCCAAATTTTGTCATGCTTGAAGGCTAACTTGAGTTCAATGTGCTCGAAGGCTGAGCTGATTTTAGTGGGCTCAAAGGCTGACTTAAGTTTTATTGGGCCCAAAGGCTCGCTTGAGTTTAGTTGACCCAAAGGCTAGCCTAGGTTTGGTAGGCCTGGCTTTGGCGCAATGCCATGAGTAGCTACATGCATGAAGATGATGATCCCACTAGCTTGGACATGGCGGAGATAGATGAAGCCACCAGAGACTGTGAGCATGGAGATGATGAGCACACTAGCATGGGCATGGTAGAGACTAAGGAAGCTATAGGTGGGTGTGAGCATGGAGTGAACCAATTCCTCCTTTCTCTGAATATTCTCCTTCAATTCACTTCTAAAGCCTACCTTCTACCCTCTTATGAATTCTTTTATTTTATTATTTTTTTAGCAAATCAATTTCTCTCCTTTTTCTTCTTTTCTTTTGCTGAAATTTTCTTTTTCCTTCTAGTAAAAAACTTTCCCTTTTTTATATTTTTTCTTATTTTATTTTCTTTTCCCTTCTTCTATACGCTCTTATGTCTTCTTCCCTTTTTCTTGAAACATCACAGGCCCTAGTGGCCCTGCCTTCTTCCCCACCAGATCTGACTCACCAATCGCTAGCAAGCAGTAGAGCAAATGCTCAGCTGCTCGCCCTACCCTTCTTCTTCCATCTCCAGACTAGATCTGACCAAATCTTGATTGGATCTAGCTAAACAGGCAATAAAATACCAATGGAGTTCTAGAGATAGGGAAAAGGAGCTCATAGTGGCATGGACCATCAAAGGGCAGAGATCGTGTGGGAGAGAGGAGTGTGCTGCAGTGCAAACCAATAGAGTGCAGAGGCCATGTGGGAGAGAGGAGTGGGCAGTAATGTGAATCGACAGAGGGTAGAGGCCAAACGAACAGTGGCCAGCACGTGGGAGGTGGCGGTGCTCATGGAGCTCAGGTAGGGGCTGTAGGATGAGGTGGAGGAGAGCAGTGCAAGTATGGGGAAGAGGTTCTAGTGTAATGAGTTGCAGTGCAGGGAAGAAGGTAGGGTCCAGGTGGAACTATTCCTTTGGAGAAGAAAGAGGAGAAACAGGAAGAAGATTAGTACGAAAGAAAGGTTGAAGAATTGCCTTGTTTGTGTTTTTTCTTGCTTTCAGCTTCTAATTCTTGATCACCTCCCAACTTCTTTATCTCCTCTAGTTGCTCCTTGATCTCTCACATTCTCCTTGTTTGTGTTCTGATGTCTCTCTCTCTTCTTTTTCAGGTGTTAACAAGGTGTATATAGAGTTCAAAGAGATAAAGTTGGGTAGAAACTAAATCTCTTTATTTTGAATTTTTTGAATGGTGGATATATGTGTAGATAGATGTGGATATGGATGATTTGAGATTAGATAAGTTTTTGAAAAGATATGGATACGTATTTATTGTTGTAGATAATAATAATTTGAAAATTGTACTCATCTTGGACATTGAATTTATGGAGTGGTTATTTACAAATTTTTCTAAAAAATTGGACTAAATTGTAATTTTATGATTTTTTTGATAAATTTTTTTTGTAAAAAGGACTTATTTATAAAGGTTTAAAAATTTTATAGTCCTTTTTCAACAAAATTTGGACTTATTTATAAAATAAAAATTGTTAAGGAACTTATTTGCGAAAAGTTGAAATTCCAAGGGTTTATTTGTGAACATGTAATTTTTGAGGGGTTTATTAACAAAGCCTATATCTCATAAGGATTAAATTATAATTATTAATCTTTTGTGGGGTTTATTCACAAGCATTGAGTTTTGCAAGGACTGATTTGTACTTTTAGGATTTTACTGTACTTTTCTGTAAAATTTCATCGTAGGGACTTATTCGTAAGAGGAAATTTGGCCAAGGACTAATTTGTGAGAATTTTTCAGTCCAGGGATATATTATAAAATTTTTATATTTTTCATTTTGACCCAGATTTTGGATAAATTTTAGGTCCAATCTTGGTTCAAATATCCAGCCTACTTAGCCCATTTGGACTAAATCTAACTTGAGCCCAAATTTCTCAATGATTCAAGTCCGAATTGAGCTCAAATTTTGGCCAAACTCAAGTGCAATTTAAAGTCTATTTAAGACCCACATTTGAACCATAATTTAGTAGTGTACAAGACTTAATTTTAATCATAGTTCAATTAAATTTGATTGCAGAAAAAATCACCTCAAACAACAGTATCATGAGCGCAAGCTTGAACACTAAGATATAGTCTTCTCATCAAAAGACTTGTGAGAAATTTTAGCACCTCACTATGATGCTCTAGTAATCTTAGTAATTCTAGATAGTTGTTCCACACAATGTATTATGGTAGACATAAGAAGCTCTGCCAATATCTTATTCGCTTGAGCCTATCAACGAATGAAGATAGAGCAAAAATTGAAAACCTGTGTAGGGATGTTGACTAGGTTTATGGGAGATTCGGTCACCCATCTAGTTCTAATTGATTGACTTTTGATAGTTGGGAAACCCAAAGAGTACCATGATAAAATCAAAATTTGTGGTAGTTTGAACCCCGTTGACCTACAATGTCATATTAAGTCATCCAATATTAAATCAGCTCCAAATAATAATATCAACTTTTTATTTGGTTATGAGATTTCCTACTAAACATAACACTGGTGAGGCCTGGGAAGATCAAAACCTTGCAAAAAAGTGCAAGGTAGCCTATTGGCAAAATAACCTCAATCAGAAGGGAAAGAGTTGAGTTCTAGTGGTCAAGGAGCCTACCAACAAATCGACAAAGGTGTGCGCTGAATCTATCAAATAGCTTATCAACCCAGTTATCGATGAGAGTTAAGGGAGGACCTTGAAACTCAAAGCAAACCACATAGAATGCCTCTGTGTCAAACTTGAGGATCTCCTATGGAGGAGTTAAGATATTTGTACATGCTCTCTCAAACACATGCCAAGCATAGACCCTTCAATCGCACACCATGAATTAATGATCATAGAGAATCACAAGCCAATTAAACTAAAGATGTGGCATTTTGCCTTGAAGAGCTAAAAGGCTATTGTCAAAGAGGTAAATAAGATCCTCAATGTATATTTCATTAGGAAAGTCCATTACTCTGAGTGACTAGCCAATGTAATGATGGTAAAGAAGTCCAACGACAAATAAAGAATGTGTGTGGACTTCACCGATTTGAATAAAGCTTGCTCAAAGGACAATTACCCACTAAAAAAGTTAGACCAACTCATCAATTCCACCTTAGGACATTAACTCTTAGCTTCTTGGATGCATTCTCAGGCTACCACTAAGTCTAGATGTACCCCAAAGATGAAGAGAAGATAGCCTTTTTCAGTAACCAGGGGACATTTTGCTATCTAGCAATGCCTTTCGGATTAAAAAATGCCAGGCCAACATATCAAAGGATGGTGAATAAGGTCTTCGAGCATCAGCTCAGCAGGAACATAGAGGCATATGTTGACAACATGCTTGTGAAGAGCCCCCATGCCAAAGAATATGTGAAAGTGAAAGATCTTAAAGAAACCTTCAACACACTTGGCATTTCAACATGAGGCTAAACCTAGAAAAATGTGCTTTTGGCATAGGATTAGGGAAATTCCTTGAGTTTATCATCTCAAAATGAGTAATAGAAGCAAATCCTAAGAAAATTGAAGCTATGTTAGAGATAAAACCATCCAGTTCTATCAAAGAGGTGCAAAGGCTCATAGGTCAGTTGGCAGCACTCAACCACTTCTTGTCTAGGTCAGGTGAAAAGTGTTTTCTTCAAAGCATTGAAGCAAAAGTTTGGATTCAAGTGGACCAAAGAGTGTAATCAAGCCTTTGAGAAATTGAAAAGGTACTTGCTGAACCTCCTCTATTGGAGAGACCTGAGCCAAAGAGTTGTTTTCTTCTACATGGCAGCTCAGACCAAGATGTCAGCTCGATATTGGTGAGTGACCTAGGTGAGAAACAACACCCTATATATTATGTGAGTCACTTATTGATAGAGGCAGAGGTTCGATAACCCCCCTCCCCACCCAAATGGAGAAATTAGCCTATGTTGTGATGTTGTCAACTTGGAAGCTTCACTAGTATTTCTAAGCACATTTGGTCGTAATACATACCAATCTCCCAGTAACAAAAACATTGCAAAAGTCAAAGCCCTTAGAGAGATTACCTAAATGGCCCATCAAACTAACCCAGTTTGAAGTAACCTTTGAACTTCAGAAAGCTATTTAAAAATCCCAAGCCCTAGCTGATTTTTTTATTGGAAACCACCTCATATCCTACTAGACCAAAAGTTGAGCCTTGGGAAGTCCAAGTAGATGGCTCTTCTAGTGAAGCAGGTTATGAAATTGACACCATCCTCTTAAGCATAGATGGGAGAATGGCTAAATATTCAGCTTGGCTAGAATTTGGAGCATTTAATAATATGGTAGAATATGAGGCTTTCTTGCTCAGCTTGCATATAGCTAAAGCAACAAGAGCCAAAAATCTGAAGATATTTAGCAATTCTCAACTTGTTTGTTCACAGGTCAATGGGGAATATGAGGCAAAAGGCAAGACCATGATAAGCACCTTATTGAGGTCCAGAAGCTTATGGCAAGAATGGATCGGGTTGAAATTTGTCGTGTCCCTCGAAATAGAAACTCCAAAGCCAATGCTATAGCTCAGTTAGCTTTTGCCTCATCCAATTTGATCCTAAGGCAAATTTTTGTAGAGAATCTTTAGTGACCGAGCTATCTTGAGTTTGCTGAGATAAATGTAGTGGACTCAGGGCCTAGCTGGATGGATCCCATTATCACATGCCTTGAAAAGGTGCAACTTCTTAAGGAACCAAAAGAGGCTCAAAGGATCAAGAATCTTGGTTTGAAATTGACCTTGATAGATGGAGTACTTCATAAACGATTTCTCACAAGGCCACTATTGCATTGCTTGAAACCTAAGGAAGCAAACTATGCACTTTGGAAAGTGCATGAAGGGATATGAGGAAGCCACGAGGGAGGAAGATCTCTTACGCATAGGCTTCTTCTTAGGCAAAGATATTATTGGCTCAATATGGCCTCTGAGGCATCAAAGTTTGTCTCTAGATTCAAGTAGTGCTAAAGATACACTTCAGTTGATTACATCCCCATAGTTTGACTCCAGCAAACTCAGTCAACCTGGCATTTTGATCAATGCAGAATAGACATACTAGGTCAATTTCCCTTAGACTCTAGACAAAGAAAGTTCCTAATAGTCCCTATCAACTACTTTACTAAATGAGTAGAAGTTGAACCCCTCGCTAGCGTCACTAAGAAGAAGGTTTGAGAGTTACTTCGGCAAAATATAATTTGAAGATTTGGACAACCTCGGATACTCATCTCAAACAATTAAAGAAAATTTGATACTGTAGGCTATAAGGGATATTGCAATAGCCTCTGAATTAAGCAAAGGTTCACATCGGTTGCTCACCTATAATCCAATGGCTTAGCTAAGGTAACAAATCGATCTTTACTCACAAGAATAATGAGGCACCTTGAGGATGCCAAAGGCACTTGTGTTGATGAACTACCACATGTCCTATGATCCTATTGGACCACCCCATGAACAAAAACTAGTGAATCGCCATTTATGCTCACTTATGGAATTAAAGTGGTTATTCTATAGAAATTGGCCTCACTTCACTATAGCTCAAGGTATATGATTCAGTATCAAATGAAGCTAATGTTTGTACTAAAAATGATATGGTTTTGGAGGCTTAGAAAAGGGCTCACACCAAAATCACTGAATACTAATGGCAAGTGGCCAGATACTACAACACTTGAATTCAAAGGAGGGAGCTACCACTAGACCGAGTATGAAGAAAGTTGTCTCCAAACTAGGTGCCCTTAAGCTTGAACATTCAGATGGCAAACCACTCTTGAGAATGTGGCATGTTGATAACCTCAAAAGGTTCAAAAAGACCTCATTCCTCTGTGGTAAAAGCCTCAGTCCTCAGAGGCAAAAAAATCTCATTATTCCTAGGCAAAGAAACCTTAGTCCTTTGAGATAAAAAGAACTTGGTCTACCTAAGGTAGAAAATTTTAGTCTACCCGAGGAAAAGACCTCGATCCTCTAAGGCAAAAAGACCTTGGTCAACCCAAGGCAAAAGCCCTTAGTCCTCCAAGGAAAAAAAGACCTCATTTATTTGAGGCAAAGAGACCACAGTCCTCCTAGGCAAAAAGACCTTGTTCCACCATGGCAAAAAGACCACAGTCCTTTGAGGAGAAAAAGACCTTAGTCTATCCAAAGGGAAAAAGACCTCATTCCTTTGAGGCAACAAAACCTAAGTGAAAAGCCTTGATCTATCTGAAGCAAAAAATATCTTGCTCTATATCAAGTGAAGGACCTTCGAGGGGAATCCTTAATACTTTTTTGCTTCGCTGTAGATTCATGGATTGAACTCTCCCATTTATTGACCATTAGAAGCAATCAATATCAACTTTTGAGCAAGCAAATCAAGGTTTTGAAAAGAAGACAAGGATTTTATTCTAAGGCAAGACTGGTATAAAATTTCTTTCAGAAAGAAAATAAAGTACAATTAATCAAAAATCCATGAAGGCTTCAAAGACTCTACCAGCTCAACAACCCTCAGTAGGATCTTCTTCACCACTTCAATCTCCTATGGGTGAGATCCTCATACTCTCATATGAGGTACATAATCCTTATATCATCATAGAGTTCAACTTGGAGGGGCACGAAAATAACTTCAATTTTGGTGTTATCAAAAGTATCCTGATACTAGAGCACCTGGTCTTTGTAGATAGGACAATGCCTACTCTCACTCAAGAAACAACACTCATGTTGTGATCAACATTCTTCACCATCAAGAAACAAGTGTGAGATTGAGCATCAACCTCAACAATCTTAGGTCAATAAGGAGGCAAAGGAGTATGATGTATTGACTACTCCTTACTTGTCTATTCTCTACTAATGTACTAGTTATCCTCCTCTTCTCTCTCTTTCTCTCCTTGGGCTAGAGATTTTGGCTGAAAGCAAACAAAAGCCTTTAATGTTTGAGGGATACCCCCATAAGATGATGCTAAACTAGCATAAGGCAAGGATTTTCTCATAAGTGTTGACAACAACTTTGAGGCCTCGAAAAGGGTAGAGTTTTTATCAATAAAGGGAGGCATCCCTTCTCTCAAAATGGAAAATCTCCTTCTAGAGCCACAGGAAGCAAAAGGTTGACTTGTCTATAGAAGAAAGCAAGGGACAAAAGAATTTAGTTCAATATTCAAAACTTAATTTCAATTTGAGTCTAATTTGATTTGGTATTCTAAACCAAATTTGGATCAAGTTTGATTTGATTCAGTTCAATGTTCAAGACTCAACTTCGATTCAAGTGTGATTTGATTCAATTCGATATTCAAAACTTGATGGGGATCAAGTTTATTTAATTTCATTCAATATTTAGAACTCAATTTTAATTCGAGTCTAATTTGATTTAATTCAAGTCGGGTTTGGTCTTGGGTTTAATGAGATTGAGTCATCTTAATTTAATTAATTTGTGTTAATCAATTTGGTTCGAGAGCCCCTAGACTATCATGATAACTTTGGGCAAGTTCATTAGCTAGCCTTAGTTCGAATAGACATTTAGCTAGTTTGCAAGCTAGCCTTAGTCTAAATAGACAATCCATGAGTCTATGGGCTAGCCTTAGTCTGAATAGATATTTGCTGAGCTCACAATCTATCCTTTGTCTAATTAGATGTTTGACTAGCACACTGGCTGACCTTAGTCCAAAGAGACGATTAGTGAGCTTACAAACTGACCTTAGTCCAATTAGACATTTAACAAGTCGCAAGATGACCTTAGTTTGAATAGACATTTGGCAAGCTCACAAGCTAGCTTTAGCTGATTAGATGTTTAGTAAGGCTTCGAGCTATTCTTAGTCTGATTAGATATTTAGCGAGCCCATGGGCTGGTGTTAGTCTAAATAGAGGTTTGGTGAGCTCTCAAGTTCTCCTTAGTCTGATTAGACATTCAACAAGCCCATGAGCTAGTCTTAGTCTGATTAGATATTCGGTGAGCCCACAGATAGGCCTTAGTTTGAATAGATGTTGGTGAGCTCACAAGCTTGCCTTAGTCCAATTAGATATTTACAAGCCCACAGACTGGTCTTAGTCCGAATAGATGTTCAATATGCTTGTAAGCTGGCTTTAGTCCAAATAGACATTCAGTGAGGTTGCTAACTAGCCTTAGTTCGAATAGGCATTTGGCGAGCCTGCAAGCTAGCCTTAATCTAATTAAATATTTAGTGAGCTTGCAAGCTAGCCTTAGTTTGAATAGACCTTTGGTGAGCTTGCACGCTGGCCTTAGCCTGAATAAGCATTCAGTGAGTCTGTGGGCTAGCCTTAGTCTAAACAAATATTTGGCATGCTCTCAAGCTGGCCTTAGTTTGAATAAACAATTGTCAAATCTACATATTGGCTTTTTTTTAAATAGACATTCAATGAGTTTGTGGGCTGACCTAACTTTGAATTTGAATTTCGAGCAAGCCTATGGACTGGCCTTAGGTCGGTTGATAGTAGCACAAAAATCAAGATGAAATCCTTTATTTGTCCAATGACACTTATTTTCTTCCTTTATATTTTTCTTCTTCTTGTTTTTCCTATTTGTGCTTTCTTCTTCTTCCTCCCATGGCCTTGTCCTTCACCCTCCAGTGGCCTTATTCTTTCCACAAGGAATTGGCCCATCTTGACCTCTTGAAGCCATGGTTGAATGGTGGTGATGTGTGTGTGTGTGTGGGAGAGGTGGGAGGAGGGGCCGAGGGGTGGGGCAAGGAGCCGAGGTGGAGGGGGAGGGGCTTAGACCTAGTTTCCTTCTTCTCCCAACCACATAACTAGTTCTGACCCTTCCTTTCTCTAATGGAATAGCCACAAAGGGATGGCCAGACCTCATTTCCCTCTTCTATAACTGAATTTGATTAGACATGGCTGGATCTAGCCTTTCTTTTCTCTAGTAAGATGGCTATGGTGTGGCACACTCCATGGGTCAAAGTTCAAGGGAGAAGGCCAAGCCAGTGGTGGCACTTGGACTGATGATGCTCGCATGGTGAAGGGTTGACAGAGGATGCATGGTGGGTTGTTGAGGCTTCTTTGACAAGGAGAAGCTTTGAGGTAGTTCGGGTGAGCTATTTACGAGGTAGATCTCAGTGCGGGAGCATTAGACCAATGGTGAGCAAGGGTTCAGCTATGAGCCTAGCAGGTTGGGGTGTAGTAGATGATAGTTCTCTGGCAAAACATGATCAAATGCATGCTGATCAATAGCACATTTTGGGAAGGGAAGTCAAAGAAGAGGTAGTCGAGCTTGCAAAGCTCGTGCCCACAATGCTCCTGCTTGGCCTTGATGGCTATAGAGAGGATCTATTGTATGCACTTGCCATTGTCATTATCATTGTATCTCTTATAACAGCCCTTGCCAAAGTCAAAGAGGGAAGCACTAGAGGCCATGTCGATGGAGGATTGCAAAAAGATAGTGCAAGTCTAGCTCTAGTGAATACTCTTGCTGAGGGTCAAAGGCACTGCTGGGAAGTCTACTTATTAAAGATTGGTGAAGAGGAGTTTGTTGGTAGGCAGCACAGGGCCATGGTTGGTCGTGGCCAATCCTGCGTTTTCTTTGATCCTATTCTCTCCTTTTTAATTTGTAGGATGAAGCCTTTGATAGGCATGATTGGACTAGATCCATTCAAATCTTTGTGAGTGGTAAGATTGAGCATGTACAATTGTGGGTGTGATTTGATTTGTTTTCGAAAACAGATATGGTAGAATTCCACTAATGATATCCAATTTTCAAGGGGATTATTTGCAAATATTTTCAAAAAATTTGGACCAAAAATGTAATGTTATATTTCAAGATCTCCTTTGCAAAAGGGACTCATTTGCAAAGTTTTAAAACTTTCATAGTCCTTTTTGAATTAAACTTGGAATTATTTGTAAATAAAAACTAGTGAGAAATTTATTTGCAAAAAACAGAAATTGTAGGGGTTTATTCACGAATACAAATTTTTCAAGGGGTTTATTTGAGAATCGTAGATTTTGCAAATACTAATCTATAATTCTAGCCCATTTAGTCCATTTTAGTTTAAACCCAAATTTCATAGTAATTTAAATTAAATTTAAATTAAACTCAATTTTTGATAAAATTTGATCGTGATTTAGGTCCAATTGAGATCCATATTTGGGCCATAATTCATTGGCATTCATTCCCATACTGTAGCTAAATTTTGATTAAATATGATTTCTAGCCAAAATCAATTCAAACAAATGTCTCTTTCACATCCACTTCGTGAGTTTTCTCAGCAAGGGGAGTGGATGTGAACAAAAATTGTTTAGGTATTTGCCCTTTGCATCAACGTGATGAGAGTGAATTTAAACTGTCATGTTAAAGTGAACCTAGTTTGCCTAAGGAAAGTGAGATTGGTTTACTATTTGAGAGTGGACTTGATCTACCACATGAAAGTGGACTTGAGTTGTTACAATGAGTGGACATAGGTTGTCATAGTGAGTGGACTTGATCTATCACAAGTAGACTTGATGTGCCATAAGAAGTGGACTTAATTTGCCACATGATGTGAATTTAATTCACCACAAGAAGTGGACTCAATTTATTACAAGGAGTGGATTTGGTTTGTTACAAGAAATGGATTTTATCTGCAACAAGAAGTGGATTTGATTTGCTACAAGAGGTAAATTAATCTACTATAAGAAGTAGACTTAATTTACCATAAGAAGTAAACTTAGTTTGCCACAATAAGTGGACTTGAGTTGCCATAATAAATGGACTTGAATTGCCACAATAAGTAAACTTTATTTTTCATAATGAGCATACTTAATTTGCCATAATAAGTGGACTTGAGTTGCCACAATAAATAGACTTGATTTGCGACAACAAGTGGACTTAAATTGCTACAATGAGTGTACTTAAGTTACCATAATGAGTGGGCTTGAGTTGCCATAATAAGTGGGCTTGATTTGCAACAATGAGTAAACTTGAGTTGCCACAATAAGTAAGTTTGATTTGCCATAATATGTGGACTTGATTTACCACAATAAGTAGACTTGAGTTGCCACAATGAGTGGACTTGACCACCATAATAAGTGGACTTAAGTTCCCACAAGGACTGTACTTAATTTTCCATGAGAAGTGAATTCAATTTGCCACAAGGGGTGGACTTGATTTGCCACAAGAAGTGGACTTCGATTACCATGTAAATGTAGGCTTGATGGCCATGCAAAATGGATATGAATTACCGCATGAGAGTGGACTTGATTTGCTATTTAAATACAGATTTGATCACCATGTAAAATGGACTTGAATTCCCATAAGAGTGGACTTAATTTGCCACAAGGAGTGAGCTTGATTTTTCATGGGGTCATGGACTCAATCATCCTGCAAAATGAATGGGGTTCTATGTCCATATTTTGCCACAAGAAACATAGAGTGCATGTTTGTCTAGAGGTTTCTTTTTGAGAAAGTTAGATGTTCTTTGTTGTTGTTGTTTTCCCCAGTGGCTTACACATCATATCTCTTTAGGAATCGGGTATTGATCAGTGGTATGGGGAAACCAAAGTTAATTTTCTTCAGTTTATCAATTATGGCTTGCCCCCTGTCTTCGAGTTCTGGTGGGACTTCTTTTGATTTGAGGACCATGCCTTCAATAAGTGATTTGTCATGTTGAGTGAGACTTAGTAAAGGTTCCTCTTTTGGCTTTGAGGGCATTTCAACTATATCATGCCCCCTTTCTTCAAGTTTTAATGAAGTTTTATTGAGGACTCCATCCTTATGTGATGTCTTGAGAAATATGGCTAACTCAATGTATGTGGTTTCTATGTCAGAAGGCATTGATGATGTTTGATTAGGCTCATTATCGGTCCAATGGTGATCATGAGGCATATATGGACACTTGGAATGATGTTGCCCAATCCTTTAGAATTCTTCATGGGCATATTGGAGTAGGTTACTTTGTAGTAATCAGCTAAGTCAGCAAGCAAATCTCAAATCAATGCTAATTGAACTATAGTAATTCAAGTAGATAGTTAGTCTTCTAGAATGCCAAATTGGAGCATGGGCTTTGAGAGACGTAACCTTATGGAGTGATGTTCTCTATTTTCTTTTTGATTGTGATGCTACAAGAAGTAAACGATGTAGAGCATATGCATTTGTATTTATTTGAAAGGAAATTTTTTTTTAGAAACTTTTTTATAGACAGGTAATATATCCTTTCATCTTGGATTAAGGCCTCCTACTTGATTTGGCATGTTGAAGTTTACGGATGATTTTGTCTTAGGATATGGTAGGTTATCGATGGACTTCGCTTACATCTTTTTCTTAGTGCTATGTTTTCTTTAGGAGCCTATTTTTTTGGCTACTTCATTTTGGTTAGTTAGTTCTTTGACTTTGGCTTTGATTTTGGATGCCTCCCAATCACAATTTTAAAGGTTCACACACCTGTGGATGCCATCTAGTACTTATTCTTTGGGTGGCCTTTCTTGGTTGATAATACACCAAGATGAGTTTAGGTAAGTCCTCCTAAATCTAGCATGCAATCCAATTTTATCCCCCATTTTTTTCTTTATTTTTTACTTTTTTTTACTTGGGAATCTCATTTCTCTTTGAGGATCCAAAGTTTGTAGACTCATAGATACCAATTGGTTCTTACTCTTTGAGTATGCTTCTTTTAGTTTGGCTTTCCATATGAGATTTGTCCATTTAGAACTTTATTTTTCATTATTCATTTGGGGGGGATCTTTTGCCTCCAGGGCAAGAATCTCTAAGAGGTTACCTTTCGATCTTAGTACTTTTATCCTTAAAGCAACTTCCTTATTGTGGTTCTAGCTACTTGCATATTGGTCACCATATTTCCAGCCTTGCATTCTTGAAGTTAACTTAGGGTGTTAGTAGTCAGTGGAGGTGCAGGGATTCCAACTCCACAATATTTTATCATCAATCATCCTTGTATTCAAGCATTATCTTTATATTTTTCAGAGACCTTATATCCATAACCAAAGGTGATTTACTTGAATACTAAAAGAACTTTTTATTTTATCTCTTTGAAAATGTTTGTTTCCACCTTGAGAAGTATGTAATACATAGTACTAGTCAAATT
The DNA here is from genome assembly GCA_005019695.1 of Trichopus zeylanicus subsp. travancoricus. Classification (NCBI taxonomy): domain Eukaryota; kingdom Viridiplantae; phylum Streptophyta; class Magnoliopsida; order Dioscoreales; family Dioscoreaceae; genus Trichopus; species Trichopus zeylanicus. Next base: position 81,394 of record RXID01014401.1, on the reverse strand, counting down.
TGAAGCTCATGCAACCATTTGACTCTTTTATGTTGTAGATTTGGCACAAGTAACCTTTTCTTTGTCCATTAATCATTCTTGCATTAGAAGATGGTGTTACTCATTTCTTAGCCAAAGAACATTAAACATGCTTCCTTTGTTTTTCTCTTGCTCTTGTAGCATTGCCAAGGAGTTGGAGATAGGGACTATAGCATCTAGCTTCAAGTTTGATTTGACATCCTAAAGTTGACTGAATATCCTGCTAATCTCTCCTTTGGCAAGTTGTAGGTGGTCAAAATTAACTTTTTCCTATTGCTTAGTTTTTAAAAGATTGATACTCTCCTTGGTGAACTTAGTTTATTGCCCCCTAGGTGGAGATGGAAGGTAAGGGGTTAACCCATACTTGAGAGGTGGAGCAACAACTGGATTAATGGTAGGGTAGGTTATAGGCAGTCAAAATTGACTTTTTACCTATTGTCAAGTTTCTGGAAGACTGATACCCTAGTTTATGCCAATGGACCCTCTGTCTTGTTATAAAGGTTTGACATAATAACATCTAACTTTTACCGCTAGAGCGAACTCGGCCTTTGTGCTTTTGGCAGATTTGGTTTTTGCCTTATTGGTAGACTTGGTCTTTTGCCCCCTAGGTGGATTTGATCTTGCCCATCAGATGGGGAGGTGAGGGTTGATCCATACTCAACATGTGGAGCAGTAATTGGAACAATAATAGGGAGGGTTATAGGTAGTCAAAACTGACATTTTGCATATTATCAAGTCTCTAAAAGATCGACACCCTAGTTTATGCCAATAATGCCTCTATTTCATCATTGAGTTTTGTCATAATGAAATTTGGCCTTCTGTTCCCTAGACAGACTTGGCCTTTGCCTCCTAAATGGGAGGTCCTTGCCTCCTAGATGGAAGGTCTTTACCCCTTGAATGGGATATAAGGAGTTGACCTATTCTTATGTGGACTCTAGTTGCCCCTATGGTGATTGTTGATTGATGAAGCATGCCAGAGATCTTTCACCGAGGATAATGGTACAAATTGGGGTAAGAGGGTCACTTGATGATGCCATTTTCCTTTTCTCACAATGGAAAATCAATCATCAGCTTTCTGTCTTTTAATATGTGTCAATATTAGCTAGGTCTCTACACTTGAAGGAGAAGTCGAGTCTCATTGGATGTACCAAAATTTATGGAATTAGTTTCGATGGCCTAGGATAGTGAAGACCCTAAGGAGTAACCTTGATGCACAAATTAAAATATATTTAATTTGAGTAGACTATCAAGTATGGTGGGAATATTGACTTTCTACAGGCATAAGCTTCTATTATTGATTACCCCAATGATTATCAAGAAGTTCCTAAAATGACAAACCTGACTAATCAAATAGAGACATAAAAAGGAAAAGAAGAAAGTGCTTGATTAATTTTAAAAAATAGTACATACTTTAAGTAAAGGCATACTCTCACTTTACAATAAGTTTCAACATGAAATTATGGAAGAACATGATAAATAAAAAAAGGAGTGAGAAAAAAGCTTTGATGTATGCTACTACTTACTCTCATGTGTTGGACCATATGGAGTTTGACTCAGAAAAGTCTTGACTTGATCCTCAACAAATATTGATGACTTGATTTAGTGACGTGGTCTAGTGGGGCTTGAAGAGATGAAATAAGAGTGTTAGCGATTAACTCCTTTTGATAGTATGACTAATAGCTTGTCAAGTTTAGCCTAAAGTGTAGCCAATAGTCTTAGGCATAGGCATTTAACTTTTTTTGATAGTATTATCGATGATTGATTGGGTTTAGCTTGAAGTGTGACCAAAAGTTTTAAGCATTGGCATTTAACTTCTTTTAATGGCATTACCGATAGCTTACCAATGAAACATAACAATTGACATGGTTAATATACCTTTTACACTGATGGTCTTCTTGCTATGTACTTCTCTTAGAAATGTGTTGTTGTCCTTTGTAGTTTTGATGATGACTAAATCTTGTATCCGATAATTTCTTGAAATGTGTACCTACTAGCCAAGCCAAGTTCAGATTGAAGTTCGAGATTGTTCGGAAGTCTCAAGAGAGGATAGATATGAATATAACTATATCGATTGAGGTGTAATGGTGGATTAACAAACATGACTCGAATAAATGAAGATGGCTTAAAAATCACTCAAGAGATTGAGTCGACTCATTAGGTTTAGACTTTCATTTTTATTTTAAGTTGAGTCAAAATTTTGGATTTTAAACTCTTTGTTTAGAGCTTTTGGTAAATACTCTAAGTCATCTTGGAATAATTTCATTGGTCTATCCTTCATCAAAAATAAGTTTTGAGCAGATGTCAAAATATGCTGAAGTTATAGCTAAACCAGTGAAAGTTTTTTAGTAATCTTCGGACACCCAAACTTTAGTGTTGGAAAGCTCAAACATAGCAAAAATCACAGGGTATTACTGATAGCTTCGGATGCCCACACTCCTTGTTTGGGCAACTAAAGATCAAAAATTACAATTTCAGATTTTTGGTTCTCTGAAAGTTTGGTTGCTTGGTTCAAGCTTTGGTCGCCCGAACCTGAGGACTGGATGCCTAAACTTGTAATATTAGTTATAATTGCTAGTTAAATTTGATCATTGAAACACCTTAAGGTTCGAAAGTCCATGCACGATAGAGAATAGCCAGTAACGGCTAGTTCTCTTCCCAATGAGTATTTAAAGGCTTAGAGCTTGTATTCTACAAAAAAATTTTTACATCTTTGAGTAATCTTTAATAGAGAATGCAAGTTTCTATGAATCTACTAGCCTCTCAAGAGCTATAAGCTTAGATCCTCAACTTTCAAATCTTCAAAACCCTTATGCTCAATTAAGAGGTTCTTGTAGTGAGGCTTTCTTGTAAAATTTTTCATCATTTTTATTGTAAACTCTCCTAGGGTATTAGTAGTGTGAGAATGACAAGACTCTAGGTTAGGAGTATTAATTTGCTAGGTTGGAGCAAAGATTGCATGTGGGTGACTTCACCTATAAAGCATCATCACTCATGAGCGATTCAAGTCCACAAGAGCGATGCAAGGGTGATGGAGTAGGCACGGTTGGTGGCTAAACCACATTAGAATCACAGTGCACTCTTTTCCTTATTTCATTCTATATTTTAGCACTTGTGCTTTTTTTCTTATGGACTTGTGATTTTTAGATTGTAATTTGAATTAGTTTTAGGATTGAAAAGTGTATATCATTTTGAAAGACCTAATTCACCCCCTTCTTAGATCATTTTTTGCTTTCAATTGGTATCATAGCCAAGTTCTCTTAATTTTTCTTGTTTAACCACTTAGAGTTTTTTGATATCTAATATAGTATCATACCTAATCTCATGATAACTAATATTACAAGTTTAGTTTTCAATTGGTATCATACCAAATCTCACGATCTCTCTAATAGCACAATCCACTACTAGACCTTCTATCTTTAATGATATTCATTTTAATTATTAGAAGTCTCATATCTGTATTTTCATAAAAGTCATTCATTATGATCTATGACATATTATGGAAGGGGGTTATACTTCACCCATGATGGTATGAAAATTTCCAAGACTAGAGAGGAATGGAGCGATTTGGATAAGAAAAATAATTCTTTGAATGCAAAAGCCATGAACATTTTTGTATTATGCTCATAATCCAAATGAGTTTAATTGGATTAGTATTTATGAAACTACTCATGATTGGCATTACCTTGAGGTTACCCATGAGAGAACAAGGCAAGTAAGAGAATTTAAAATGAATATATTGGTTAGCCAATATAAACTCTTTTGGATAAAATTAAATGAGTCAATCACTAAAATATTAACTCATTTTATTGATATTATTAACACTTCAAAATCTCTTAGCAAAATGTATACTAATGATAAAATGGTGAGAAAGATCTTAAGATGCCTTCTTAGGTCACTGGATTCAAAAGTGACTATAATTCAAGGCAAAGGATCTCAATAAGTTACCCTTCGGGGAGTTCTTGGGGTCACCCATTACATATGAGATGATAATAAGGATCAAAGCCAAAATGATGAAGAAGACAAAAAGATGAAAAGTATAGCCCTCAAGGCCAAGGAGTCAAGTAATAAAAATGAGGAAGATAGTGATGAAGAAATAGCTCTTCTCACAAGAAAGTTCAAAAATTTCCTAAAGAAGAAGCATATGCCAAGGAGACTAATAAAGAATGAAAAGAACATCACTATTGATAAAGATAAGGATGCGTCCACATGTTTCAAATACAAGAAGTCTAGTCATATGAAATTAAATTACCCTCTCAATCCTCAATTAAAGAAATTCAAAGGAAAGAAGAAGAAAGCAATGGTGGCCACTTAGGACAACTTCAAAACTGATAGTGAAGAAGTTTCATCTAATAGAGAAATTACAAACTTGTGCCTCATAGCTATTGAGGATGAGTTATGTAATTTAATATTTGAAGAATTACAAGAAGAATTTGAAGGTCTTTTATACTCTAGACATGAAAAGTTGTTTCTCAAGTATCCTTCTTTGAAAAATAAATTGACTTCTCTTGAGAATGACTTTGATGCATTGAAATTTTCTACTAATTCTTGTGATTGCAAAAGAGATATCGAGCTTTTTCAAAAATAAAATCTTTCTGTAAAATCTTCCAAAATTTCTTGTGATTGTAAAACTAGTATTGACAAGCTTCAACAAGAAAACATGGATTTGGAAAAGACACTTGAAAGTTTCTTTCATAGCAATACTGCATTGAATATTGTTTTGAAAAGCTAAAAAAATGTTTTAAGTAAATCAAGATTTAGTTTTATATCCTTTTCTAGATCTAAAGACACCAAATCTATTTTTGTGAAAGCTTCAAAATCTACATTTTCAAAATTAAGATGCAACTATTATTATCAAAGTGGATATGTCTCCACTAGTTTCCTAATAAGGAAAAATTATTCTCTAAAATAAATTTGGGTACCTAAAGGAATGGTTCCAAAAGCCAAGATATTTAAACTTATTTGGGTTTCCAAAGCATCTTCAACTTGAGTAGTTAAGGTTAGCTAGAAGTGATCCATGAGCTTTAACTTGCTACATAGTTATAGTCATTTTCTAGCTAATTCATTAAAAGATAGGCCTTCTTTGTTATATTGCTTTATCTTAAATTGCATTCTTGATTCTTGTTTTAATACATTGTTATATTACTCTCTAATCTTATAGACCCATACTTAAGGTGGGTTCCAGTCCAATATTCTTGCATTTTTAGATATGCTTTGACTCCCAAGATCAATGGGAAAAATTGTTTAGTGGTTATTAATGGCATATGATGGAGAATCCATCTATATTTGTAGAGTTAAGAGACAAGAATGGAGGACACGTCACTTCTAGAAATAATGGTAGATCAAGAAATATAGGTATTAGTAATGTTTTAATTGAATTTTATTTCCTTAAAAATGTTCTTAAGCATAATTTATTAGTTAACTATGTGATAAAGGCTTTTATGTTTTATTTAAACAAAAACTTTGCATAATTAGACATAATCGAAAGCAAAAAAACCACCTAAAGGGGCAGAGGGGGGTGTGGGATGAGGGGTGGTGAATTAGGTGTTTAAATATAAATGATAATTTTTAATAAAATCAAAACCAGTTCAATCCACTAAAGTAATCATAAGCAATTTCCAATTAGGCACAAATGCAATAATATGAGCAAATTAAGGAATGAGTGCACCACAATATAATATATATTAGAGACTAACCACTTTTATTCCATGGCCCTTGCCTTACTCTTGAGGACTTTAACTCTCCACTAGAGTATCACTTCATTAGTGAAGCCAGTTCCTTATATTTTCTCTTACATTAATGCATAAGATGGACTCCAATTTGGCACTTGAGTTTCTCAATCATTCTAAACAACCTTGGAGTATTTACACTTGATGAGAAGGATGAAGATTAACACTTTTACCTCATTACAGGATCTCTGAAAAAAAGAATAAGAGATTTGAAGATTTGAAAGTCAAAAAATAAAGCATAGAGCTATTAAGGCTAGTGGGCTATTGGGAGCTTGCTTTCTCAGATCTAGATTGCTCAGGAATGTGAAAAAGTTCCTTAATGAATAAGTCCCAAGCCCTTAAATACCCATTAGGGGGGAGCTAGCCATTATTGGTTGTGCTCTGCAAGTTTGAGCATCTGGACCATAAGGTTCAGGCATTCAACAATCCCAATAGTCAAATTTAACTAGCTATTATAACTAATGTCACAAGCTTGGATGTTCATTGATTAGGTTCAGATGCCCGACCATTACAAGTTTGGACATTTGAACTCTAAACATGAAAAGTACAGAAGTTATAGCTTCTAAATCTTCAGGTGTCTGATCTGAGATTTCGATGTCTGAAGCTTTTAGTAAGTCCAGATTTATTTCTATGAGGGTTGGGCATTTGAACTAGGAAGTTTGGGGTAACAGAGAAAACATATTGGTTTACTATAACTTTAGTTTCCAGTTTGACATCTTCTCAAAATTTATCTTAGATAAATAATGAGCCAATGAAGGCATTTAAAGATAAGTTTGAGTATTAGCTAAAGCTCTAAACTAAGAATTCAAATTGCAATTCTTGGACTCAAACAAATAAAAAAAATCTAAATCTAGTGAGCCATCTCTTGAGCCTTCTTCAAACTATCTTCAATTCTTCAAGTTTTGTCCATTGATCTACTATCATGCCTCATCTTTAATGATGTCTTCATGTTCATCATTGAATATGAGGCTTTTGAGTGGGCTTGATCTTCATTTTGAGATCGGCTTGGCTACCAACTACTTATTCACATGATAAAATCAAGTACAAAGTTTGCTCATCATTAAAACTACAAAGGGCAACAATTACCATTTTTTTTCATGATAACAAACCTTTACAAGTATAAAACATATAATTCTAGTTTGTTAATGAAAAATTTTAAATTTAAAGCATTTTAACATAACTAGAGTCATGCATACATGGATATAATATGGATGAGAGGGTATAACATGGATAAGAGTCTTTTTCAGTATACAAATTGATTCTAACATTTTATAAGCACAAAAAGGACTCCCCCTTACTATACTAACTCCCCTTTACTATTTGTCTATATTTTCTCTCCTTTTGGACATCAAAAAAAAGGGGCATACATAAGGAAGGAAGAATATAAGAATAATGGAAGCATCCACAATAAGGGAACTCACAAAAATAAGAGCATCAACAACATTGTGAAGCCACAAGATAGTAGAAAGATTTGCATCTATATAAACCCAAATATGATATATAAGAGATAAAATATCCATAAACATAAATAAGGATCCAAAATACATAACTAAGGAGGCAAACTGCAAAACACACAAGGGCACAAAATAAGATATGAAAGCTCTAAGAGCTCAGTCCCTATCCAAGATAGTCCATGAAGGAGGTCAACAACCTCTCAAAGTGATCCAAATGCTCCATGGTCTTCTGGGAATCCATAGTGACTAGTCTCTCAAGATGATCTAGTCACTTAGTAAGCTCATCCAATCAAATCAAAAACTCTACAAGAAGTTCCAGCATCTGCAACCTCAGGAGCAGCTCCAGCCTCAGCATGCACTAATCCTTGAGTCCTAACAATAGTAGGAGTGACGTCGAATTCAGTTTGTGGTAGGTTCCTGGTCCCATGTTTAGATGATGTTGTTATCCTCCTATGGGTTGAACCCCATATGGCAAAGAAAAGCTTATGTAAAGTTCTGTGGAGGGGTATAGCGATGGACAGGCCTTGGGAGGTGAAGAATACCCCGAAATGGCAAAAAATATGAGTGATGATGCTAGGATAGCTAAGGACTATGGTGGAATGAAGAATATATTGGGCCATGAGATGTAGGATGATCTAGGGAAGGTTGACTAGCCACCTAGTCAGAAGATAGAAAATCATGAAGAACTCAAGGTATGAGACCTCATTATGATGCCCACCATTCAGGAGGTGGATGTAGGAAAGAATTTGATAGATGACATAGGATCGAAGAGGGAGGAGGTTCAAGGTGAGAACCTTCATCATGCGCAGGGCCTATGTATGGTTATCCTCAAAAACTCTCTCAATAGTCTTAGAGAAAGTAAGGAGAAGGTTTGCATTGAACCATTGTTGAGTGAAGAATACCTCTTCCCCCTCAATAGGAATTCCTAAGATCAATCCTAAGATGTCAAAATCAATAATAATCTTGGTATCCCTAGAATAGGATGTGAGGGTCATGTTGCTATAATCGAAGGAAGCATTGGAGTACAAAATCTGCACATCCTCCTTATTGTAGTTTTATGGGAGAAGACCATGTGTAGCCACCCTTTAGTAACAAAAAGTGTGGAGAGATTTAGAAAGGTTAGGTCAACAAAATCTATAATACATGGAGGGATGACCCTAGTACTAGCAAAATGGTCCTAAAATGAGTAAAACTATTTATAGAATGAAATTGGGGAGAAAATTGAGCTTCCTCACCAAAAGTATAAGTTGCAAACTTGCACATGGAGACATGGGTTTTGGTGCCAATAAGAATGGTGAAGTCAAAGAGGAGTTCTTGAGGACAAAGGAGGAAGGAGAGGGGAGCTATGAGGAAGCCTCTACAATACTAGTGAAGCCAATTGGGGTCATTGGAGGAATGGAGAAGATAGATTGCACAAGAGAAAATGAAAGAATCTGTCTATTAGCTAGGGTTTTAAGCATGAAATGTCACATTTGGATGTTTGAACATTCCTACTTGGATGTCTAAAGATAATAGACAAAGTGCAGCACAGTGGTTAATCTTCCAATTACCATACGATTATCCAAAAAGTTTATCTTTGGGCATCCGAATGGCCCTATTTTGGGTGATCAAAGAATTACAAGAAGAGCACAAACAATGGTTCAGAGTTTGGACTTTCCGAAATGTCTTGTTTTAGATGTCCAAACAATACAAATAGAGAAAAGGTTTATCAACCAACAAAAAAATAGTCAATTAAAAAAATACTCAATCAACTCAAGTAAATTGTAAACCACCAATTTTATTTTGAATCAAATAAAAATGTGTCTTATCCAATAATTTTTTAAAAAGATCCGTAAGTTGATGATTGGTTTAGATGAAAATCAATAAAATATTCTTTTTTGAAACATGATCCTGAATAAAATGATGTTGAACATCAATATGTTTAGAATAAGAATGTAGTTCTAGATTTTTGGATAAATTAATAGAACTAGTATTGTCCAATAAATTGGTAAATTTGAAAATGACAATCAATATTTTGAAGTGTTTGCCTCATCCAAAGGATTTGTGAGGAACAACACCCTATAGCTACATATTCTACCTCAGTGGTAGAAAGAGCTACTAAATTTTATTTCTTAGAACTATGTAAGACTAGAGATTTTCCAAGAAACTAGCATATACCACTATTATGCTTTTTATCCCTATAACATCTAGCATAGTCCACATCACAAAAATCTAATTACGTCAAAGCAATCACCTCTAGGATAACACAATCATAAATCTAGTGTATTCTTAAGATATCTATATATACATTTCATGGTAACTAGATGAAATTTTCTAGGAGATGCTTGAAATCTAGCAAATAAGAAGACACTAAATATAATATTAGGTTTACTAGTAGTGACATATAATAAACTACTAATCATATCTCTATACTTCTTTTTATCAATCTTTTCGCCATGTTCATCGTTGTCCAACTTTGTTAAAGGACTCATTGGAGTTCCTATTGCCTTCGCTTCATTCATATTGAAATTCTTTAGTAGCTTTTTAGTTTACTTTGCTTGGTTAATGAAGATCCCATCTTTCAACTATTGCACTCAAAATCCAAGGAAGAAGTGTAATTTTTCCATCATGCTCAACTCAAACTCCTCCTTCATAGTGCTTGCAAACATCTCACATAATTTTTTATTAGTAGCACTAAATATAATATTATCAATATAATTTGTACCATTAATAAGTCATTATGCATTTTCAAGAAAAATAATATGGTGTCTACACAACCTCTCCATTTAAAATTAAGAAGGAACTTAGTCTATCATACCTAATGTTGGAGCTTACTTATGACCATATAGTGCCTTATTCAATTTTAAAATGTGATTTGTCATATCCTAAAAATCCATGAGGTTGTTAAATATAAATTTCTTCCCAATAAAAAACCATTTAAAAAGATACTTTTGACATCCATTTGAAATAGTTTGAAACTTTTAAAATATGCAAAGGCAAGTAAAATGTGAATGGATTCCAAATGAGCTATAGGAGCAAAAGTTTCATCAAAATCAATACCTTCAACTTGGTTGAAATCTTTAACTACTAATATAGCCTTGTTTCTAACCACAATACCATTTTAATATAGCTTGTTCCTATAAACTCATTTGGTACTAATAATTGGGTAGTCAGTTTGTCTTGGAATAAGCTCCTAAATTTGATTTGCTCAAATTGATTTAGTCTTCTTGCATATCAAGAATTCAAATTTCATCCTTTTGAGCTTTCTCAAAGTTCTTGGGCTCAATATAGGAAAGAAATGAAATATGATGAAGGTAATATGTAATAGCATGATGAGTTTTTACCCCTTTATCAATATCACCTATGATTTGATCCATTGGATAATTCTTTCTGAATCTCCATTCCTTGGGTAACCCCTTGTCAAGCTGTTTCTCCTCCATCATAAACATTCTTCTCATTTGATTATTTACTAGTTTCACCCTCCTTTTTCTCCGAGATTTGCAAATTATTCATTCTCTTGGACATCTGTACATCATCATCAATAACTTTTTTCTTCAAGAGAGGGTTAGATTCATCAAATTCAATATTGATAGACTCTTTAACAATCATAAAATACTTGTTGAAGACTCTAAAAGCTCTAGAGGTGGAAGAATAACTAAGAAATATGCCTTCAAGAGTTTTAAAATCAAATTTTGATAAATGAACTTTTGTATTCAAAATAAAGCACTTGCATTGAAAAATATAAAATGAAATGTTTATCTTTTTCCTATTCCACAACTCAGATGGAGTTTTGTCAAGAATTGGATGAATAGAAACTCTATTCAAGATGTAGCAAATCGTATTAACGTCCTCCACCCAAGATTACTTGGATAGGGAGTACTTGTTAAGCATGACCCTTGCCATCTCTTGAAGAGACCTATTCTTCCTCTCAGCAATTCCATTTTGTTGTGGAGTGTGAGGAGCTAAGAAGTTATGCTCAATACCATTTTCAATGTTATAATTTTCAAAAGGATTATTTTTAAATTCACCACCATGATCACTACAAATTTTTAAAATCAAATAGCCCTTTTTATTTGTAATACATTTTGTGAAACCAACAAAAGCATCAAAAGCATTGCTTTTACTAGCAAGAAATAGAACTCAAGTGTATCTAGAAAAATCATCAATAATGACCTAGACATAATTTTTACCTCCTAGATTTGTAGTCCAAACTAGTCCAAATAAGTCTAGGTGAAAAAATTGTAGTGGCCTTATAGTTGACACCACCTTCTTGGATTTGTGTGAGGACTTTGCATTCCCATTTGGCATGCATCACATATTTGATCTTTGATGAACTCAACTTTGGGTAGTCCTCTCACTAGCTTCTTTCAGTTGACTTTGGCAATCATATCCATACATGTGCATCCAAAATGTTTGTGCCAAAGCCATTCATAGTTTTCATATGCTACAAAATACTTTTCAACATTTAGATCATCTTGATCAAAAGTATAGGTATTTCCATTATTATGACTCACAAAAATAATATTACTGCTATCATTATGTTTAACTATACAATGATTAGACTTAAACAAGACATGAAATCTCTCATCACATAATTGACTAATAGATAACAAATTATGCTTGAGTTCTTCAACTAAGAGTACAACCTTAATTATAGAAGAACCAATATAAACATCACCTTTATCAATTATTTTACCTTTACCATTATCTCCAAAGGTAATGAATTTGCCTTCTTTGCATACCAACTCCTTAAACATTGATAAATTTCTGGTCATATATCTTGAACATCCACTATTGGAGAACCATTTTTTATTTTTTTTCTTAGAGTGAAGGTATAACTACCACATTAAAAATTGGGATCGTACCCATTCCCAATTATGGGTCCTCAATATTAGGCAAAACAAAGCATATAGCCAAACACAAAAAAAAAAAAACAATTACAAGATGTGAGACATAGTAAATGTAATTCAAATCTATCTTATTAGCTAAAGAATGATTATAAATATAGCTAGTAAAAGCTCATGAATCGTCCCTAGCTACTCCCAAGCTATTTATGCTAGAGTCTTTGAGAACCCAAATGAGCTTGGATTCCTTGACATTTGGGATTATTCCCTTAGGTAACTATATTTGTTTAAGAGAAATGCTTCTCTTAATTGGGAAACTAGCGAAGACATGTCCTCTCCTACAATAATAATTACAAGTTAAATTAGAATGAGTTACTTTTGAAGGCTTCACAAAAGTAGATTTTATACCTTTAAACTTGGAAGATGAAATAAAGACTAGTTTGGATTTATTTAAATATTCCTTTGGCTTTTGAGAATCATGTTCAAGACAACATTTCCATGAACAAAATTTTACACAACCTTTTTCAAATGACTATTCTCATTTCTAAACATGCCTAGTTCATGTTGGCATTTAAAAGAAGTCTTAGAAGATTTTAAAATATGATATTCTAATTGAACTACATCAATATCCTTTTTGCAATTGCAAGAGCTTTTAGAAGACTTCAAAGCATCAAAACCATTCTCAAGTGAAGATAACTTCTTTCACAATGAAGCATGCTTGAGACCTAATTTTTCATACCTTGAAAATAATTCTTCAAAAAAATTTTGCAATTCCTTAAAGAAAAAGTCACATACTTCATCCTCATTTGCCATAAGGCATAAGTTTGCAATTTCATTATCAGATGAGGCATCCACACTCTCCTCCTTGAAGTGATCCCATGTTGCCACCATTGCTTTCTTCTTCTTCACCTTGAAATTCTTTATTTGATTTATGAGAGGGAAATTAACTTTCATATGACCTGGCTTCTTGCACTTAAAGCACATTGGTATATCTTCTTCTTCCATGATTGGGTTAATCCTCTCATCCTTCTTTGGCTTTCTTGGCATATACTTCTTCTTGATGAATTTTTTGAACTTTCTTGTAAGAAGCACCATATCATTTTCACTATCTTCCTCTTCCTCTCCACTTGAATCCTTAGCCTTGATAGCAATGTTCTTATTCTTTTTGTCTTTATTGTCTTCTTGGATCTGGTCCTTCATTGTCATCTCATATGTGATGAGAGATCCTAGGAACTCCTCAAAAGATAGAGTGTTTAGGTCCTTTGTCTCTTGTATTACCATCACTTTTGGATCCTAAAACCTAGGCAAACATCTTAATTTTTTCTCACCATCTCATCATTAGTATAACTGTTACCAAGAGATTTTAACATATTAATAATATAAGTAAAGTGAGTAAATATCATGATTATAGACTTATTAGGTTTCATCTTAAAGAGTTCATATTGGTTAACCAATATGTTCACTTTAGATTCTTCAACTTGCCTTATACCCTCATGGGTGACATCAAGACAATGTCATATTTCATGGCCATCACACAAATACTAATTCAATTAAATTCCACTTGATCAGGAGCACGATATAAAATGTTCATTACTTTTGCATTCAATGAGTCATTTTTCTTGTTAGCCTCATCTCACTCATCCTTAGGTTTGGAAACCTTCACACCATCAATTACTTTGATGGATGGAGTATATCCTTCTTCTACCAATTGCTATAAATCATAGCCAAAGGCCTTAATGAAGACCCAAATTTAGGCTCTCCAATAATTAAAGTGTGTGCTATTGAATAGTGGTGGGTGAGTGGTAGATTACCCCTTTTAAAGGAAAGTTGAAGCACCAAAATTCTCTATAAAAATGGATCAAAAGCTCTTGAGGACTTCGACTCTCCACCAGAGTATTGCTTCATTGTTTAAGCCAACCCCTCACACTTTCTTTTACACCAACTGCTAAGTTTACCTCTAATTTGGAGCTTGAGTCTATTAACCACTCCAAACAATCATAGAGTGTTTATGCTTGGGATGAACATTAACATTTGCCTCACTACAAAATCTTTCAAAATAAGAACAAGGGCTTTGAAGATTTGAAAGCTGAACAACAAAGCTTAGAGCTCTTGGAGGTTAGTGGACTAGTGGGAGCTTGTTTTTTCAGATCTACACTCAAGAATGTGTAGAAGTTCTTTAATGTATACATTAAACTTTGATCATAATGCAGTTATCATTTATTTGGTCCTACTTGTGTATTTATTATCTTGTCTCCTCATGTACTCAACATTTGCTTTGTCTTTATTCTATGATACCAAAAGAAGGAGAAAATATGACATGGCTAAATTACTTTAAATAGGGAGAGAATTTTTATAGTAAGGGGGAGTCTTACATTCTTATTCCCAACTATTCATATTGAAATTCCTAACTCGATTATTTATTTTATTTTTGTGAGAGTTTTTATCATCAAAAAGAAAGAGATTGTTGCTCTTTATAATTTTACTAATGACCAAACCTTGTATTTGATAATTTATTGACTTGTGTCACTAGTAGCCAAGCCAGGTCTAAAATCAAGTTCAAGATCATTCAGAAGCATCAAGAGAGGATGGATATAAAGATAATCATGAAGATTGAGGCATAAAGGCGGATCAACGAACATGACTTGAAGACATGAAGATGGCTCGAAGATCACTCAAGAGATTGAGTTGACTTATTAGGTTTATACTTTTATTTTCATTTAAGTCAAGTCAAAGATTTGGATTTTGAACTCTTTATTTATAACTTTTAGCAAATACTCTAAATCATATTGGAATGCCTACACTGGTTAATCCTTTATTCAAGATAAGTTTTGAGTAGATGTCAAAATGGGTTGAAGTTGTAGTTGAACCATGGAAGGTTTTGCTCTAATCTTCATATGCTCAAACTTTAGGGTTTGAATGCTTGAACATAGTAGAAATTCATTGGGTATTGTTGACAACTTTGGATGCCCAAACCGTTGGTTTGAATGACCGAAGATTAGATTAAACGATTTTAGGTTTCTAATTCTCTAGAAGTTCGGTTGCCAATGTGGGATAGATCTCACTAGCTAGAGATAGCCGAGACCCTGAGGAGTAACCAAAAATCAAAAATCAAAATCTATTTTAATTTAAAGTGCACTATCAGGTGTTGTCGGAATATGACTTTTAACAGCTACAAGCCCCTATTATTAATTATCCCAATAATTGTTAGGAACCTCCTAAAGCAAGAAACCTAATTAATAAAATAGAGACAAAAAAAAGAAAGTATTTGATTAATTTTAAGAAAGATGGTACATGGCTTAAGCAAGGGTATGCTCTCACTTTACAACAAATCTCAACATAGAAAACATAAAAGAAATAAAGGGAGAAAAAGAGTGAAGAAGAAGCTTTGATATGTGCTACTACCCCCTCCACCCCCCCTCCCCTCCTCCCTCCCTCCCTCCCTCCCCTGCACTGAACCCAAACCATGGAAGGGAATGGGAGAAGTTTGAAGTATTTTCAATGGCTTTAAGCACCAATAATAACTTCATGATTTGAAGTTTTCCATTAGCCAATAAGGTATTGGTGATAATATTGTGATTTGAAGTATGTCTATTGGCCAATAAGGCATTAGTGATAACTTTATTATTTAAAGTGTTTCCATTAGCCAATAAGGCATCTACAATAACTTCTTTGGCTTTTGAAGTAGTTTTATAGCTGACAAGGTGTAGGAAATGACTTCTTTAGTTTTTAAAGTTTTCCAAGCCAATAAGGCATAGGCGATAACTTCTTTGGTTTCTAAAATATTTCCATAGTCAATAAGGTGTAGGTAATAACTTCTTTAGTTTTTGAAGTGTTTTCATAACTAATAAGGTGTAAGTAATAACTTCACTAGTTTTTGAAGTGTTTCCATAGTCAATAAGACATAGGCAATAACTTCATTTTGGTTGGAGTATTTCCGTTAGCCAATAAGGCATTGGTGATAACTCTTTTTAAGTTGAAGCATTTCTGTTAGCCAATAAGGCATTGGTGATAACTCTATTAACCTTGAAGTATTTCCATACCAATAAGGCATAGACAATAACTTCATTAGTGTGGTAGCATCACCAACAACTTATAAGGTTGGGTATAGTTTTGAGAATCACATCGTCAACTACTTTTGGGGTTGACTAGCTTAAAGAGGCACATCATCAAGTGCTACTGGAGTTGACTGGCTTGAAAAGAGCATCAGCAACTACTTCTAAGTTTGGCTAGCTTGAAAGGCACATCATCAACTGCTTATGGCGTTGACTTGCTTGAATTATGGCCAATAGCTTTGAGCATATTATTGGTTGACTTCATTGATTTAATAGTGTCACCAATAATTTAGGTGGTTGGGTATAGCTTTAAAGTGTGACTAATAGCTTGAAGCATGTTGGCAATTAACTTTGTTGATTTAGCAATGTCATCAATAGCTTGTAGGGTTGGATATAACTTTGAAGTGTAGCCAACAGCTCGGAGCATGTTGGTGATTAACTTCTTGAGCTTGTTAGTGTCACCAATGGCTTATGTGGTTGGATATAGCTTGGAAGATACATCGTTAATGGCTTCTAGGGTTGACTAGCTTTGAAGTGTGACCAACAGCTTTAAGTATGTTGGTAATTAACTTCTTCAGTTTAATAGTATCACAAATGACTTATGGAGTTGGATATAGCTTCAAAGTGTTGCTAAATACTTTTGTAGTGCACATAGAAAGACTCAATTTAACCTTTTTTAGTTCTATATGAACTAATTTTGGTTTAGGTCAGGGTAGTAACATCACTTTTTATTCATAGCCTTGGAGTATTACTGAAGATTTAGTGCTCCCAATGGAACTTGGTTTGACCCTATTTAATTTAGGTCTGAGTTTGATTTCATTTGGCTTAAGATGAGTTCAATTTTATGTTAGACCTTTATTGAGTCCAGATTTACATCTTGATGGTCCTCGGTTTAAGTTCAAGTTGATTTAGTTTAACTTGGCTTTAGTTCAAGCTCATCCTAGCTTTCTTCCAATTTGACATTGAGCTTAGCTCTTCTAGTTTGGACCAGATTTAACCAAATTAGGGTTTGATTTGACCTTAGTTCAATCTAGATTTAACTTGATTCTGAAATCAACTTAATTCTAATTTGGGTTGAGTATGAGATTATTTTAACTCAATTTTGATTTTAGTCCATTGTTTAATCAATTTAAGTCTATTTAGGCCAGTTTGGCCTTTGCTTATTTGTGATTGAGTTACTTCATATTAATTAATTTGATTTGAGGGTCCTTAGTTATTTATGATAATCTAGACATGCTCATAGCTCAACTTCAAATATGCACGCCCAAAGTTGGCTTAGTTTGTAAGCTTGAATGCTAGCTTAGTGTGAACCTAAGGGCTGATTGGGTGCACACCCAAAGGCTGGCTAAGCGCTAGCCCAAAGGTTGGCTGGGTGTAAGCTCGAAGACTAGTTGGGCATAGACCTGAAGGCTGGCTGGGTGCGAGTCCGAAGGCTAGATTAGATGCCAGCCCAATGACTGGCTTGGTTGCAAGCCTGAAAGTTGGCTTGGATATGAACCTGAAGGCTAGCTTGGTTGTGAGTTTGAAGGCTGGCAAATGTGAGCTCGAAGGCTAGCTTGATGTGAGTCCAAAGGCAGGCTTGGATGTAAGCCCAAGGCTGGCTAAGTGCGAGTCTGAAGGTTGGCTAGGGCATGAGCTCGAAGGTTGGCATAGATGTGAGCCCAAAGTTGGCTTGGATGTGAGCCTGAAGGCTAGCTTGGATGCAAGCTTGAAAACTAGCTTGATGTAAGTCTGAAGGCTGGCTAAGTGTGATCCTAAAGACTGACTTGGATGTGAGCCTGAAGGTTAGCTAAAAGTGAGCCTTAAGGTTGATTGAGTGTGAGCCTGAAGGTTGGCTTGGATGCAAGCTTGGAGTTTGGCTTTGATGCAATCTTAAAGTCTGGGTAAATATGAACCCAATGGCTAGCTTGGATGTGAGCCCAAAGGGTGACTGAGTGCGAGTTTGAAGGTTGGCTGAATGAGAGCCCAAGGTTGGCTTGGATGCAAGCTTGAAGGTTGGTTGAGTGTGAGCTCAAAAGCTGACTGAATGGGATGAAGATTCGCCATCTTCAAGGGGACATGGGTAGCCACAACGAGGTCATGGGTTCATCGTCTTCATCGCTATCTTCGAGGGGCCACTAGTGGTCATGGTGTTGGTAGAGTTTCATCATTCTCATCACCATCTTTAAGGGGCCACAGGTGGCCATGGTGTTAGTGGAGTTCCATCATCATGCTAAAGACCATGGGTGACCGCAATGTTGAAAATTCTTCTTTTTTAAAAACTTTTCCGAAATTTCTTTTTTTCCTTTCTTGTACACAATAACTTACTTTTTATTTTTTTTCCTTTTTTCTTCTTCTATTTCAAGCTTAAAACCCTTCTCCTTCCTTTTTGTCTTGGCCAGATTTTTTCTGTTGCATAAGCCTTTTATCATTATTATTATTATATATATATATATATTAGCTTCTTCTTTAACCTTGAGCCCAATCCTTTTCTTCCGTTGTCTTCCCACTACCAGGCCAGGAGTGGCCTGGTCTCAGAGAGATGGGTGCCAGCCAACGATGTGGTGTTTGTGATGATGTCAGAGCCAGGGGAGAAGAAGTGCAGCCTAGCTAGAGAGGACATAGAGGGGATGGAGGTCACCTCGGTGAGTGACATTGGAGTTGAGAGAGTGTTGGCTTGTAAAGCAAGGATTGATCTAAGCCTAGGCCAAGGAGCAAGGACCAGGCCAGAGAGCTAGGAGCAATTGAGCTCCGATCAGCGAGCAGGGACCAAGTTAGTGAGCAACGAGTAGTGACTAGCAAGCTTAGGGCTACAGGAGCAAGCTCAAGTGCGGGCCAAGGAGTAGGGCCAGGTCCTAGAGTGTAGGTGATCCTACTTGAGCATAGGTTGGTTGGGTGAGTTTGAGCTCATTAGTGTCATCCAATGAGGAAGTAGAGTAGTTGTGGGAGAGGTGGAGCCCGTGAGCATCATGACTACATGGCAGGAGTGATGGGGGCAGCGTGGGGGCTAGGCCTACTTGGCATTTGTTGAGACACGACCTTGTCTAGTAGATCAAATCCACAACAGCAAGTGGCTCGGTGTGGGGCATCGTTATGCAGGCATGGAATAAAGAAAGGGAGAAGAAAGAGAGGGAGGTGAAGGAGAAGAAAACAAAACGAAGATAGGGGCTTAACTTTTCTTCTTGCATTCATTCCTTCTTTTCTTGTAGTTGATTTGTAGCTGACCTCTTTCCTTCACTTTCTCTAGCCCTCTAATCTCTTTCTATTTCCTAATTTGCAGGTTCCACAAGTTTTTATAGAGCTTGAGCAGATAGAGTTAGGCTAAAAATTAATTTTGTTCTTTAAATTTTGAATGACTGATGTGGATGTAGATAGATATGGATAGAGGTTATCCAGAGTTTGGATGAGCTTGTGATGAGATCTGTATAAATCCATTTATTATAGATGATGATATCTTGAAAGTTGGACTCATCCTGAACATTAAGATTATAAAGGGGCGTTTTGTAATTTTTTTCAAAAATATTATACTAAATTATAATTTTATAAATTTCAGCGAGTCATTTCTATAAAAAAGACTTGTTTATAAAGTTTTCAAACATCTAGGATCCTTTTTGAATAAAATTTAGACTTATTCATAGATAAAATTTTTGAGAGATTTATTTACAAAAAGGCAAAATTTTATGTATTTATTTGTAAACAAAGAATTTTGGAGGGATTCATTCACAAATAAGGAATTTTGGAGGAATTTATTTGCAAATAAAAAATTTTGGAGGGATTTATTCGTAAATGTTGGATTTCATAGGGATCAAATCATAATTATCGATTCATTGAGGGCTTTATTTGTAAACCCTGAATTTTGCAAGATTAATTTATAATTTTATTGGACTTCTTTATAAAATTCTTATTTGAAGGACCTATTTGTAAGAAAAATCCGGCCAATAATCTATTTTTGAAGATTTATTCAATGTAGGAATCTAATTTATAAAATTTTTATATTTTGTCATTTTGGTCCAGATTTTAGATGAATTTTTGGTCCAATTCTGGTTAAAAAAATCTAACTCAATTAGTCCATTTGGATTAGGCTTAGTTAGAGCCCAAATTTCTCAATGATTGAGTTCAATTTTAGGCCAAACTAAGACGAGATTTAAGTCTGACTGAAACCTACATTTGAGATATAATTTAGTAGCATACAAGTCTCAATTTTGATCATGTTTTAATCAAATTTGATTGTGGCAAAAATCACCTCAAACAAATTGCATCCTTCACAACCTCTTTTTGAATTTTGGTGAGAAGTGAGAATGTGAATAATTTTCAAGTACTTGACTCTACATCAACATTTCAAAAGTTAACTATATAGTTTTGAATTACCACACAAGAGTGGACTTGATTTGCCATGCGATGGACCTAGTTTACTAGATAGAAATGGACTTAATTGGCCACCAAAAGTAGAATGACATTTCCACGTGGAAGTGGACTTCATTTGCCACAAGAAGTGGACTTGGTTTGTCACGTGGAAGTGGATTTAAGGTACCATGTAAAAGTAGATTTTCTTTGCCATGTGGAAGTGGACTTAAGTTACAACATGGAGGTGGACTTTTATGGGAGCATAGATTTAACCATCACACAAATTGAGTCAAATTTTGTGTCTATATTTTACCTCGAGAAACATGGAGTGCATGTTTGACTACACATTCATATTTGAGAAAGTCAAACATTTTATCATAGATAAAATATAGACACTTTTGGTTATTATTGTTATTGCCCTCAGAGCTTAGGCATAGTAGCTTTTGAGGAATTAGCCATTGATTGGTCTTTCTCCCTTATCATCGATAAGTTGGTTGGATCCCCCCTCAAATATCCTTTCGACGATATAAGGCCCTTCCCAATTAGACTCAAATTTGTATTTCTTATTTCGGTTCAGGATTATGGGTCTTCTCACAACTAAGACTATTTCTCCCTTCTAGAATGATCTAAGTTGAGCCATCTTATTGTAGGCCTTGGCCATTTGTGCTCAATATATTTTCAGATTTTGCTAAGCGATAAGCCTTCTTTCATCCAAGGAGTCTAGCTCATCAAGGTGAAGATAAACATTGTCTTCTCGAATAAGTTTTTCTTGCAAGGCAATTCTTAGAGAGAAAATTAACACTTCCAATAGCAAAACTACCTCAGTCCCAAACACCAATGCATATGGTGTTAATTGGGTAGGAGTTCGTATATGGTACAATAGGCCTAAAATGTCTCAACAAGCTTTTGTTGCTAATGTTCTTATTTCTACCAACAACTTGCTTTATGATCTTAGAGAGGGTCTTGCTGAATGCCTCAATGGGTCTGTTGGCTATCACATTATAGATGGATTAATATCTCTAATCTATCTTGTGATGATACGCGAATCATCCTATCTTGAAGCTCCTAAGGACAGTCCATCATTAGAGATGTTCCTTCGAGGAACACCTAACCAGTATAAAATATTTTCTTGAAAGATGTAGATAATCACATTTACTTTTACCTCTTTCAATGGAATTGCTTCAGCTCGCCAAGAAAAATAGTCAATTGTTACTAGCATGAAGTGATAGCCTCTAGAAGAAGATGGTTCGATTAGGTCAATGACGTTTGTACCCCATGCCTCGAATAATCATAAGAACACTATTGGATGTAGAGGATTTAGGTGTTGATGAATAAGGTTACATGAATTTGACATAGGTGACATCTTCTTGTGTAGCTGATGCAATATCCTACCAATGTGGGCCAGTAGTAGCCTATACACTTAATCATCATTATCATTTTTGGGCCTGATTGATGAACTCCACAAACTCTAGAATGCACCTCATATATAACATCTTTGGCATCTTTATCTGAGAGACAATGTAGAAGTAGTTGATCGAAGGACCTTCTATAAAGAGTGTCATTGATAAGCAAAAAGCGCGCAGCTCTCTTTCTGAGTTACATTTGTGTGGATTTATCTTTTAAGAGTTCTCCACTTTTGAGGTAGTTAGTGAATGGTGTTCTCTAATCTGTGGCCTCTTCTACTAGTTTAGATTCAATCCTCTCGTGCTTCATGTTAAAGATTGAGTTCATCACTTGTCTACTATGGACTATGATTAGAATTTCTCTTTGATTAGGGTCAGCCAGTGCTTTGGCTAGTTTGTCTAAGGAGTCAGCTTTTGTATTAGTAGACCGAGAAACCTTAGTCATTTGAATATAAGAAATTTGCCTTATAAGCTCTTGAGCCTTTTCATGGTATTTCAGGAGCTCAAATGTGTAGACTTTATATTTGCCTTGGACCTGGCTGATAAGCAGCTGTGAATCATAAAAATATATAGGTGTAATTATTTTCATATTGAGGGTCATTTCTAGTCTTGCAATTAGTGCTCATATTCAGCTTCATTATTTGTGCATGATTTTGAGAGAAAATAGGAGTATCATAAAATGCCCCTATTTGGAGTGATATAAATGAGTCCAATGCATACTTTGATTTGCAGAAGCTTTGGTTTGATCCTTGGCTCGATGAATGATGCTCCATCAAAGTATAGCTTCTAGTAAGGTTCTCCTTCTTTGACCAAAATAATTTCTTTGTTAGGAAGCTTGCAATTCAAAGGAGAATCATCTAGTACTGGATGAGCTATGAGAAAATTAGTGAGGGCTTGCCCCTTAACTGTCTTTTGAGGAGTGAACTTGATATCAGATTCCATGAAGGTTAAAACCCATTTTGCTAGCCTCTCAGTGAGTACAGGCCTGGCCATTGGGTACTTTATGGGATCAATCTTTGATATCAAAATAACTTGATGTGAAAATAAATATGCCTCAGTTTCTTGACCACAAATATGAGCACCAAACAACGCTTTTCAATGGGAGAGTAATTATTTTCTGCTCTCACCAGCATTCTACTCAGATAGTAGAGTACATTTTCTTTACCCTCTTTATTATTTTGTACAAGAAGTGCCCCCAAGGATCCTTCCATCACTACTGTATAGAGGATAAGGGGGTTTATCAGGTAGTGGCGCTACCAAGACTGGTGGCTTTAGGAGATATTTCTTGATCTCTTTAAAGGCTTGTTGGCAGTCTTGATTCTAGATGAATCAAATATCCTTCTTCATCAACTTGGAAAAAGGCTTGTATTTTCCAAAGAGAATTGAAATGAATCTTCTTATGTATGCAAGTTAGCCTTGGAATGACCTCCATTATTTTTAATTGTTGAGTGGTGGCAAATCCAAAATAGGTTTAATCTTAGATGGATCAATTTCAATCCCTCAATGTCTAACAACAAAGCAAAGGAATTTTTTTGATGATACCCCAAAAGCATACTTAATAGGATTTATTTTTAAGTTATATTTCCTAAGGTGGTCCAATACTACTCTTAGGTCTTGGACGTGCCTGTCTTTGGACTTAGTTTTGGCCAATAAGTTATCCATATAATATTCCACTAATTGGTGCATGAGGTCATCAAATATTTAAGTCATAGCCCTTTGACAAGTGGTGGCTGCATTCTTAAGACCCAAGGGCATCATCTTGTAGTAGTAAATGCTAATTAGTGTCCTAAAGGATGTATGTTTCTCATTCTTAGGATGCATCTTGATTTGGTTATATCCTAAAACAACATCCATGAAAGAGAATATTTCAAAGTCAATCGTGTTGTCAATCATGATTTTTATTATTAATAATAAAAAAAATCATCTTTTGGATATGCTTTATTCAAGTCCTTATAGTCCACACAAATGCATATTTGGCCATTCTTTTTCTTAACTAGCATGATGCTCGACACCCAATTTGGGTATTTTTCCTCCCTAATGAAGTCTGCTTCAATTAGTTTCTTTGTTTCTTCTATCACCTTTTGTTCGAGGTCAAGTTTCATCTTCCTAGGTGCTTATTTGACAGATGAAAACTTAGGATTAATGGCTAGTTTATGGACTAAAATTTTAGGATCTAGTCTAGGCATCTTCTTGTAGATCCATGTGAAGTAGTCAATGTATTCTTAGGGCATTGCTTTAAGCTTGGTTTAGCTTTCCTCTGAAAGTTGAGTGCTGATGAAAGTTAGTTTGAGATCTTTCTCTAAGCCTAGGTTGATCTCTATCGGTTTTTCAACTATGGCTTGCGCCCCCCCGCCCCACATTCTCAATTTCTAGTGGAGCTTCATTTGGTTTAAGGATTACTTCTTCAGCAAGTGATTCATCATGTTAGTGAGGTTTGGTGAAGGTTTTGTTTGAAGGCATTTCAACTGCATCATGCGCCCTTTCTTGTGGTTTTGATGAAATCCCATTGAGGATGACACCTTCTTATGATGTTTAAAAAGTCACAATCACCTTGGCACATGTGTTAGGAGGTATTGATACCATTTGGTCATCCTGAATATCAGAGAGAGGTTCAATGGTAACCATAAGACATGTGTGGGTGTTTGAAATAATATAGCCTAGTCCTTTTATACTTTTGTTTCCTCTACTAGGAATGGAAGCATGTCCTTGGGGTAGATCCCATAGATTCTTGAAGAAATGACTCTCTCTTTGTTTATGGATATTCACAACCAGATTTGTTGATTATCTGATGTTGCTGGTCTGAGAAGTATTTAGGCATGACTAGCAGTTGATGGTCATCATCATCCGCTAGACTTTTAGTCCCTAGGATTTCATGTATACTTGATGCACAAGGGATTGCCTTGTAAAATAGTTTTTTTTTTCTTCTCTACACCATGGAGGAATGTAAAAAGTTGTTAGTTCTTCCATGACATTATTGCTTAACTCATCTAACAGCTTAAACAAGCCTTTTAGAACTTTAGTAATAAGAAAAGTATTTTCTATTTGACCTCTATTGTCATCTTCATCAGAAGTATAGCCATCCAAGCAAACTCAGGGCTTCTTCATTTGAGGAAGCTACATCAGAATCACTTCCTAGGTGAGGAGGAGAAAAGATCAGGCTAGCAATCTTTTTTTTACTTGACCAATCAAAGCATACCCTCTATTAGCATCGGATCTCTAATAGTATTTTGCATCATTAGAATGTACCTCATGAATATCAAAAGGGTATACACCTCTATCAATTCCGTGTTCTTCACCATCCTCAAACTATTTGAAGTATTGGTATAGGGTTGATGGCACTACTTTGTTTTTATGTAGCCACGGCCTCCCTAGTAGTGCTTTGCATGACACATCAGTATCAATCACATAAAACTTGGCATATGTCATCAACTCACCCACTTTCAGAGGGATGGTTTTGGATCTTAGAGCTCTTTGGCTATTCTAATTAAACCCTTTTATGGTTATAATCTTAGATGATAGGTGACATACATCTAAAGTTAGAGCTCTTAAAGTTTAGAGAGACTTCAAATTGACTGAGGAACTTGGGTCGATTAGGATGCAATTGATCTTGATCCCATCGCTAATCCTCATGATATACAATGGTCTATTGTGATTTGTTCTTCCAAGCAGAAGGTCATTATTTGTGAAAGTAATGATAAGAGTTTGGCATGCATACAAGGACTTCTTCATCTTCTCTCCAACAAAGTATGCTTGATAATTAATTGGATTCTGCAAGATGTACACTAGTGTATTCCTAAGTTCTTGTGACATCATCAAGACATCAAACACACTCAATATAGCAGGAATCTTCTCGAGGTGGGCTACTATGTTGTATTCCACCTTTTTGAGTGCAGGTTTAGCTTGTGAAGGCTCGATACCCTTATTTATCTAAATTTTCTTTTCCTTATCCTTTGGCATATTCTTATCCCTAGGAATCAGAGCTTGTCTTGATGACCTTTCCACCTTGGAGTTATACTTGATTTCCTCTCCTTAGTTGAAACCTGGCATCATGAGACCAATAAGATTTATCTTTAAAATCAATCCCGAGGCTAATCATGTGACAAGAAGTAGAGGACTCTTGCCCCTAGTTAGTAGTTCTCTGAATGTTCTTGGAAGATGTAATTAGCCGATAGTCATCCCATTTAACATCAGAATTAGGCACATGGGATTTTCTTGTAGAAAGTTCTTCAAAAACTCTTTGGATAAGCCCTTCTATTTCATCTTCTAGTATAACCTTCTTCAGGACTTTATATTTATGATGTCTCATCTGTGAATATTTAGACTAGCTTGACTATGGATATTTAGATTGATTTAATGTGGTGGTGCATTGAGCTTTAGCATTAGATCATTTGATCCTCTCTGGAAATGCTGGCTTTTTCATTTGACACTTGTTGGTGTAGGGGCCTTTGTGCAATAAAGGACTTAGTCAGGTGTGGGTCAAAGAGGAGGGCATCGACAATGTGTTGTTTGCAATGATGTCAAAGCGAAGGGGAGGGGAGAAGGTGTGCAACCTAGCCAGAGAGGACGTGGAGGCGATAGAGGTCACCATGGTGAGTGTGACATTAGAGTCAAGAGAGTGTTGGTCTGCATAGTAGGGAGTTAGTTGAGCTTAGGCCAGGGATCAAGGACTAAGCCGGAGAGCAAGGGGGTGGTTGAGCACCAGTTGGAAACTAGGGACCAAGCCGACAAGCAAAGAGTAGGTACTGGTAGGCTTAGGACTGCGGGACCATGCTCAAGTGCGGCCAGCTAGCGGGACCAAGTCCTAGGGTGTAGGTGATCTCACTTTAGCATAGGTCAGTTGGGTGAGTTTGAGCTCACTAGTGTGGGTCCAATCAGAAGGTAGAGTAGTTGTGGGAGAGGTGGAGCTGGTGAGCAACATGACTACGAGGCCAGAGTGGCCGAGGGGGAGAGGGTGTGGGGGTTGGGTCTACATGGCATTATCAAGGTGCAGACTTGTCTAGTAGATCTGATCCACTATGGCAGTCAGCTCAGTGTAGGACATCGCTACATAGGCATGGAACAAAGAAAGGTTGAAGAAAGAGAGGGAGGTGAAAGAGAACAAAACAAAATGAAGATAAGGGCTTAGCCTTTCTTCCTATATTCCTTCCTTCTTTTCTTATAGCTATTCTATAGTTGACCGCTTTCCTTCCCTTGCTTTAGCCCTCTAATCTTTTTATGTTTCCTGATTTGTAGGTTCAACGGGTTTTTATAGGGCTTGAAGAGATAGAGTTAGGCTAGAAATAAATTTTTTTGTTTGAATTTTGAATGATGGATATGGATGTAGATAAATATGGATAGAGATTATCCAGAGTTTGGATGAGCTTGTGAAGAGATATGTATAAATTCATTTATTGTAGATGATAATATCATGAAAGTTATTCTCATCTCGAACATCAAAATTATAGAGGGATTATTTACAATTTTTTCCAAAAAAATTAGGCTAAATTATAATTTTATAAATTTCAAAGGGACTTTTCTGCAAAAAATACTTGTTTATAAAGTCTTAAAACTTTCAGAGTTCTTTTTGGATAAAATTTGAACTTATTCATAAATAAAATTTTTGAAGGATTTATTTACAAAAAGTCAAAATTCTAGGGGCTTATTTGTAAATAAAAAATTTCGAAGGGGTTCATTCACAAATAAAAGAATTTTGGAGGGATTTATTCTCGAATAAAGAATTTTCGAGAGGTTCATTTGCAAATTTCGGATTTCATAGGGACCAAAGTATAATTATCGATCCTTTATGGGATTTATTTGCAAAGCCTAAATTTTGGGGGATGAATTTATAATTTTAGAATTTTATTGAACTTTTTCTATAAAATTCTGATTCTAGGGACTTATTTGTAAGAAAAACCCGACCAAGAATCGATTTATGAAAATTTATGCAATTCAGGGGTCTATTTGTAAAATTTTTATATTTTGTCATTTTGGCTCAGATTTTAGATGAATTTTGGGCCAAATTATGGTCCAAAAAATTCAACCCAATTAGCCTATTTGGATTAGACCTAATCAAAGCCCAAATTTCTAAATAATTTGAGCTCAATTTTCGGCCAAACTTAGATGTAATTTAAGTCTAATTGAGACCCACATTTGAAAGATAATTTAATAGCATATAAGTCTCAATTTAAATTATATTTTAATCAAGTTTGATTATGATAAAAATTGCTTCAAATAGTCGAGTTTAGGCTTTGGTTGCCCGAATATTGAGAGTTCAGATGCCCAAACCTAAGGACTGGATGCCTAAAATTGTGACATATACTATAATGGTTAGTCAAATTTGATTGTTGAAACTATCTGGACAATTGAAACTTGAAGGTTTGGACATCGAAATATGGCAAAAAATAGCCACTAATGGCTAGTTTTTTTTCCCAATAGGTATTAAAATTTTTACATTTTTGAGTAACCTTTGCTAGAGAATATAAGCTTCCAAAGCCCACTAGCCTCCCAAGAACTCTAAGCTTAGATCCTCAACTTTCAAATCTTCAAATCCCTTGTACTCAATTGAGAGATTCTTTTAGTTAGCCTTTTTTTATCAAAATTTCTCATTCTTTTTTACTGTAAACACTCCTAGAGTGTTTTGGAGTGTTAGAGGGACAAGACTTCGGATTGCAAGTATTGATTAGCTAAGTTGGAGCAAAGATTGCACATGGATGACTTCACCTATAAGGCATCATCACTAGTGGAGTGATTCAAGTCTTCAAGAGAGAGGCAAGGGCCGTAGAATATGCACAATTGGTCGCTGAACTATGTTAAAATCAAGGTACACTCTTTTCCTTATTTCATTATATATTCTAGCACTTGTGATTTTCTTTGCTTGTGGACTTGTGATTTTTTATCACAATTTGAATTAGTTTTGGGATTGAAAAGCTTATATAATTTTGAAAGACCTAATTCACCCCCTCTAAGTTCATTTTTGGTTGTCATATGCTACTTAGATGAATAAATTTTACTAAGAATATCCCACAAATGATATGCACATTGTCTAAGTGAGAGATATAAAATGGAAATGATATCAAGTCATACTTTCAGTTTAAAGATTTCTAGAATCACATATACATGGTAACTAGATACTTATGTAGTTAGTTATCACTAACCTACCTAGTAACCCATGATATTCTGATGGACTCCATCTTCTAAATTAGAAGATTAAAAAAAACTCATCAATGCAATCCCATGAAATGGGAAAACTAGTATTTTTCTACTAAAAAGAATATAAACAAGTATATTGCATGCAATAATCAAAATATTATATCATCGCTAGAAATTATCCCCATGCGACTAACATGCGCTTTATATATTTTTACTATAAGACCTTTAATCATTGAGTTATTGGCATTTCTGGTTAGTTATGGTTTAGTTTTGATTTTGAGTTGTGTAGCAAATTAGTTCTTCAACTTAATTTGACTCAACTCCTCTTTGGTACCTACATGTGCCTCGTGGTTCGTACACCTAACCTTCAAAGCATATGAGGTCCTCGAAAAGGTTATAGGAGCCTCTTTGCTAAGCATTGGGTATACCTGCCCTAGCAGCCTTGCCTTCACATTTACCTACAAATGAAAGGAAAATAAAAGAGAAATTCATGGGTTTCTCAGGTGTAGCATCTAACTCATAAGAATAGAAAAAAATTACAAAAGGAAACCAAAAACTTACTTGCTATCTTGATAAGGAAGGACCTGAGATTCCTCCCTACCTCCTTTTTGATGTTTAGGAATTGAATTTAAAATATAATGTAATCAAAAGAATTAGAATTCTAATCTAAATACGTCAAATAGAATAAAAAATAGAAAAAATGGAAAAGAAGCTGGAGAATGTAGCCTATATCGCTAAAAGATGATGGTGGACGAATGTCAATTCTTTAGCCATAACTTTGATATCAATGAGAAATTCAACTTGGATCTCAATGAAATCTCATGGTAGCCGTGGAACCCCCACCTCATTGTTAGAGCACCAACATTTTCATTTCTAAACTCTCCTAAAAGATCACAATTTCTAAAATAATTTATGCTCCCTCTTTTGCTGGTGTAGATGGGTAGTATTTATTTGTTGAGAAGAGAGATCTTTATGAGTGTGTACTAATTTTGGGTAAATTTTTTGTTAATCTCAATGTGTGTCTAGAGAATGGCTGTGTGTGGAGGGCTAGGGTGGTGGAGATTGTTCTACGTCATTGATTCAAACTAGAGCAAATTAAGATCAAGGGCTGAAAGAGATTCAAGGTGCTAGCCAGCTGACACCCAACCATAAAAGTGGCTCAATAAAGAACGCACCAAGATGTTGGCACCCCTACCAAAAAAGGGGCGCTAGGATCTTGTCACCCCAATTTTTGGGCTCCAAAAATTTGCACCCAAAAATTTAAATTTTAAATGTTTAAAATTTAAAACTTCAGCCCATTTCCTCATGGTTTTGGGTAAAATTTCAGCTCATTTTTAGCCCGATTACTCATGGATTTATGGCCCATGTTTCTAGTGCACTTTTTATATAAAAGTCTAGATTTTAGAAAATCCAATCGCACTGCAAATTTATAAGTAAATATCTAAAATTCAAAATTTTAATTAATAAATCTATTTTAATATGATTTTACAACTAAAACTTTAAAATATTAAATTTGAGGTATTTTATAGCAAAAAATAAACTTTCTTTGTAAATAAACTCCTGAAGTATGTAATTTTATAAATAGGCTTCTAAAACTCGTACAATCTCAATTAATCTGACTTTAAGGATTAAAGCATCACATTTTCTATAAATGTAAATCTAAGGCGATTGCAAAAGTCGATTGGTACATGGTACTTCTACAAATAAAATTCTCAAAACTCATGACATTATCCAAGGGTTTGAATTGAAGGTTTTGGCCGACCAAGTCATTTTGAGGCTACATATCTTGGGTTTAAAGAATTGAATCAATGGATAGCTATATGGGTTAGATAGATTATCTGTAGAAGGAATCTATGAAATAATAATATCTTTTTTTCTAAATTTTGTTATTCACATAATGAAATTACAACTTAGTATGTTTTACTTTGTAATGACATTTAGCATTTTTAGTAAAAGATATAGCTACATCATTATTACAAATAATCTCGATTATCTTGTTAACACAATCAACTATCTTGAGGTCTAAAAGAAAATATTTTAATTGTATAGCATGTTTTTGGGCCACATAGCAAGCTATGTATTCGGCCTCCATAGTTGATAAAGCAGTCATTGTCTTTTTCATATTGCTTCCTGAAATAACTCCTTCTGCTAAGATGAATATATAACCAAAGGTTGACTTTAGAGTGCCCTCTTATCCCTTCCAACCATCAAACTAAAGTACATAATTGTGGGTCTTATTTAAAAGAAAGAAGCCTTTTTAACTGCTCTCTAATGAGCCATTCTGTAATTACTCTAGTATTTGAAAGAAGTCTTAAAACAAAAGCAATATCTAGAAGAGTACTTATCATCAAAATATCAAGCTGACAATTGCTGATTCATAAATAATTTTCTACATCTCTCATCTTTCGAGCTCATTTTAAGGGCATTGCTTAAGATTGAGATTTTCACCCTTAACTATGGGTCATTTATCAACTTTATAGTGTTTGAAGTATTTCAGACATATATGCCTCTTGGGAAAGCCCAAGCAATCTACACTTTCTATCTCTATAGATTTTAATACCTAAGATATATAAAGCTATGCTAAGATTCTTCATCTTAAAGACTGTAGATAGTATCTTTTTAGTCTCCTTAAAGAAATTTGATTTTTTACCAGTGAAGAAAATATCATCAACATAAAGAATCAATATTTAAACTTTACCCTCATTAACCTTTAGATATACACAATTATAACTCAAATTCTCCCAAAGGTAGATTTTGTGATTATCTTATGAAATCTGAAGTACAACTATTGAAATGCATGCTTCAAACCATGAGTGGATTTGTGTAGTCTATAGAACTTTGTTTCATCACCTTTTCTAAAGAACCCTTCTAGCTAAACCTCTTTTTAGGAAGGCTATTTTAACATGCATCAAAATTAATTCATAATTATAACATGCAACCAAGGTAATAAAGATTCTAAATTAATCCTTTCCTAGAGACAAGATGAAAAGTTTGATCATCAACATCTTTCCAACCTTCTTAAGAGAATTTAGTTCAATCCTAGCCAAAAAGATATCATTAACATCAAACATTAATATTTGAACTTTAGCCCTATTGACCTTCAAGTTTTGACAATTATTAGTCGCATTCTCCTGAGAGCCAAAATTTTTGATTATCTAATAAAATTTGAAGTACCACTTGAAAGCACAATGATCACCTAAGAGGGGAGGAGGTTGTTAATTAGGTTTTGAGAAACTAATGTGACATTTTCAATAAATTCAAAACCAATTCAACCAACAATTACAAGTGCATTAAGAAATAAGATAAGAGAGAGGATAGAATGCACCAAAATTTAATATGGTTTGGAGACCAACCGCTCCTACTCTATGACCCTTGCCTTAGTCTTGAGGACTTTTAACTCTCTACTAAGAGTGCAGTTTCATCGGTGAAGCCAACAATGTATAATCTTCTTGCTCTAACTAGCAAGGTCAACTCCAAACTAGAGGCAGTATCTCTCAGCCACTTCAAACAACCTTGGAGTATACTACAAGTGAAAAATTATAGGGATTTGTATAATCTAAACTCACACAAAGTTTTCTCAAGGGTGAAGGAAAGGGAAATTGAAACTAGATTGAGACTAGAATTCTAGTTGAGAAATAGCTGACAATTACAAATCAGATGTCTGGTTTTGCCTTGGACTAGAATTCTCAGCCTGACTTAGCCGGTCATTTGGTTCAGTCAAGAAACCTTAATTAAACTAATGCAAATCCATTTTTTGGATTTGAGCCTATAAAAATTCATCCACTTTTGTTAGATAGCCTAAAGGTGAGACTATATTTTAGGTATACAATAAAATATTTTGATCTATCACCAAACACATAATTGAGCACATTAATAAAAATATAAATTCATCTATATCATCACTCAATGTCATTTAAATATTTAATTAGATAGTTACATTTGAGTCATTCACTAAAATTTTAAGTTGTCTAACTTGAATTAGACAATCAAATCTATGTAAAAAATAAAAATAAAAAATAATTTATAAAGGTAGAGGACTAACATATAGTAGTAGAGAAATAGTAAGAAATTGTACGTTATCATATTTGTTGGGAGACTTTATTGATGAAACACTTGCATTATGATTTGTTGACAACTAGTGGATTCAAATATTGTGCCTATAGCATAGTAGATAGAACTACTGGAGATCTTGTCCCCATAGAAAACCATAAGCAAGCTCAAGATACAACAAATTTTTTGTCATTATTTGCCTCCCTAGTAATTCATATGTGCAGGTTTGATTCTAATTGTGATTATCTTATTTAGTAATCAATGAATGCTAACTCTCATTGTTTGCTTTTATGGGATGAGCTACTTCTCTCCCTCTCAGACTCAAAAATGTTATATATACTTGACAAAGATGTGTGAAAATGCTAGTGTCGAACTAAAGAAAGAGTACTTGAAGTTTGCCCATGTTATGCTCAGAATGGTCATGCCTACCTTAGATCATTACTAATGTTGTTCATGAAGTTGAACATCGAAGTCCCATATTTTCTTCTCTTAGGGATGTATTACACAATTGTATTTTTAACTATTGTTTCAGTCCTTGTTAGCATCAATATGATCCTAAAGTTCAAGGTCATACTCAGTATTGCCACAAACACTAGTCATAACACTTGCTTATGGACATGTCCATAATAGAGTGGCGAGGTGCAGGCACCAGTAGAGTCCTCTTCCACTTGAGTATCCAATAAACAGAGAAGTGGAAACACTCACCTGATGATGCATCAAACTAAATTAACCCAAATAAAAAAAAATCAAAATCCAACCTATAGGTCAAGCTATAAATAATAGTGATCGAGCCCATGTTTTGAGTCTACCATCGAGGTATTTGAAGCTTGGAGACTTGGTAGTCTCAACTTGGTGGATCCAATGAAGGGTCACTCTGAGATGGCCTAGGGAGCTCTATGGTCTCAAGGCCTTGACTATTTAGCCAAGCAAGTGGAGTGTCCGTAGATATTTTATCCCTAAATTTTAATTTTTAGAAATCTGGGATTTGACATATATCTCAACTGGGATCACAAAGTCTTAAATGCAATGAACTACCTCTATACGTTACAAATAGTAGGGTTTTCATAAAGATAAGAAATTAATGCCCAATTTCTTTCAATCACTATTTCATTGTGACCTTGGCTGACTTAAGTATTAGAGCGATCATCGCTGGAGAGCTCCTAAAAGTCTTCTTTATGAATTCTTCTTCTTGAAAATTGATAAACAAATGACCTAGCAGATTGTGACCTCGAAAAGCTTCTTGGACTAAAGTTGGTGATGAACTGGGCTCCCACAACAGTTGGTGTTTTTGTTGAGAGCTACTTTGTCTCTTTTTCATCAATCTTGGAGATCTTTGGCAATTATCCAACCATGCCCCCAAGGGCAACAAGACCATCATCATCCACAAACCAATTTGGGGGGTAGATAACTACGCCATTGGCGGAGTCACACAATTCTTCAGAGGACTAGGTAAAATAAATCAACAAGCTAATTAGGCAATTTGGCCTCTAGCATAGTAGCAACTGTAGGGATCCCTCCCCAAGATACCACCTGGATCATCCCATACCACCCCAACACTTATGCATCTACCTCAGTTACTAGATGCCATAGAAGCAACTAAAGTTCAAATCAAGTTCAGAATCATCTCTAAGGTCATCCATTTTAAGGAAGCACCTACTGTTATGCCAATTGAAGCTATTATCATGCAAGACTAGCCTGCTTCACACCTTCCATCAAGGGGAAAGAGGCCCAATGTCATCATTCCAAATAAGAAAGGCTATTCGAATGAAAAGCCAAAAGCCATGCCTCAACCAATAAGGATATCAGTCTTTTAGAGGCTACACCAAAATAAAACTCAATGTTTGATCATCTTCACTCACCATTTGATAGGGCCCTAACAAAAACAAATCTGGACACATGCATGGAAAAAGAAGAACCCATCTTAACTGTCACTAGGAAAGAAAAGATTGCTGAAATTTTTAGCCGACTCATGAAACCTACCCCTTCGACAAAGTCAGTCATCACCATTCCCACCTCTAACTCCTTCACTCGACCGAATGGCTTAGAGAAGGATAAAAGCAAGACATAGGGTGTACAGTCCTACCTCATGAGTATGGCTAAAGGTCAAATAACTAAACAAGATAACAAGAGCCATTGTAAGCATGAGACCTCCCACACTGTCAGGATCATCTCTCATCATAACTCTAAAAGGTACCATGAACCCATGCCCCAACTAGGTAAATGCTAAAAAAAATTGTATGAGCAAAATTTATGAACAAAGGTTTAGGGAGAGAAAAGCCCTATAGATCAATCCCTATTACCATTCCAAAGGGAAGGTGTATCTACTCGCTCCATGAATAAACTTCTCAATAAAGTAACTCACCTAATAGGAGAAGCTAGCCTCGATCCAAAACATACTAAACCTAGAGTTGACTCTCAAAATATGGGTTATCATGTCTTGACAGAAGCTTTAGCCATAATTGGAAGCTCCTAAAGGGAAATGGCCATGAAGGCACCGCAAGAGCAATTAAGACAACTAAGGAAAGAGAATGAGGCTCAAAAGAATGTCATAGAATTAATGGAGATGACAATGCAAATGAAACAAAAGCTTGATAAGTTTGAGCAATCTCAACAAACACTTCAAGTAGCCACAAAAGAAGACATACCTTTCATGGATGAAATTCATAACAACGTAGGCCTTTCATAGGCACCTCCCCTACAAACAAAGGATACATGATCTCCGATCTAAGTATTCCTAATAACATAGAGTTGTTGGCATACATACAATAGCAGGTACAACAAATGGTGGCCCTGCTAAGACAAGGAAGTGATATGGATACGATAAATGATATGGACAAGTCATACCCTAGTTATCAAGATCAAATGCCATATCCCAGGGGCTATACAGTGCCTAGCTTCAAATAGTATAATGGCATGGGGAACCTAGAGCAACATATGGTTCACTTCATGAGTCTATGTGGGGATTCAAGTAATGACCCTTTGTTGCTCATCCACCAATTTTTAGCAAGTTTAACAGTGGTAGCATTCAAATGGTATACCAACCTATAACTAGAATCTATACAAACATGCTCGCAAATAAAAGAGGCTTTTTGGCTCATTTTTGAAGGGATTAGTGACAAGGCAACTATTGCTGATCTCATCTTAAAACCAAGGCATGATAATGAGTCAGAGTTGGATTATATCACACGATAGAGAAATCTCAACATTAGATGTGAGCAACCCATAAGCCAGTTTGAGATCGTAAATTTAGTCCTTGGTAATATAAGGAAAGACTAGATGGCACTCTATTTAAGTACTTCCTCTATCTACACCTTTCAAGACCTTATCATACAAGTCAAGAAGTTAGAAAGGATTGGCTGACCAACCATACCTAGTCTAGAAAATTCCAAATTAAAAAAGGATAAGGCAAGATATAGTGAGCCCTCTAAAAATGTGAGGGTTGTATTCACAATAATTGACAAGGAGAAACCCACAAGCTCTGTCATAGGTGCAAATAATTCTTAAAAGATACCCACCGCACAAGGAGGAAGGGAAATAGAATCACCAAACAATTTCCAATTCAGGAAAAGGTACTCTTTTAAATGAGGAAGAGTAGGAAAAACTTTTCAGGATGCTCAAAAAGTAGGCCTCCATTTGACAAAATCCAAAAGGCCAAGTAAAGCTAATAAAATAGATCACCCAAATTATTGTCCTTACCATAGAGTTTTGGGTCATGCCATTGAAGACTACCTTGTATTCAAAAATTGGATTGAAAAATAGTACCAAGAAGGTAAGCTAACTCTCTCAGAATCAGCATTCTTTGAAACATCCAGCAAACACGACAATCACATCACTGTGTTTGAGATATATGTTTTGCCCTTTATAGTTTTGATGATGAATAAATTTTGTATTTGATCTATTTCTTAAGTATTGTGTAGCTAGTAATCAAGTTGAACCCAGAATGAAGTTCAAGCCCATTTGGATTCTCAAGCATGGATGAGCATGAACATACTATTGAAGATGAGGCATGATGGTAGACTAATAGATGGAACTTGAAGAAACAAAGTTGAATTGAAGAAGGCTAAAGAGACGGCTCACAAGATTTAACTTTTCTTCTATTTTGTTTAGTCAAAGGTTTGTTGATTGAATTCTTGCCTTAGAGTTTTGGCTAACACTCAACCTACCTTGGAATGCCTTCACCAGCTCATTATTTATCCAAGGTTAGCTTGAGAAGATGTCAAACATGAAAATTGAAGTTACAGTAAAATAGTAGCATTTTTGTCTGTCAGCTTTGAATGCCCAAATTGGACTATTTGTACACCTAAACATAGTTGAAATGGCATTGGAATTACTAATAGTTTCCAACATTCAAACCTCTGGATCAGATGCCCAAATATTTGAAAGTTGTAACTTTTGAAATTTCATATTCAAAGTTCAGATTCTCGGTGCATTGGTCAAACATCCAAAATTGTGTTGTTTGGACACCCAAACCTTGTAATTGGACATTCAAAACTGTGATATCAACTTCAATGGCTAGTTAAATTTGACCATTGGGAGTCTTTGGATGGCCAAACCTTCATGGTTCTGATGGTCAAACTTGGCAGAGTGCTCAATGGCTAGTGCTCTCACCAATGGGTATTTAAGGGTTGGGACTTGCCCAAAAATAACTTTTTGTGCATTCCAAAGCAATCTTCATATGAGATAACAAGCTTTTCAATAGCCCTCTACCCTCCAAGCACTCTAATTCTTGCACTTCAGCTTTCAAATCTTCAAAGCTCTTATTCTTATTTTGAGTGATCTTGTAGAGAGGCAAATGAGCTAGTTTTTGTCTTTGTGATCAAGTGTAAATGCTCCAAGGCTATTTGGAGAGGTTGAGGGACTCAAGCTCCAATTGGCAACTCGTCTTGCCAATTGATGCAAGAAGACTTGTAAGGGGTGGGCTTCACCTACAAAGTGACACACTAGTAAAGTGTTAAAATCCTCAAGAGTGAGGCAAGGGCCAAGGAGTTGAAGCAATTGGTCTTCAAACAACACTACATCTTAGTGCATACTTCATTTACTCTATTTGCTTAACCGTAATTGAGTTTGATTGAGATTTACTTAAAATTATTTTTGGTGGATTGAATTGGTTTTGATTGCTTGAATAAGGTGCAATTTCTCAAAAACCTAATTCAGCACAACCCCCCCCCCCCCCCCCCAACCCCCCAAAAGTGGAATTCATGCTTTCAATATAAGCTGCTTGCTGGACTCCTATTCATAGGAAGAAGCATAGTGCATGCCTACATGCCTAAATAAGAGCACTTGTGGGAAATCCACATCTCCAAAAGGCTAAAAAAGCAAATGAAGAAGATGGCTAAAGACACTGGAAGACCTAGGATGGTGATAAAGAAAGCTTCATCAGAACAAGCTTCTTTGCATTCTCAAAACATTAAAAATGAAAAGAATAGGAATAAGAGAAATATATGGGTTCAACCAAATAAGTACAATGTCAAGAAGTCAGCCATCCAAGAATACATCAATACCATAAAAGAATATGTCCAAGGATAAAAAAGCCAAGTAACTCTTGAGGAATTTCTCCCTGACAAACTCAGAGTTTTGCTTAAAGGCTCTAACACTGGAAATCTTGAACTTTGAATAGCAATATGTGCTGCCACTTTTACTATTAGATGTCTATAATCAGCACAACCAGTGGATTCATCCCATCATTTTAGTGATGATGAAATTTGGGACACAAGGCAAGGAGAAGTGAATAGATTCATTAGAAATGTTACTGATGAAATGAAAGATCCCATAGGTCTATGCAAGGGCTGCTCCCAAGATAATTATCTTAGAGAGTAGCTTGCCCATGAATACAATTATGGCATGCTCAAACTATGACTAGATACTGTAAAAGAATTAGCTACAACTAACACAAAGTTTGTCAAGGGGCAAATGCAAATGCTAAATGAGCACTGCAAGCTATGGTTGCCCACATCGAAAGCATATCAAATATAACTATCATGCTCTATGAGGAAATTGAGAAGGTAAAAGAGGTGCTAGCAGAGAAGAAAAAGCTACACAAAAGACCCTATAGGGGGGCAGGAAATTACCTAC
The DNA here is from genome assembly GCA_005019695.1 of Trichopus zeylanicus subsp. travancoricus. Taxonomy (NCBI): domain Eukaryota; kingdom Viridiplantae; phylum Streptophyta; class Magnoliopsida; order Dioscoreales; family Dioscoreaceae; genus Trichopus; species Trichopus zeylanicus. Next base: position 42,345 of record RXID01014401.1, on the reverse strand, counting down.
CAACCCTCCTCAGGATAAAAAATAATCATACATGCCACCTACTCTAGAGATGGGTCAAGAAAGCTAGACACTTTCAAAAATAATTATCTGAGTTTATGGGATTTTGTTGCATGGTGACTCACACGTCTAACGTAAACATCGATGAGTAGCAATCCTAGCCTCCATCAAGTGACCCAGCAATAAATGCTCAACCCACTAGATTTGATGAGGTCCCAATTCTAGAATCTATGGAAGGATGCACTCTACCAACTTTAGAGGAATTATGCATACAAGGCACAAACGATGAATATGACTCTATCTCTGAGTTAGAATAGCTTCATAACTACTTCCAAAGGCCCTATATTAGCAAACACTAGAAGAAGTGAGCATTTCGAGAGAGGATTAAACAAGCTAATGCTAAAAATCATTTAGCCCCCATCAAGCCAATTTGAACATCCACAGAAGAATTTCCTAAGCAAAATCCTAAAGAAAGTCATGCCAACTAATAAGATAGAAGGGTTCATTCGAAAGGTCTCTAAAGATTTTCTTATGAGAATGCCTCATGTCTCTAATTCAAACATTAAGTGGGATGACTATTAGCCTATCACACCCTCCAAAAATATCCAAAAAACTATCAATTGGGGGTAGGGACCCACTACCTCTTGCCACATGCTTAGTCTTGGTAGCAATTCTGAACGTGAGCCTCATTACTATCATGATGCTAGATTTTAACTAAGAAATACAAATAAAGTACAACTCAGAAGTGGAAAGATGTTGCTTATGAGGTAAGCTCCAATACCTAAGGACAAGAATAAAGATATTTAGATAAATAAGTACATTGAGCCTTTAAAAGCTGAAGAAGATAGAATACAACATAGCAGCCCACCTTAAGAAGATCCTTGCTATGCTATGATATTTGATGCCCTAATGATATCATAAGAACTCAGGGATATACTAGTGTAAATCCTATAAAATCCAATCAACTATCAAGCATACTTCGCCGGAAAGAAGATGAAGGAGTTCTAGTATGTACGTCAAACTCCTATAATTACGTTAACAAATGGTAACCTGCTACTAGGAATAACATACCACAATAGACTATTTTATGTCATAGGGAATAGTGATGAGATCATGATTGATTGCATCCTGATTGATCTAGGTTCCTCAATCAATTTGATGACTCTTTGAACTCTGAAAGCTCTAACTCTAGATATGTGCCACTTGGCATTCAAGATTATAAACATCCAAGGATTTAATCAAAAACAGTCAAAGAGCTCTAGGGGATATAACTATACCTCTAAAAGTAAGTGAGTTAATGACAAATGCTAAGTTCTAGGTGATCAATACCAACATGTCATAGAAAGCACTATTAGGGAGGTTGTGACTACATAAGAACAAAGTGGTGCCATCAACCCTACATCAATGCCTCAAGTACTTCGAGAATGGTGAAGAACCCCAAATTATCGAAGATGTACATCCTTTTGATGTTCATGAGTTGTATTATGATGATGTGAAATATTATCAAAGATCCCACATTGATAAGAGGTCTAATTCTATCAGTCAAGTAAAGCAAAAAATTGCTAGCCTGATCTTACCCCTCGTCATCTATGAAGTAATACTGACTCAGACTCCTCAGATGAAGGCTTATTTAAGCTACTAGATAAACTGAGCATCAATGTCATGGAATAATTAACAACTTTTTATATTCTTCCATGACATAAAGGAGAAAAGGAGATATTCTACAAGACAATCACTTATGCCCCAAACATACATGAAATCCTAGGGGCTGAGGATTCGATGGATAATGGTGACCATCAACTAGTAGTCATGCCTAAATAATTTTTGAATCAGCTTTGGCAAATAATCAATAAATCAGGTTGTGGATATCCATAATTAAAGAAAGAGAGTCATTTCTTCAAGAACCTATGGGATCCACCTCAAGGGCATGCTCACATTCCCAGAAGAGGAAACAAGACACCGAAGGACTGAACTATATCACTCCAAATGTCCATGCATGCTTCAGGTTGCCATTGGTCTTTTCTTTGATGTTCAGGAGGACCAAACAACACTCTTTGACACATGTGTTGTGGTAGCCATGACTCTTCAGACATCACAAAAAGGTGACATCCTTGGTAAAATTCTATAAGGACTAGAAGAAAAGGGGCATGATGTAGCTGAAACACCCTCAAACAGACCTTCACCAAATCTCACTCAACACGATGAACCACTTGGTAAGGAAATGATCCTTAAACCAATAGAAGCTCTACTAGAGCTCGAAGATGGGGGGCAAGCCATAGTCAATGAACTTATGGAAATCAAACTAGGCTCATAGGAGGACCCCCAAGCCAACCTTTATTAGCACATAACTCTCAAAGGAAAGCTAAGCCCAACTCAAAGTAGTACTTGAAGAGTACATTGACTACTTTGCATAGAGTGATAGAGAGATTCTTGGACTAGATTTTGAAGTTGTAGTCTGTAGATTAGCCATCAATCTGGAGCTTACAATGATCATATAAGAACCTACAAAAATGAAACTCGACTTAGAACAAAAGGTGATAGAAGAAACTAAGAAACTGATTGAGGCAGGTTTCATCAGGGAAGAAAAGTACCTAAATTGGGTGACAAGCATTGTGCCTATTAAGAAAAAGCATGGCCAAATATGCATTTACGTAGATTTGAGACTCGAATAAAGCATGCCTAAAATATGATATTTCATTACCAATAATGGAAATCATGATTGACAATATGATTGACTTTGAAATATTCTCTTCCATTGATGGCTTTTCAAGATACAACCAAATCAAAATGCATCCTAACAATAAGAAGTGTACGACCTTTAGAATGCTAATCAAAATCTATTGCTACAAAGTAATGCCCTTTAGGCTCAAGAATATAGGTGCCACTTATCAAAGGGCCGTAACCCAAATTTTTGATGACCTCATACACCAGATATGGAATGTTATGTGAAAACTAAGTTCAAAGACAAGTACATCCAAGACTTAAGAGTGATTTTCAACTACCTTAGAAAATATGACTTAAAGATGAATCTTATAAAATTTGCTTTTGGGGTATCATTAGGAAAATTTCTTGGCTTCATCATCAGACATAGAGGAATTAAAATTGATCCATCTAAAATCAAAGCAATCTAGGACATGCCACCACCCTCCAACATAAAGAAATTAAGCTCATTCCAAAGCTGACTTGCATATATAAGGAGATTTATCTCAAACCTCTTCAAAAGATACAAGTCTTCTCCAAATTGATGAAGAAGGATAACACATTTATTTGGAATCAAGAATGCCAACAAGTATTTGAAAAGATCAAGTAGTATCTCCTAAAGCTGCTAGTCCTAGCAGTACCCTTGCCTAATTAGCCTTCGATCCTCTACACAAACACAATAGAAGGTCTTTGGGGCACTTCTTGCCCAAAATAATAGAGGGTAGAGAAAACACACTCTACTATCGAAGCAGAATGCTAGTAGGGGTAGAAAGCTATTACTCTTTCATTGAAAAACATTGCCTGGTATTGCCCTTTATAGTTTTGATGATGAACAAACTATGTATTTGATCTATTTCTTGAGCTATATATAGTTAACAATCAAGTTAAACCCCCAATGAAGATCAAGCCCATTCAAAAGCTATATGTCGCTAGCAATCAAGTTGAACCCCCAATGAAGATCAAGCCTATTCGAAAGCCTCGGGTATGGATGAACATGAAGATATCATTAAGGATGAGGCATGATGGTAAATCAATGGATGGAACTTGAAGGAATGAAGATTGGCTAGGAGAAGTCTCAAAAGAAGACTCAATAGGTTTTTTTTTCTTTGAGTCAAAGATTTGTTATTTGAATTCGTATCTTAGAGCATTAGCTAACACTCAACCTACCTTGGAACACTTTTACCAACTTATCTTTTAATCTAAGGTCAGCTTGAAATATTGTCAAGCATGAAGAGTAAAGTTACAGCAAAAATAGAAGTTTTTCTATTAACTTCAGATGTCTGAACTTTATAGCTCAAACACTCAAACATTGAAGAAATAGCTCTCTAAATTACTAATAACTTTGAATGCCAGAACTCAAGCTTCAGACACCCAAAGTTTGGAAGTTGTAACTTTTGAAAAAATTCATACTTAGGGTTTAATCTCCCAATAATTTTGTTGGGCATCTGAAACTATACAGTTTAGACGTCTAAACCTTTGATCGAGCGCTTGAAGCTATGACATTAGCTTCAATGGCTAATAAAATTTAATCGTTAGGAGGCTTCAAAAGTCCAAATAGGTATAGTTTTAATGTTTGAACATGGTAGAGCGTAGCTCAACAGCTGGTGTTTTCACTAACATTGAGAAAACTCACACAGTTGATGCAAAGGGGGCATTTGTTTGAGTCGATTTTGGCCAAAAATTAGATTTCATTAAAATTTATTCAAAATATAGAATTGAATGTCATTGGATTATACCCCAAATCTGGTCTCAATTGGACTTAAATCATGATCAAATTTGATTAAAAATTAAATTCAATTTGGACTTGAATTATTGAATATATTGGGCTCATATTAAAGTGGGCTGAGTGGGCTGAATAATTGGGCCTAAAATTCATCAAATCTCTAGACCTAAATGAAAAATACAAAATCTTTGTAAATAGGTCCCCAAACCAAATAAATTTTATAAATAAACCCTATCCAAAATTTTCTTACAAAAGAACCCTAAAAGTTTTAAAATTTTATAAATACGTCCTTTTTTTCGAAAGACCTTTGAAATTCATAAAATTACATCTTGGTCCAAATTTTTAGAAAATTTGTAAATATCCCCCTAAAAATGCAACATCCAGAAATTATGCAATTTTTGAATTTCTTCATTAGGAAAATAAATCCCAATTAATGGATTACATGCCAATAACAAAAAATGGGAATCCAATCCAATTACACACAATTCAATATGTTTTCAAAATTAACCAATCAAAGATTTAATTGCAAATCTTCTCAAGACCTATAAAAATAAATGAAGACCTTGCATAGAAAAATAAAACAAAGGATGAGAGAGATTAGAATCCAAGGAGGATAAAAATAGAGAAAAAGGATAGTAAAAAAGGGTCAGTATACCTAGATTTATTTTGTCTCTTTTCTTCCAATTTCTCTCTTCTCTTTGCACTGTTTTGTCTTCAAGGAATTTTTGAGTGTCTTGCTTGCTCCCCTGCCTGGTGCTACTCACACCCGTGCCTGCATCCTATTGGTTACTTTGCACTGCCACTTACTGGCAACCAGTGCTACACCATGCACCGCTAGCTCCCCTAGTTGGAGAGGACATAGCATCCTCTTTTTTCCTTCTCCCATGCCTTGTCTAAACCCTAGATACAACCACCAGAGCTTGTGTTTCACCGCCATCTCCAAGCTATTAGAGGAGCTCCACTATTAGAGCTCCCATCACCGACCTTGCCCTCACTGCCTTCCACAATCGAGGGTCATCCTCTGCATATCCACTAGAATCCTAGTGTCACCAGTCTACCTCTCCCTTCACCTATCCCCCTCATCAGAGCACCATCAAGTGGACAATAGCACCTCTTCACCTCTGCAAGCTCTGTGTAGCTCGAATCACTAGAGCTTTGCCTACCTCGCCTCTGCCACAGCCCTCCAGATAGTTGGCCTCACCTCCTATTGGCCTTCGCTGGCCTACTCCACCCATTGCAGCTTATCTTTGTCACCTACCTCATTGGAAAGAGGAAAGGGGGCTAGATCTGGCCATGTCCAATCATATCTAGTAGGGAGAAGAAAGAGGCAGAAGGCCCAAGACCTCCCCCTTATCATCCGCCATGAGAGAAGATCGGATTCGGCTAGATTAACCTGGATCTTGCCAAGAGACTGAGTTGCAGCCCAGTAGGGATTTGAGAAGAAGATAACTCAAGCCTAAGGAAGAAGAAAGAATCAGGGAATAGAAGGAAAAAAGAAAATAAAAAGGGAAGAAACTTGGCCAAAAATAAAAATCGAGCCAACAAGAAAAAGAGGAAAAAGGTACTTGACTTCAATTTTCATATCATGTGCATCACATTCAAACTAGCTTCTAAGTTCGTATTTAGTCAACCTTCAGATTTATACCAAGTCAGCTTTTGAGCTTGCACCCAAGTCAATCTTTGGGTTTGCACCAAACCAGCTTTTAGGCTTGCACTCAGCCAACCTTCAAGTTTATACCAAGTTAGCCTTTATCCTTGCACTCATCTAGCCTTCAGGTTATCACCAAGCTAGCCTCAGAGCTTGTACTCAACCAGTCTTCGAGTTTGCATCAAGCCAGCCTTTGGACTCACATTAGCTAGCTTTGGACTAACATTCAACTAGCCTTCAAGCTTGAACTAAACTAGTCATCGGGCGCACACTCAACTAACTTTCGAGCTCATACTCAACCAGCCTTCAAGTTCACACTCAACCAATTTTTGGGCTTACATTCAAGCTAGCCTTTGGGCTTACACTCAACTAACCTTTGAATTCACACTCAACTAGCCTTCGGGCTCACACTCAACATGCCTTCGAACTTGCACCAAGTCAACCTTCAGGCTCATAACTAAGTCAATCTTCAGGCTTGCACTCAGTTAACCTTCGAGCTTACTTCTAAGCCAACCTTCGAGCTTACACTCAAGCCAAGCTTTGGGTTTGCAGTCAGTCATCCTTCTGACTTGTATTCATGCCAGTTTTTAGGCTCATACTTTTAAGCTAGCTTTGGAGCTTGCAAACCAAGCCAACTCTCAGGCTCGCACTTCTAAGCTAGCTCTAGGCCTTGCTCATCTAAGCTAGCAGTTAGACCTATGAATCTAAGGTCAGCTCATAGGCTCACCCAACGTTATTATGATAGCACAAGGACTCTTTAATCAAATCAATTAATATAAATTAATTAAACTAAGGTGATTCAATCACATTGAACCATTTCACTCAAATGGACCACCAAATGAATTTAAATAGATCAAATAAATGGACAAAAACTTAAATCGAGTTAGACTCAAATCTAAAATGAGTTAGTCCAAATCAAATTATTCTAAAGTTAAATCTAGTCAGGTTCAAATCAGGTCAACCCAAAATCATATCAAAATTCAAACTAGGCTCCTAATTGGGTTAAATCAAGTTTGAATTAAATCTTAATTGGGTTAAGACTAACTCAAATGAACCCTAACTAAGTCAAGTAAAACCCAAATCCAAACACTAAATGGGTCGAGTCGAGTTTGAACCAAAACCTATCGGCTCAAATGAAACCAAGGCAAGATTGAATCTGACTCAAATTGAATCAAATCAAACTTGATCCAAATCAAGTTTTGAACATTGAATTGAATCAATTTACACTTGAATCAAAGTCAAGTCCTGAACATTGAAATGAATTAAATCAAACTTGATTTGAATCAAGTTTTGAACATCAAATTTAATCAAATTAGACTTGAATCAAAATTAAGTTTTGAATATTGAACTGAATCGAAGCCAAATTAAACCAAACTCAAAACTGAGCCAAAATTAGTTTGAATAGAATTAAATAGAATCAAACCAAGTCCCACTTGGTATGCCATCAAAGCCATCAATGACACTTCACACTCAATCAACAACAAGCCAACATAGGCTATTGATCACCAAATCAATGATAATTAGTACAAGCCAAGGTTGCTAATCATTCTTTTAAATCAAATTTGGACAAAAGATATGCTTGCAATTTCTTAGTCAATTAGTCAAAATGCCTTATCTGAACAAAGTCAATCAATAACAAGCCCAAGACCATTGACAATACCTTAAATTCAATCAACAACAAGCCAACATAGGTCATCGATCATCAAATCAAAGATGATTAGCATAAGTCAAGATCATTGATCATTCATTCAAATCAAATCCAGAAAAAAGGAAGGCTTGCACTCACTTGATTAGTCAGCCTGAATACTTTGTCCAAATAAGGTCAATCGATAATAAGCCAAAGTCATTGACAATACCTAAAATTCAATTAATAACAAACCAAGATAGGTCATCAATCACTAAATCAAAGATGATTAGTATAAGTTAAACTTGCTTATCATTTCTTCAAATCAAAAAGGACAAAAGATTGGCCTAAACTCACTCAGTCAGTCAACTAGAATATCTTGTCTAAATAAGGTCAATCGACAACACAATTGAAGCTGTCGGTCACCCTTTAAGCTAGTCAACCCCCAAAAGCAATTGATAGCAAGCCCTTCAAGATAGCCAACCCCAAAAGCCACTAGTGATACACGCTTTAAGCTAGTCAATAGCAGAAGTAGTTGATGATGCATCACCCAAGTCAACCTTAGAAGCCATTGATGATACATATATCAGGTCACTGAAAGAAGTAATTGATAATGCACCCTCCAAAACTAATCAATTCCCCCTAAACGACATTGATGATGCTCCTTCGAAGATAAACTTGACAAGCCATCAAGAGAAGTTAAACACTAATGCCAAAACTATTAGTCACACTTTAAGCTAAACACAACCAACCATTGGTAATGCTATCAAAAGAAGTTAAACACTTACACCCAAGGCTATCGGCCACACTTTAGGTTAAATCTGATAAACTATCAATAACACTGTAAAAAAGATTTAATCACCAACACTCTTTATTTCATCTCTCCATATCCCACCGAACCATGTCACTAAATCAATTAATCAACATCTACTGAGGATCAAGTCAAGACTCGTCAAAGTTAGAATTCACATGATTCAATATGCAAGAGTGGAAAAATAGTGCAAAGCTTCTTCTTTTTCTCCTCTTTTCTCACTTTCATATTTTCCATGATTTTAAAATTCTCTATAATGTGGGATTATGCCCTCACTTAAGCCATATATTTTTTCTCAAATTAATTGGATAATATTTTCTTTTTTCTTTTTATGTCTTTATTTTATTAACTAGGTTTTTTTGCTTTAGTAGGTTCCTGATAATTGTTAGGGTAATTAATAATAGGGGCTTATACCTATTGAAACTCAATGTTCCCATAATACCTGATAGCATACTTTAAATTAAAACACTTTGATTTGTGTATCGTGGTTACTCCCTAGGGTCTCTGCTACCTTGCATCTCCAAAATCGATCCCATAGTGTCATACATCTATGTTTGATCACCCAAAGTGGTTTTGGATGGCAATCACGAAGCGCATGTGTCAACATCAACAACACCTCAATAATTGAACAGATAGCTCGACATCGTCACCTCAAGAAGAGGCAAACTCTAATGATTTCATATGATTTGATGAGGCGGTGGCTCAATTTCTAAAGGGTCATGGTGTCTAATGGTTCTTGCCTAGTGAGTAAATATTGAGTTAACTTTATACACCAAGTTCAGGAATCGACATTGGAGTTTGGGATACTTATGATATAGTGAACTAAATTAAATAAGTTAAAGAACCAAAACTCAACCTATGAGTCAAGCTACCAACAAGAATGGCTGAAGCCATGTTTTGAGTCTTGCATTGTTGAACCTCAGTGGACTCAGTAGCCTCAGCTCGATGCATCCAATGAAGGGTCACACTTCAAGATGGTCTAGGGAGCTCTGTGGCCTTAGATCCTTGAGTATTTAGCAAAGCAAGCAGAGTGTTGGTAGATATTTTATCCCTAAATTACAATTATGAGAAATTAGGGAGTCACGATAATCCATTATAAGAGATCTAGTGAATATTTTGGCCTAGATCATAGAGTCTCAGATACAATGAACTACTTATATGCACTATAAATAACAAAGTATTCACAAAAGGTAAGAGACTAGTGCCTAATCTCTTTCATCCACTATTTTATTGTGACCTCGATTGACTTGGGCATTGGAGTGGTCATCGCTGGATAGTTCCCAGTAGTCTTCTTCGTGATCTTTTTTTTTTTTGCAAATTGATGGACAGATAACCTAGCAGATTATGAGAAGACTCTAGGAACAAAGCTGATGACGAATCGAGCTCCCATGACACTCACCTATTAATAGAAAAAGACTAGAAGAAAGATTTGCATAACCAATTTCAAGTACATAGCCAAATAACCGCTTAATTAGCCTCTTTGTAAGCATAAGAGTCCAACAAACAGTTACACAAGTATAACATTCATTGAATGTCACATCTCGAGTTTGAAACTTGTAAGCTTAAGTTATACATTTATAAAATCAAAAGCCCCCATAAGCAAGTAAGACTATAATATCAAATTTTTATATATAATAATCTATAAAATAACCTTACAACATAATTAATTATACATCTCCCAAATAAAAAAATAAACAAACTTATTTTGAGTTTGCACATCACTTCACAAACTTAGCTAATACTAAGAACTCAAATTTAGTAGTTAAATTTGTTAAAAAATGGGAAAGCTTATATTTAGTAAATATTTTAAAAATAAAATAAATATAAAATAACTCATTCATAAAAAAATTTTGTCAAAAAGTATTTAAAATATTTGTCACACTAATACATGTGTTTAACCTCAAATAATACATAAGATCTTAAATTAATTATTTTTCTTAAGAAATACAAGACAAAATAAAAACGGTTAAGATTGGTGCCCCCGTATGAAATAGAATATACATATATTAGATGATTTGAATCACAAATAAGTTAGTATATTTGAAGATAGTAGTTGAATCACAAATCAAGAACAATCCAAAGGGGACCATAGTATAAATATGTCAATACTTTGATATTTGCGAGTGACAATGAAATTCATTTATCAAGATAAACACGTGCACATCAATAAAATTAACCCTAATAGTGGGGTCATAACAAAAATCAAGGGAGACAACATAGTAAAAAATTAGTAGAACACAAAAATTCACAATATACCCACGAGTTAAAAAACTTTATCACAAATAAATGCATAATTTTTATAATTTAAATATAATAAACACAAACGTGTGTTAAGATCTGATAAATATTTTATAGATTTACATACAAATTTTTTTTATTTTCAAGTCAGGCAATCATATGTACAATACAAATCACAATATAACCATAATATTTTATCAATAATATATTAAAAAATATTGTAAATAAGTATAATACTTGAAGCCTTATTAATCATCAAAAGAAATAAATTTCACAAATTAAATAGTATTTAATATTATTGGAAATTATTTATTCGCTTAATTGATGATAAGATCATGAGAACAAAAATAAGCAAATAAAGGCCTAAATCACAACCAAACCTAAAAGCATAAAAGCAACCAACTTATAATTGAAAATCAGAGAAACATGATTCTAAATAAGGTAAACTCAGTTCCAAACTTAATTAATTATATTGACATTAATCTAACACATATTTATTGAATTAACTAAAATTAGGTCATGAATACATTTATAACAAAGCTAGAATACACTTCCAATACTAGGTGTTTTGAAGTTACCACATTAACTTTGACCTACCTATATATGTTAAGTTTATATAAGTATCAAGATGAACTCAAGCATTTCGAAATATAATTTGATCTATTTTCATAAATTATTTTTCCAAATCGGATCCATAACTCTTCAAAAATGAAGGAAAAATGAGGGGAAAAAAAAAATCTAAATTTTGTGATTTTCAGATTTAAAAATGCCAGTTAATGAAAAGTGTTGATGCCTATTCATTTTTACAAAGAGATTCGCACTCTCGGCTCGTTGCCGTTGAACTTTGTGATTAGCCAAAATCCTAGGCGCCGTCCCCACTCTTGTCTTTTTGCAAAAACGAATTCGCAGGAAAAGGGATTGGTACCTGCCCTCTAAATTTATTAGTTTTTCATTGCGGTCTTAAAATTTTGTTTTTCACATTGAGAGTATTAATCCTTTAAAAATTTGGTTTTCGCGTTGAGAATATAAATTCTTTAATTTCGAGCAAAGAGTTGTTCCAGAGAAGTGGAGGTAGACCAGAGTTGTTCTAGGAAAGTACAGGAGCACGACACCAGTCGATGGATACCCGTCATGGCAGGGCCCATGCAACAAAAATCGAAATCGGACGAATTTGGGTTTCGGCCGACATTTAAAACCTCGTTGGAGCGTTTCGGGTAGAGCAGCAGCTTGCGTTTTAGTGAAGACCCCGCTCCGCGCCCCGATTTCGCTCTCTTTTGGATCCAATCTCCATCTCCGTCGTTCTCCGCCACCTCCATCCGCTGCTTCGTCGCAGGAGTAAGCATCCATTTCTCTCCGCGCTTCTTCGATTATTAGGTTTTGATTGCGAGATTGTGATTTGGTTCCTTGTCTCTGTCTACTTTCACAACAATTTCCCAAGTCTTTTTTGAGGGACTCAATCTGGAAAGGTGGAAAAAACAGGATCTTGGTTGTCCTAGAAATTCTACGCTGCCTGAAATCGTAAAGAACCCAAGAAGAGAAAGCTTGACAAGAGGTCGAAAAAAAAGATTGGATTCCGTGAAACCCCAATAAAGTAGAAATTGTTTGTCTTGGACGGTGGATGATGAACTGGTGGTCAGTTTGTGAGAGCCATTATATTCTGCTTTTATGCTTTGGTCTTGACTATTCCTTTACAAGGATACCTATAGTTTTATGATTAAGTACTCAAACATCATTTTCGGTTTTTCTGTCGAACATGCATTGGTTTCTTGTTTATGTAAATGAATGCGCCGTTACATTTAAATCAAAAGAATTATTCTTCACTTGAGCAGATCCTGAGAGCCAAATCTATATAGCCATCGGCAGAAGGAATCTATGGCTGCATCATAAGAGATCAGCTCACTATTCCCAATCTTCATTTTGTCCACGATAGCTGTGTCTCTAGATCCATATACAATTGTTTTGCTTCCTCAGACTTCTTCTGAAAGAAAAAGGAGTATTCGCTGCCAGTGTTCTGTATGCTCCAAGTCAGCAAAATACACAAAATCGGTATTTGATTAGGTAACGTTCTTACATAAACCTACTCTGATAATTTATGTTAGTGCAATTTCCTCCAAACTTACAGTCGTCCATAAAACCTTTCTGACTTGCTTTAATTGCAGATCTCAGGCTTATTGACTTGTAGCAATTTGACTCTTATGCTATTCTGGGTTATCATGGGGTTTCTAGTTTCTACAAAGCATACAGCTTATGAGGTACTATGAAAACAATGCTTCTCAACGGAATCAATTTGCTTTCTCTAAGCTTTTTGCAAATCAGTGTATATCTTGGGATACAGCATGATTAATGTATCCTATTGAATATTTCCAATGCAATAGCTTAGTAGAGTTAGTAAACAAACAGATATAAACAGACTAATAAAATATTATTATATTGGTTTCTTTTTTTCTTTTTTCTTTTTTGTCATCTGGATTTGATACAGATCAGCAATTCTCCCTTAAAAATATGCCTATCTTCAATATTATATTTAGGTTTTTATTTGCATTTTCTCTAGGTTCAATTATTTGCATCCTGGACTGGAACCAGGGGCTTCAGATGCAGCTATTAAGAAGGCATATGGAAAACTTTCCATTGTGTCTTCCTGATAAAAATCTCAATCCAGGTTGAAGTTTTTTTTGAACTTCTTCTTCCTTGCTGTTATTTGACACTTAAGGATAATGTTTGTTTTCTTTGTCTTAACTACCATTCCTCTTATCGAGGCCCACAAGCATTTTGTGGAACTCGTCTCCAAGGCATATCTGGCTCTGAGTGATCCTGTATCTTGCAGAAACTTTGAGAAGTATGGACACTCAGATGGTGGCCGACAGGTGATCTGAATCTCCCTTAGATCTATGCACTTTTTATTCCAGCCTCTTTTTCTTGGTTCATGTATTTTTCTTCATTTACTGTATATGCACGGAAAAGTTGACCTCTAAGATGTGGTCAACTTTTAGGATCTTAAAATTGGTGTGGCATTGCCTCAGTTCCTACTGAACACTGATGGTGCAGCTGGAGGAGTACTCTTGCTTGGAATTGTTGCAATTTGCGTACTGTTGCCTCTAATAATAGCAGTTGTATATCTCTTAAGATCATCAAACTATAGTGGGAACTATGTCATGCATCAAACTTTATCCACATACTACCACCTCACGAAACCTTCTTTAGCACCAGCGTAGGTCAAACTTATGGATCACTCCTGTTCTCTATTCTCTTTTTAATATGTCCATTATCCCAAAATTATTTAACTTGGGCAACAAAAGTAATATGCATCTAGCTAATTTGCTCCAGAAGCTTGCTTTGTACATAGGATGTATATCTGTTGCTTCCTAGATTGCAACCTATATTGGATCATCATTTAGTCTTCAAGGATTTACAGTCTTTTGTAGTCAAAGAAGCAACACTTACACAGGATTTTGCAAATCCACAAGAGGTCATAAGGTCTAGGATTTACTAATCCACACAGTAAACTACTGGAATTGGATTTGGTCGTCTAAAAAGTCTTCAAATAGGCAACCATTTCCAAGCATGGTGTAGTAATGACATGACAATAAAAAGAAATGCTCTAATTGTATTTTGGAAGATAATTTGACATTTAAACCATGAAGGTTATGTTTATTAGTGTTTAATAAAGATCAGGTATCCCATGAAGTTACAGTTCAAGCTGACAAAAACTAATGATACAGAAAGGTCATGGATGTATTCATTAGAAGGAATCCTTCTAGTCAGTTCAGGATACAACAAATTATGTGATAGCTTCAAGGCATTGATGTCTTTTATAATGTAAAGGATCAAACATGCATGGAACACATTCTTTGTGAAGCATTCCTTCTAATTTTCTGCTTTATATTTACGCTCTGAGAATACTTCGTGTTGGTAAATTAAAAATGATAATGCAATTTACTAAGTTACTACATTGATTGTCTACAGGAAGCTTCTCTCAGTGCGAGGAAAGTAATAGTGAATATTCTGACGGCCTCGCACCCTTTTTGCAGCTTCCACATTTGAGCGAGGCCATTGTCAGAAGAATTGCAAAGGAGGTACAAAAAGAAATTTCTCATGTGTTTCTCACATTATCATAATTGGAAAAAGAGTATGATTAACTTTATCCTCTCAGCCCTCTTAAGATATTGTGTTGGATTCTGGCACGACAAACTTAACTTCAGATATAGCCATGTTGAGTGTTGTTTTCTTAAGCTTTTGAATCCAACTTCCTTTGAAGTAGCAGTTTTGCCGCAACAAGAAGTCATTTATTTTCCCTTGAAATCGTTCTCCTATATATTATTACTACTTAGACTATTTCACAGAATGTACGCAAGCTACAAGAACTGCGAGACATGGATCCTCCAGACTGCTGTGAACTTCTGAACAGGATTGCTTGGCTCTCACCAGCAGAAGCACACGATGTAGAACTTGTGCTTGAAGCCATGCCTTCTATCCCGCTAGACGTCAACTGTGAGACCGATGCTGAAGAAGGCATTCAAGAAGGTGACATTTTCACTATGTCTGCTTGGGTTACCTTGAAACGCAGAAAGGGTCTGATTAACGCTCTCCCTCGCGCTCCCCACTACCCATTTCACGAGAAGTGCTTCTGGCTGCTGCTCGCGGACCTGCTTCGAACGAAGTGTGGGTGTCGCAGAAGGTAAGCCTCATGGATGAGTATGCAGCCATTTCATTTGCATCCAAGGTGACAAGATACACAAAAGAGGCCCAGGGCGCTGATCAGGATGAAGTAAATGCAGCTGTAAGAGAAGCTGTTGACAAGGTGAAGAGCGGATAGAGGCTGGTGATTGGCCAGTTTATGGCCCCAGCAGAGGGGACCTACAATCTTTGCTGCTACTGTCTCTGTGATTCATGGATAGGATGTGATGCGAAGACTAACCTTATCATGCAAGTACAGAAGCCAAGCCCACCTGCCGTGGCAGCGGCGAATAAAGGTGTTGACACTGAGGAAGAAGAGTTGAAATGTGATAGCTGTCTCAGTGAATACAGCGACCACGAGGAAGAAGGGATGGACAAGAACAACGGCAGCAACAAGATGGCAAATGGTGTTGCCAGCTTTGAAGGTGATTCAAGTTCTAATTAACAGATTCCGGCACTGACAACTGAAGTTCATCCTTCGCCTAAATAAACCGTGACAAAATGAAGCAAGCTAAATTGTGGCAAAAGTTTCTACAACAAAGAAAATGTCATTCAAGAATGTCAATACTGCTAAAAAAAATCTGGAAGTTCCAATTCAGCAGTAAAAGAATATAAGAATTTCAACATAGAAAGCTAAAGATCTCTCCAATCATGTTCTTGTGTTCGATCGGAGCTCCTCCAATGTCTTCTTGATCTGGTCCTGCACAAGCTCCACCCGTTTCAGGTACACCTCCAGCTCCAGAATCTGCTGCTCCCTCCACTTCTTATCAAACGGCTGGGCGCTCAAGCCCAGGGGCAACGGCATCATCAGGCTCAGCCCTGGCCCGCCGTCCATGGCCCTGATCAGCTCCTTGAACAGCGGCGACAGGCAGCCCTTCACCGTCTCCTCAATGACATTGGGCCTCAGCGCCGCCGTTGACGATGCCAACGATATCGGAGTGTGATTCACCGGACCATCCAAGGCAGCGATGGCTGCGTGCCTCCTGCGGCGCCGTCGCCTCGAGAAATCGAGGGTCCCAACATCGATTTTGACTTCGGTATCACGCACACCGCTGCCGCGGCCGCCAATTGGGATGTTGAGGAACTCATCGTCGCTGCTGATCTCACGGGAGCGCTTGAGGGCGGAGCTCCAGATCTTGCGAGCGATCTCGAAGGTGGCCTGCTCGTGAGGGCTGTCGAAGGCGAAGTCCTTGCCAGAGCTCCTAATCCGGCCGACGACTTTGCGGAACTTCTTCTTGAGGCGGCGTAGCTTCTCGATGAGCTGGTTTTTGGTGAAGTCGAGCTGAAGCCGAGCCTTGATCTGCTCGTAGAAGGGCCCGGTGTCGTGCTGGTGCGAGGCGTTGATGGTGCCGCGCTGTGAGACGAAGTCGAGGAACCCTTGGAGGATCAGAAGCTCCTCTTTGTCCGTCCACAGCCGCTGGAAAATCCGCCGCGATTCGTCGTACCCCGAAGAGACAACCATAGATCGACTATCATCCTGCTCGGCGGCGACGACGACGGAGGAGACGGGATCGACCCGGTCGGCGATTCCGTTCTGAGAAGGAGAGGCGGAGGCAGGGGCAAGGGCTGCGGGGATGGAATCGGGGTCAGGGTCAGGGTCAGGGTTAGGGTTTGGATCATTGGGGGCGGGGGCGGGGGCGGGGGGGGGGCGGCGATCTCGTCGTCATCATCGTCGGTATCAATCGTCGTCATCGTCGTCATCGTCGTCGATCTCGGGGAAGACGGCGCGCTCTTCGTCTTCGAGGGAAGCCATGGCCTCCGGTCTCTTCCGATTCGCTGGCTGGCTGGTTCCTTTACCAAAAAGTGGAGATCGGGAGTCGGTTTTGATCTGATCGTTTTGAAGTGGTTTTATAGGTAATAATTTTTGGAAGCCATAAAAATAATAAAAATAATGAAAGTAATAAATGATAAAAATGTTATTTGAATAATAATTTTGATTGAAACGAAAGAAACGGGAGTTTTATGAGTTTTGTAATTTTA
Organism: Trichopus zeylanicus subsp. travancoricus; assembly: GCA_005019695.1. Classification (NCBI taxonomy): domain Eukaryota; kingdom Viridiplantae; phylum Streptophyta; class Magnoliopsida; order Dioscoreales; family Dioscoreaceae; genus Trichopus; species Trichopus zeylanicus. The sequence continues at coordinate 24,950 of RXID01014401.1, read as the reverse complement.
ATCGTTTGAATTGTGAGGTTAAAAGTTGGAAATATAATTTCGGTCGTCTGAATTAGTAATATATATATATATAAAATAATTTATAGTTATGTTAATTAAAAATATAATATTTATTAATTAATAAAATTTATATAATTATAATTTCGAAAATTAATTATATTTATGGTAATATTTCATTATAATTTTTTAATAATTAAGCTAATTAAAACCAATATTTATTAAATAAAAAAAATAAGAAAATTAGGATAAAAAAGTATTAACATAATTAGGACAATAAAAAAATAAATAACAAACTAATTATATTTACGATAATTAGGATAATTAGGGTATTAAAACGTAATAGATTGATAATATTAAGTAGATATAGTATGTGGCAAATAAATTTAAAATTTTTTTATATTAATACTATTATAATATTATATTACAATAATATTGTTTGACTAAAATAATTTGATTTTTTTACAAATATACCTCTATAAAATTGAATAATACAATAATTATTTTTATAATCTCTAATGGTGAAATTTTTAAAAGTATGAAATGGCTATTTTGAAAGTACTTGCAATGATTAATTTATATATGTAGCATGTTATGTTTAAGTAAGTAATGAAATTCTTTAATTTTATTATAAATGTCCTATAAATTTTTTACATAAATTTGTCTGTAAATTAATACGAAAAAGAGTATTTTATTTTTTTTTGGAATAACATCACAAGCAATATATACAAATTAAAAGACATATATTTGGTCATATAAATGCAATATGGTCTGATAGCAGACATTAATTAGAAGCACACATGCAGTCATTGAAAAAATAAAACCTTAATGTTCTACTATTACACATTCATAATATATAAGTTATAGTTTTTACATCCAAAATAGTAGTTATCAATATTATTACATTTGAAGGTAAACAAGTAAATATAAAAGTTAACAAAATTCATAATTGCCCATACATCAACCCATCTGCAAATATTTAAATAAAAGCTCATAAAAAACTACTCACGAGAATATTTGGAAAAAAAATATATCAGAGGGGCAACACAATGTAAATGAGGACAATGAAGTAAACTAGTTTAAGAAGCCAGTAGAAAAATAATGGAAGTAATCTAGTCTAAGTGCTTGATTTACCCCTTCACAATGCCCTACCCTCGAGTTCTTGTGCATACAGCACTTGTAAGCTCCATCGAGTAGTAGAATGAGGAACTCTTCTATTCGAAAAGTCATACCGTAGCGTATAGCTTATCTCTCCAATTAGCAGGATGCTTACCCTCCTTTAATGAAATAGCTTCATTGGTCATAGCTGCAACCAAAATTTTTCTAAAAATCATTTTGAACTCTAGCCACACATTTAGGAGCCTTTTGTCATGGAGAAATAGATTAAGCACGGATTTATCATAAGGTCATCAAAATGGAGGGACTGTACAAACTTTTGCATCATCTGTATTATCAGTTAGGAATTTGAACCAACTCATGTTTGAATTCTCAGTGTTTTGTGTGCCCAAACTAATATTTTCGGTGTGAAATCTTCTAAAATGGCTCGAACGGATGATCTAGTAGCCTTATCAACATTACAAATGATCATGAGTTGTTCATAATTGTATATTGATATGTTAATAACCGAGACAGAGTCCCTGTGAGACTATAAGACAGATTAAAAAAAACTAGAGTTTGGTTAAGCAATATAAAATTAAAAGCTGAAATTGTAAATTTCTTAACAATACATAATCCGCAAGCATCTCGTATGATATGAGAACCATCTTCCTCTCATCATCCCAATCAGTCTCGTTGGTTTCCTTCATTTTTTTTATCTTAGCATATTTCTCTTTCAATGCACAGAAATGGTTCTCCATGTGTTGTATAGTAATCTTCTCATTAAAAGTCTCATGGACTACTCGAGTATAAGCAACAAATGCACTTTTCTTAAATAATTTGTCTGCCTGTATACCATTATTTGTTTGCTCAACTAAAAAGTTAATTAGAAAAACAGAGGTCACCTAGGACCAATGGTAATTGGGGATACTTTTCTTACCCTTACCCTTCCTCTAACCCTTTGATGTGGATCCAACAGAAAACTCTAGTGGGGAATCACTCGCATCAGAAAAAAATATGCCTCCTTCCATCTAACTGTGCTATTCAACTACCTTCAAGTAATACACCATGTTTTGTTAGCATATATAAAAAAATTATGACAATATTGTATACTAAATTTAGAAAGTAAACAATAACAAGAGTTATCCATAAAATATAAAAGTGGCAATAACAAGTCATTCATAATACATAGATATTGGAAACTTATATTCGGTCTACTGTTGGTATTCGGCCCACATTGCCTCTACAATGAGTCCCTTAACTGGCTCCACTTCTATTGTGCTTGACGTTGTTCCTATTGAATGGTTGGCAATGACATAAGCATAAATTCATCAAATTCTTTCTCTTCTCCATTTTCTACTTTCTCTTCCTATAATGACTTATTCATCAAATAATATAAGGATGTATGATCATGACATAGTTATGTAATACACAACAAGCCAAAATATCTATCTATGTTTGGCATAAAAAATGAGGGTCCTTATTTAGGATCTTGAAATAATGCTTCAACAATTCAAATGCCCACTCACCTTTACTTCTCAATGAAGAATGTCATAGATTGAAGAGCTCTCTAGTATTCCGAGGAGTCTGGCTTGCATATTTCTTCAGGTAGTATCGGGGACCTCTATATGGGAAAATAAATCCTAGTATTATTGTATATCCTACATTGACCAAATAAGATTTATTTGAATTGACAAATGAATGCCAATAATCAATCAAAAGTATATATGTCTCCGCATTTCCTAACTTAAAGAAACTATACAATTTTAATAAACTAAACTTTCAATTAAATGAAGACCATCAGGTGGTGGTCAGGAAATAACATCTCTTGAGATTTTGAAGTCATTTACAGACCCTTCCCAACCAGCAAAGATGCATTAAAACTTTAAACTTGCATCGACAGAGCATAAGATATTCTATGTAATCTCCTTCCTTTCCCGAAATCGAGGTTGATCCTTGATGGGCATAGCTGCACCGATGTGAGTCCCATTTAAGAAGCTGATACAATCCTGAGGGAGGAACACAAACAATTACAACAAGCCAAACCAAGCATAACCATTAAAGAACATTAATATTTTACCTTAAACCATAGGTAATAGCTCGTTGAACCATTGATAAGAGGATGTGTGGCGCGGTTGCTTGATAGATGTACTCATTCTTAATTGCACTAATAGCCTTGAGTACTTTATTAAAATAACAGCTCACTATCTCACCAAACCAATATAACTAGAGCATTACAGTGTGCAAGAAAATGACCAACTGCTTCTCCACCATTATATATCGAGTATCACTGAGTAGAAACCTTTCTTGCATAATATTTATGAACTATAGAAATGCAAGGGAATTCATCTGCATGTACGATCTATAATTTTTGTTACCCCAAACATCGTATGATGAAGAAACTACTCCATAGGTGTTGACGCTCATGGGTAAGTGCCCTAATAACCTTGGGTTTTTTATTCAACAGGTACTTCAATAATGACTCAAGTGCAACCAAAATAGATATTTCAACAACCTGAACTTTTTGTATATGAACATGCGATCTTCATTCATCTAATTTCATCAAATACAAAGAAAGAAATAACATAAATATAAAAGAAAAATAGGCAAACAATATTTCAAAACATGTCTAAGACTTGAACAAAGATACAAAGGTATCTACAAATGGGAGCGTGAATATCACCAAAATAGTATGGGACACAGCCAAACTACTCCTTCATGGGTATTAGCAACCATGTGAACATCCTACTCCAACAAGCTCAAAAATGCCTTCATTGTATGATTGCACGCAATGTGCCATTCAAATACAATGAAAATTAGATTTCATCATTGCCCTCAATTTCAGACTGATAAACATTAAATAGCATGGTTGCACATTATGTGCCATCCTAGTACAACCAATTTGCGTTTATCAAATTTCGATCCATTTTCAAATATGATGCTTAATGTATGTGACTATATACGAAACCCGACCATGTCACCATAGCTTATTAAGAAACACAAAAATCTTGTTTAGCTCACACTCCCATAGTAAATTGAGTAATTATTGATAATCATATTCATCAAAATGTAATCATCAAATGCAACCAGAACATTAACAAAATGCAATCAATGGTTTGCATTCACAAGCCATCAAATGAGCAAGCCGCAAAGCCATCAGATATTAGACACAAATACTTCACAATGTACATTACGAATTGTCCTGCCAATGGGATACCTAGATAAATCTTATAATTAGCATCATATCTCCACCATATTCTAGCTCCAAGATTGTAAAATCAAGCTCAAATGAAAACCCAACAAAAATCCATCCAAAAATAGCAACAAGCTTATAACTTATATGGGTATCCCAAACCAAGACACACGCCATCCTCAAACCACAATATTCGATAGTCCTTGTAGCAAAACAACACCATAATCAACAACTCAATGCCCACCCAGATCTCCTCCAAAGGTTACAACATTTCCACACCCAAACCACACTTTAGAAAGATCACCACCAAAGAAAGAAGCACAATACCACCAAAAAATTAGTAAAAAACTTACAAGACCAATCGCGGAGTTGGTGACCAACGATGATGGAGACAACGGGGCAAAGCTATAGCCACGAGATTAGCGGGGTAGAGGCATTGCCACGATATCAGCGAGATAGAGCCATAACCATGAGATCGGTGACACAATTGCGGGGTTGGTGGCCGATGATGAGGGAGACAGCAGGACAGAGCCACAACCATGAAATCAAGGACACGATCACAGAGCTAGTGGCCGACGATGAGGGACACAACGGGATAAAGCCATAGCTAAAAGATCGATGACATGATCACAAAGCTGGTGGCCACCAATGAGAGAGATAGTGAGGCAAAGTCACAGCTGCAAAATCTTTGACATGATTGCAGAGTTAGTGGCCGATGATGAGGGAGACAACAGAGTATTGTCACAACCAATTGCAAGAGTTGTGTGGGAGGCGAGATCCATGGACCAGAGATGCTCAGAAGTCATGGAACAACGAGTTCCACCCTAACAAAGTGAGAGAACTGGGTGGGCACTTCTCTCACAGAAGTGCAACTTCTGCACCCTTTTACGTGAAAGTCATGAAAGTGATAACTAGTTCAATTTTAAGTTCACTTAGAAGTAGCATTTACACCATTTTAGAAATCATTTCTTGTTGAGATTCGCAATAAAAGATTCACGAATCATATTATTATCAAACAACACAAGAAATGAAAAGTAATACAAGATAAAATAAAATAATAAGAAAAAACATAACGATATACATGCTTCATTCAAAATCAGACTATATCCACTGAAAAAAGTAAGAGATTTACTATCAAAAGATTTTACAAGAGTTTATAAAAAAGACTATTTTCTTTTTTACCCAACTAAACTCTTTCACCAAAACTCGCTAATACCTCAATTTTCAGAGAGGATTTCCAAGAGAACACCACAAAAAATCACCACGAGAAACTACCGAAAAGTACTAGAAAGACCTACACATGAGAGCTAACACTCTTTCTTTTTCTTTTCTCTCTATTCTCTCTATTACTCTTTCTCTATTTTTCTTTAGTTCAATCTTAGCATTACATCATACTTAAACAAAAATATTTATAGTTCCTTATTGAGTCTGAGTTTTACTCTAATTACGACTTCTAATATTATATAATAAGAATTCAAAATTAATCATAAGTCTAAATTCAACTTTAAATTTCTATTTTAACTCAAATTCTAATATAAGTTTGAAATACCTAAAATTCAATAATTTATATTTAAATAATAAAAATAATGAAAATGAGGTCACTTTCCCCGCTTTCAAAACTCTAGCCCGATTCAAACGATTTCTTGAGGTCAATCTGGTCTCTCGGTGAGGATGGGGTCGGACTTCCGGCGTGGGGTCGCGTGTGGGTAGCTGTAGATTGGGGAATTGCATCGAGATCCGAAGCAAGATGAGGTTAGATTGAAATCGGATGGATGAGAAGCATAAGCAGGCTTTGCATTTTGACTGGTTACCATTAACCACGAGCCTAATATGGGTTTAGTCCATCAAGTGAGGCAAGTGCACGTTCACATACACTTAAATAAATAAAATATTTAAATTCAGAGGTTACTCTTAAAAAAGTAAGCATCATATCAAAAAAAAATAAATACACCAGTCTAGCGTGTCTCTAATATATACAATTTTCATAAAACAAAAATCTCATGATTTTAATTCTATTTAATCCAAAAGATAATTAGACTAAAGTGATCTACATAGATAATACGAAGCATAAGTATTTCTTTATTGTCGGCTGTTGAAACAATTTTATTTGAAATTTGGGCGGCGAAAAATTGCTTCAGCCACGTGCAATCCCGTACAAAATCGTACACTGGGTTGGTATCTTCATTTCGTGCAATACAAAATTTCAGCGTAACACGTTGTTAAGATATTTTTTATTGACAAAATAATAAATAAATATTCATAAGAGTTGTTTAAGTTTTTCTATCTCATCTCTCCCCGTGGATCTTTTTCTGACACCGTGTACAAGTGCATATTTCATTTAGGAGTCAGTTTGGTTGGATTTTAAGTTTAAGAATCGTAAAATTAAAAGAATTAAGTACTTCTAAAAATTTAAAAGAATTAAAAAAATTAGGGCAGTCTCCGATGGGCGCAATCTAGCACGAAGATGAGCTCCTCGATGCGGTCTTCGACGGGTGCAGTCGAGCTCCTCCGTGCAGTCTTTGACCGGCGCAGTTGAGCTCCTCCGCGTGGTCTCCAACAGACTTTGTCGAGCTCCTCGGTGCGGTCTCCGACGGGTGCAGTCCAGCTTATCGACGCGGTCTTCGATGGGTGCAGTGGAGCATGAAGGAGGATGAGGGGCAGATAATTCGGTCGGGGCGAGGTCGAGCTCCTCAGCGCGGCCGGGGCCCGGTCGGGGCGAGGTCGAGCTCCTCGACACGATCTCTAACGAGCATAGTCGAGCTCCTCTGCGTGGTCTCTGACGGACGCAATCGAGCTCCTCGGCGCGGTCTTCGACGAGCGCAGTGAAGCACGAAGGAGGAGAGGGGGCAAAGAATCCGCTGTGATGAGGAGGACGAAGGAGGAAAAGCTGGAAAGGTACTGGAAACTGCTAGAAAAGACTGAGAAAACAGAGGCAATTTGGCGATGAAACCCACATGAATTTCCTCTGAAATGGATGTCTTTCGGACCTTTGGCGAGGGGAAAAAAAGGAGAATAGGTGGCAGTTGGAAATTAGCTGATTCCCTAGATTCCATTTTTAGGAATCGAAATGGAGGGAATTAGCTCTCCCGATTCCGGATTCCCATAATCAAATTAAACAGACCCTTACAGCATTTAGTTTTTTCCTTGCAAATTAAATCTTTCCAAAGTAAAATACAGGCCGAATGTACCATATTTAAAAAACTACTTATATTATATTTTTTGATAAATTGAATCCATTGACAAGCAGTGACTTATCACTAGTGTCATATTAGATACTCTTTTGAATAATAAATTTTTATTAGATTTTTTCTTATAAAAAAATAATAATAATTTATTTGCATGGATGTTGGGAGCCATGGTCACTTTTGAGTGCGAAGGACTCATCTTCTAAAAGTTAATTGCAAAACCATGATCTTGTAGATTTAATTTTCTAACTTTTATTTGTTGAGAAACAATTGCACCATATACCTGAAACAGTCCCTGCATTCTTGAATAATTACTCTCCTTGCATTCCCTGAACAATTGGATCTGTAACCGACACGAACTCGAACGAACCTGGGAGTTTCGAGTTCGGTTTAAATTCAAACGGCCAGATTTGAGTTGTTCTAGCTCGAAATCCTCGAGGGAGGAGTTTGTATTCGGATTGTTGTTGGCTGAACTCTTGGCATCGGTTCGAAAAAGTTTATATCGGAGACATAAGTAATTATAGGGCTAAAGATTGTATTTGAATGGATATTTGTAAGAATAATTGCATATACCGCCCATATTTCGAACATTTTTGAAACGAAGTGAACGTACTTATTTTCAGGTTCGGTTTGGCGTGATATACTTCTGGACAAATTATCCATATCAAGAGTATAAGTCATGGAAGATAAGTCCTGATATTTGAAATGGAAATACTTTATCATTTGATGGAGACAATAGGATTTTTGGCCAAAAAAATTCTTTTACTAGCATGTTGTGGGACCGTAATTTTTTCATTGTTGAAAGTGCTTGATTTATCATTGGTATTAATTCATTGTCAGAGTTTAATTTATTCACCCGTTTAGATTTGAAAGACTCTTTAAAATCTCAATTAGTTACGCTATCCTCCTTTTAATTTACAAGAAAAAAAAATCGTGAAGAGGATTATCAGAAATTCTCCAGTGATGGTACTCCGACGATCAAGTTAGAGAAATACCTTATTAATGTAGTAGAAAAAAAAATCAGAGGCTATGAACAAAGAGTAATATTACTATTCTGACCTAAACCAAATTAATTTAAATAAAACTAAATAAGGTCAAATCGAGTCTTATTGGATGTACTACAAAAGCTTTTAGCAACACTTTAATACTATACCAAAGAAGTTAGTAGCTAATATGCTCAAAATTGTCAACCATACTTCAAAACTATATCGAACTCCACAAACCATTGGTGATGTTGCCAAATCAAAGAAATTAAATGCCAACACACTCAAAGTCATTGGTTACACTTTGAAACTAGTCAATTGCCGAAGTCGTTCATGATGAATCTTCCATGCTAAGCCAATCCAAAAGTATTGACAATGCTCCAAATTAAACTGAACTAATATAGGCTTAAACTTACTTAGTCAGTTAGGCACAATGCCTTATTCAAATAAAGTCAACCGATAACACTCTCAAAGTTGTCAGCCACACTTCAAATCTATATCCAACTCTATAAGATGTTAGTGGTGCTACCAAATTAAAAAAGTTAATCTCTAATATGCTCAAAGTTGTCAGTCATACTTCAAAGATATACTTAACCCCCTAAACCATTAGTAATGCTACCAAATCAAAGAAGTTAAATACCAACCCACTCAAAGCCGCTGGCTATATTTCAATCTAGTCAACTTCAGAAGTAGTTGGTGATACACCCTTCAAGCTAGTCAACCCTAGAAGAAGTTAACAATATGCTCCTTAAGTTAGTCAACTCTAGATGCAATTGATGAAGCGTTTCTAAAGCTAGTCAACCTTAGAAGCAGTTGATAACACGCTCCTTAAGCTACTTAACCCCAGAAGCAATTAACAATATACTTCTCAAAGTAGTCAACCCTGAAAGTCATTGATGACTTACTCTTCAAGCTAGTCAACCCAAGAAGCAGTTGACGATGAGCCCCTTAGGCTAGTCAACCCCAAAAATAGTTGACAATGCAATTTTAAAAGCTATACCCAACCTTATAGGCTATTAGTGATACTATTAAATCAAATGAAGTTATCGCTAATACTCAAAACTATTAGAAACACTTTGAACTTTTCCTATTCTCTTTCACGTCTCATTGGATGATGCCATCAACATTTGCCAAAGATTGAGTCAATTTGAGTCAGACTCATGTGGTTAAGTGCAGGAGAGCAAGGTAGTAGTACATATCAAATCTTCTTCTCTAGTCCTTATTTCTCTTTTTCTTTCTTCATTTCTTTTATATTTTCTATAATTTCATGTTAAAATTTATCCTTTCTTAAAATGTAAAGTGAGGGTATGTCCTTTCTTAAATCATGTATCCCTTTCTCAAAATTAATCAAATAATATTTTCTACTCTATTTTATTAGCTAGGTTTTTTTGTTTTAGGAGATTCTCAATAATTGTTAGGATAATTAATAACAAAAGCTTGTACTTGTTGAAAGTTAATATTCCCATAACACCTAATAATGTACTTTAAATTAAAATAAATTTTGATTTGTGATTCGAGATCGCTCCCGAAGTCTCCGCTATCCCGGGTAGTTAATTTTGATCCTACGAATTCTGGAACACCCAGTGAGATATCACTTTTCCTTCAAGTGTATAAGCCTAGTTAATATGATACAAACACTCATATGGTAAAATTACGATTGAAGACTAATCAATTGCGTTCTCCTTTATAGAAGAAAGAATCAAATGGCAACAATGAAGAACATCTCCATCCCAAGAAACATCATCATTTTGGGGGTAGAATCAGTTATGCATTTACCTCAGTCAATGTTAGCTACAAAAGTAGCTAAAGTTCAAATCAAATTCGGGATCATCTATGAGGTCGTCTAATTCAAGAAGGCACCTACTACTTACTGACTAAGGTTGTCATCATACAAAACTAGTCTATTTCTTATCTTCTATCGAGAGGAAGGAGGACCAATATCATCACTCCTAACGAGAAGGGCTGTTCGAAAAAGGAGCCAGAAGTCATACCTTAACAAAAAAGGATATCAGTCTTCTAGAGGTTAGGACAAAAATGAAGCTCAGTTTTTGACTATTTTTACCAAACTCCTCATAGGGGGCAATCAAAAGCAAATCTAGATATAGACATCAATGAAGAAGATCTCATCTTAGCTGTCACAAGTAAAGAAAAAATTGTTGAAATTTTCAGCCGACTTGGGAAACCTACTGCTCTATTTGAGGTGATTTTTACCACAATCAAATTTAATTAAAATATTATTAAAATTGAGACTTCTATGTCACTAAATTATGGCCAATGTGGGTCTTTAGTTATACTTAAATTATATTCGAATTTGATTGAAAATTGAGTTCAATTCAGACCTAAATCAATGGGAAATTTGAGCTCAAGTTTGGCTTAATCCAAATGGGTTGAGTGAGCTAAATACTTGGACCAAAAGTATACCAAAAATTTATCTAAAATTTAGATCGAAATGAGAAAATACAAAAATTTTACAAATAAGTTTCTAAACTGAATAATTTTTTATAAACGGGTACTTGGCTAGATTTTTTTATAAATAGGTCCCTTAGATAAAAATTTTGCGAAAAAACTGAATAAAATATTAAAATTATAAATTAGTCTCACAAAAATTAAAATTTATGAATAAACCCCTCAAAATTTTATATTTATAAATAAACCCTTAAAATATCATATTTTGCAAATAAGTCCCTCAAAAAATGTTATTTACAGATAAATTCAAATTGTATTCACAAAGGATCTTGGAGGTTTTAAAATTTTATAAATAAATCGTTTTTAAAAAAATTATAAAATTATAATTTAGTTCAATTTTCAAAAAAATTTGTAAATAGTTCTCTTATAAATTCAATATTCAAGATAAGTACAATTTTCAAAATCATTGTTATCTAAAACAAATAAACATTCATCTAGTCACATTCATATCCATCCATAACCAATTCAAATAAAAAATTATTATCCATAGCTAATTTTCATTCAAATAAAGTTCTAATCCAAGCAAATTCTCGTCTAAATAAATTCTTATTAAATAAATTCTTATCTAAATATGTTCTCATCCAAATAAATTCTCATCCAAATAAATCCTCTTCTAAAAAAATTCTCATCTAAATAAATCATAATCCAAATAAATCCTTATCCAAACAAATCCTCATCTAAATAAATTCTCATCTAAATAAATCCTTATCCAAATAGATCCTTATCCAAATAAATTCTCATCTAAATAAATTCTTATCCCAATAAATCCTTATCTAAATAAATTCTTATCCAAATAAATTTTCTTCTAAACAAATTCTCATCTAAATAAATACTTATCCAAATAAATTCTTATCCAAACAAATTCTTATCCAAATAAATCCTCATCTAAAAAAATTCTCATCTAAATAAATCCTTATCCAAATTAATTCTTATCCAAAGTAAAATAGAAATGAATATCATCCACATCTATTTATCTACATTTAAAATTTGAACAAAAGATTATTATCCATGTTCATAATTTGAAAATTTAAATGGAGATGATCTGATCCACTCACAGACTATAAAACCCTTAAAGTCTTGCATAAAAAAAGGGAGGAGAGATTAAATCCTAGAGATGGGGATCAAAGAGGAGAGTTCCATGAATCGAAAGAAAAGAATAAGTAACATAATAGTCTAAAGATGAGGGAGCTAAGGAATGAGAAGTAAAGGAAGGTAATATCTTATCTTATTTTCTCTATTTTTCTTTTCTTCTTCCTCCCTGCTTTGCTCTTGTCTCTATTCCCGCCGGTTCTTCTTTATCATCATATCTTTGGTCTTCCATATTTATCTTGCTGAATGATGTCGGCTTGTATCCAAGCTACATTGAACTGCACTCGTAGAACCTCCAGCCCTTACCTTGCCGCAATCTACCATTAGACCCGTCGTAATCCTGCTCTACGCTGTCATTGTTGCCTTTGTCAAACTTGCCTCATGGCTTCTCTTCACCAAAAAAGCCTTGACAACCCATCATACACCCTCTGCTTGCATTGGCCATTGCCACCTCCACCTCTAGCCTAAAGGGTTGCCTCCACCTCCAGCTCATCGAACTGCATCCACCTCCAGCCCGCTCGAGCTTTGCCCCCCACCTCCTTGGACCTTGCTCTACCTCATTGCAGAGAGGAATGGCCAGATCCATCGGAAAGTAGATTGGGCTCATGGCCTGATTGTAAAGAAGAAAGTAAGGGTTTAGTTTTATTTAGGTGAGGAAGAAGAAGAAATATAAGGAAAAAACAAAAACGTTATTGTGTAAAAAAAAAGGAAAAAATCCAGCTCAAAAATAGGGGAAAAGGGTTCAATCTTGAGAAGAAAGAAGAAATAGGAAAAAAGGTAAATAAAAAAGTTGTTGAGTAAAAAAAAAAGCAAAAAAATTCAGCCAAGAAAAAGAAAAGAAGAGTTTGTTCTAAGAAAAAGAAAAAAAAGAAAGAGAAAAGACTTCTCTCATCTTTATTTTTGGCAGAACTTCATGAACATTGCGGTTATTCATAGTCCTTGGCACAATGATGAAGCTTTACTAACACTGCAGTCGCTCGTGACCCCTCGAAGATGGCCGACTCCTGACATTGTTATGGCCATATGCAATCCCTTGAAGATGGCAGACTCTTGACACTGTTTATGGCCAACCATGGCCCCTCAAAAATGGTGAACCCATGATTGCACTATGGCCACCCACAGCCCTTGGAAGATGGTGAATCACACTTAGCCAGCCTTCAGACTCACACCAAGCTAGCCTCAGGCTCATGCTCAACAAGCCTTAGGCCCACACTCAACCAGCATTCGGGTTTGCATCCAAGGCAGCCTTCTGGCTCACACTCAGCCGGTCTTCCAGCTCACACTCAGCTAGCCTTCGGGCTCATATCTAAGCCAATGTTTGGGCTTACATCTTAGCCAGCCTTTGGGCTCACATTTAGAAAGCCTTTGGACTTGAACTCAGCCAGACTTTAGGCTCGCACTTAGTTAATCTTCAGGCTTGCACTAAGATAGCCTTTAGACTCATATTAAGCCAGCTTTCAAGCTCACATTAAGCTATCCTTCAAGCTCGCACTCAACCTGCCTTAGGGCTTACACCCAAGCTAGCCTTCATGCTCTCTCTCAGCCAGACTTTGTGCTCACACTAAAGTTGGCCTTTAGGCTTGCATCCAAATTAGCCTTCGGGCTTGCACTAAGCTAGCATTTAGGCTCCCACTAAGCCAACCTTTAGTCTCACACCCAACCAACCTTTGGGTCAGCACTTAGGTAGCCTTCAGGCTTGCACCCAAGCTAGCCATTTGGCTAGCATCCAAGCCAACTTTCAGGCTCACACTAAGCTAGCCTTTGAGCTTGCACTTAGCTAGCTTTCAGGCTTAGACTAAGTCAACATGGGGCTTACACCCAAGAACATCCTTTGGGCTCAAATCCAAACTAACCTTTGGGCTCACATTTAGCTAGCCTTCAAGCTCGCATTTTAGTTAGCCTTCGAACTTGCACTCAACCAGCTTTTAGGCTTGCACTCAGCCAATCTTTAGACTCACACTAAGCTAGCCTTCAGGCTTGCACTAAGCTAGTCTTCAGGCTCACATTCAAGCCAACCTTCAAGCTCATACTCAAATAGTCTTAATGCTTGCACTAAGCTAGTATTTGGGCTTGCACCCGAGCCAACCTTCAGGCTAGAATTCAGGCTAGCCATCAGGCTCGCACTTAGCTAATCTTTAGGCTTACATCCAAGCCAGTCTTCTGGCTCGCACTAAGCTAGCCTTTGGGCTCTCACCCAAGCTAGCTTCCATGCTTGCATCTAAGATAACCTTGTGGCTCACACTCATATGTCCTTCAGGCTGTCACTTATTTAGTCTTTAGGCTCACACCCAAGCCAGTCTTCGGGCTCACATCTAACATAGCCTTAAGGATTACACTAAGTCAGCCTTGGAGTTACACTAAGCTAGCCTTCGAGTGTGCACCTAACCATCCTTTGGGCTCACACTTAGCTAGCCTTTAGGCTAACACCCAAGCAAGTCTTCAGGCTTGCATTCAAGCCAGCCTTTAATCTCGCACTTAGCTAGTCTGCTGGTTGGCACTAAGCTTGTATTTAGGCTCGTACTCAATTAGCCTTCAGGTTTGCACTAAGCTAGCCTTTGGGCTTGCACTCAAGCCAAACTTCAGGCTCGCATCCAAGCAAGCTTCTACTTGTACTCAGCCAGCCTTCAGTTTTGCATCCAAGCCAGCCTTCGAACTTGCACTTAGCTAGCCTTTAGGCTGACATCCAACTAGCCTTTGAGCTCACACTTAGTTAACATTTAGGCTCCCACTCAACTAGCCTTTGGGCTTACACTTAGTCTTTAGGCTCACATCTAAGCCAGTCTTTGGACTTGCACCCAATCTCCCCTCAGGCTTGCACTAAGTCAGTTTTTGATCTTGCAAACTAAGTCAACCTTTAGGTTTGCACATCTAAACCAAGCTATGGGTTTGCCTAAAATCATTATAGACAGTCAAGGACCCTCAAATAAAATTGATTCATGTGAAGTAACTCAATCACAACAAATGGACAAAGGTTAAGCTGACTCAAATAGACCTAAATTGATCGAGCTCGACTCTAAAATTCTAAATTTAAAATCAAGTTGAATCCAGATTGAACTAAGTTCAAATCAAACCCTAACTAGATCAAATCAAGTCCAAACTAAAAAAGTCAAACTCAAAATCAAACCAAAACCAAGCTAGGTTGAGCCTAAACTGAAACCAAGTTGAACTAAATTGAGTTGAACTTGGACTAAAGTCCATCAGGGTGCAAACCCAGGCTTGACAAAGGTTCAACACAAGGTTGAACTCAACTCAAGCTAAATGAAATCAAACTCAAACCTGAACTATATTAGTCCTCATAAAACTAAATAGGGTCAAGCTGAGTCCTAATGAGTATGCTGAACCCTTGGCAATGCTCTAATGCTATAAACAAAGGGTGATCTTACCATCCTGATCTAAACCAAAATTAGTTCATATAAAACTAAATAAGGTTAAATTAGGTCTCACTGGGTGTACTGCAAAATCCTTTGGTAACATTTCGAAGCTATATCCAACTCCATAAGTTGTTGGTGATACTATTAAATTAAAGAAACTATTTGCCAACATGCTTAAAGCTGTTGGTCACACTTCGAAGCTAGTCAACCCCAGAAGCCGTTGATGACGAATCTTCCAAGCTAAGCCAATCCAAAATCATTGTCAACACTTCAAACCAAACCAAAGAAGTCGCTAACACACTCCAAGCTTTCGACCACACTTCAAAGCTATATCTAATCCCATAAGCAATTGGTGATGCTGCCAAACCAAAAAAATTAATCGCCAATATTCTCAAACCTATTGGCCATATTTCAAAGCTATACCCAGCCCCTAAGCTATTGGTGATGCTACCAAATTAATAAAGTCAATCAACAATATGCTCAAAGCTGTTAGCTACACTTCAAGCTAGTCAACCTCAGAAGCAGTTGACATTGTGTCTTTCAAGCTAGCCAACTCCAAAAGTAATTAGGGATGTATTCTTTAAGCTAGTGAATCCCACAAGTAGTTGACGATACGCCCTTTCAAGCTAGCCAATCCCAAAAGTAGTTGGTGATACATTCTTCAAACTAGTCAACCCCAAAAGTAGTTGATGATGCATCCTTTCAAGCTAGGTAACCCCAAAAGTCGTTGATGTTGTGATTCTCAAAGATATACCCAACCTTATAGGCTATTGGTGACACTACCAATCCAAAAGAAGTTATCGACTATGTTTTATTAGCTATGAAAATATTTCAAAAATAATAAAATTATCATCTATGCCTAGTTGGCTATGGAAACACTTCTAAACTAAAAAGGTTATCACCTATGTCTTATCAGCTATGGAAACACTTCAAAGACCAAAGAAGTTATCACCTATACCTTATTGGTTATGGAAACACTTTAAGGTCAATAAAGTTATCACCAACATTTTATTAGCTAACAAAAATACTCTAACCCAAATGAAGTTATCACTGATGCCTAATTGGCTAATAGGAATACTTCAAATCAAGAATTTATTGATGATGCTCAAAGTCATTGGAAATAGTTCAAACTTCTCCCATTCCCTTCCGCCATTCAAGTTGGATGCCACATGGTCCAACACAGGAGGAGAGGGGTAGCAACACATATTAAAGCTTCTTCACCACTTTTTTTCTTCCTTTATGTCTTTCATGTTTTCAATGTTGAAATTCATCGTGAAGTGAGAGTATGCCCTTACTTAAGCGATGTATCATTTCTTAAAATCAATCAAATGCTTTCTTCGTTTTTTTTACGTCTCTATTTTATTAGCTAGGTTTCTCGTTTTAGGAGGTGCTTAACAATCATCGGGATAATTAACAATAAGGGCTTGCACCTATTGAAAAGTCACATTCCCACAACACCTGATAGCGTACTTTATATCAAAATAAATTTTACTTTGTGATTCAATTTTGCTCCTTGAGGTCTTTGCTATCCTAGGTGGTTGATTTTGATCCCACACCATCAAACAAAGTTAGTCATTACCATCCCTATCTCTAACTCCTTTGCTCCATTAAGCAATTTAGAGAAGGGTATAAGCAGATCACAAGGGACAAAATCTTATCTTAAGACTATGACAAAAGGGCAAATCACCAAAAAAAATTGCTAGAGTCATTGTAAAGCTATAATCTAGCATAAGGGTTTACCAAAGGAGACCATGCACACTGTTATAGTCATTTCTCATCATGACTCTAGGAGGGGTTGTGAGCCTGCACCACAGCTAGCCAAACACCAAAAGAAGGTTGCCCAAGTAAAGCTTATTGATGAAAAAATCCAAGAGGAGAGAGCTCTTGTGAACCAATCCTTACTACCATACTGAAGAGAAAGTGTGGTGACTTGCTCCGTGAGTAGACTCTTGAATGAAATGACTTGATTAATTGGAAAAGTCAGCCTCAACCCAAAGCATAGGCCTGATTCTCAAGATATAGACCATCATATTCTAACAGAAGCCTCAGTCATTACTAAAAGCTCCAATCAAGAAGTGACCATAGAAGTATTGTAAGAACAGCCGAGACAGTAAGGCAAGGAGAAAAATGAAGCTCAAAAGAAGATCATGGAATTGATGGAGATGATGCTACAAATGAGATAGAAGCTTCATAAGTTGGAATGATCTCAATAGCTATCTCAAGCAACAGAGGTAGTAGAAGGTGCATCTCCCATAGATGAATCCACAAAATATAGGCCTTTCACAAGCACCTCTTCTAGTAAGGGATACCCAATCACCGATTTCAGGGATCTCTGACAACATAGAACTCCCAGTATACATACAATAATAGGTATAATGAATGGTAGCTGTATAGTTAAGACAAGAAAGTGAGACAAATAGGGTAAATAATGCTAACAAATCATACCCTAGCTATCATGACTAAGTGCCATATCTCAGAGCAATCCTAAAAAATTTAATGGTGTGGGCATTCTTGAATAGAACATAGCTCACTTTGTGAGTATGTGTGGAGATTCAAGTAATAATCCCTTGTTATTACTTTATTACTTTACCAATTTTTAGCAAGCTTGATAGGGATAGCATTTGAGTGGTTTGCTAGTTTACAACAGGAATCCATACAAACTCACACATAAATGAAAGAGGCTTTTCAAATCAAGTTCTAAGGAGTTAGTGATAAAGTGATTATTATAGACCTTTTCTCAACATCAAAATGCAACAATGTGTCGATTCTAGATTATATCACAAAATGGAGAAATCTCAACATTAAGTGTGAATAAACCATGAGCCAATTTGAGGCTGTGAACCTAGTCCTTGACAACATAAGGGGAGAATGGATGGCACCTTAATTAAGCACCTCTTCTATTTATATCTTCCAAGATCTTATCATGTAAGTCAAGAAGCTAGAAAAGATTAGCCCACCGACTTTGTCTAGTTCACAAAGTTTCAAGCCAGAAAAAGATAAGGTAAAGCATAGAGAGCCTTCAAAAAATGTGAGGAATGCATTCACAGCAATTGAGCAAAAGAAACCTACAAACCCTACCATAAACAAGGGTAATCCTCAAAAGCTACCAACTCATAAAGAAGTAGAATGATCCAATGATTTTCAACAAAGGCTTAGAAAAAAATATTCTATCAAAAGAGAAGAGTAGGTAAAATCTTCTAAGATTATCTAAAGCTAGGCCTCCAATTACTAGAATCCAAGAGGCTAGGCATGGCCAACAAAATAAATCATTCAAACTATTATCCTTACTATAGAGTTTTGGGGCATTAAAGATTGCTATGTGTTAAAGGATTGGGCCCAAAAGTAATATCGAGAAGGCAAGCTAATTCTCTCGAAGGCAACCTTATTGGAAATACCCACCAAACACATCAATCATATTACTATGTTCAAGGATCATAAACCACTTACTGAATTCCTCTTTAGAGAAGAAGCACAATATACCCCCAAATAAGGGCACTTATGGAATGTTTATATTTTAAAAAGGCTAAAGAAACTGATGAAGAAAATGACTAAAAACCTTGAAGAGTTTGGGCTGGTGATGAAGAAAGCCTCATAAGAGCTAACTACCTTACCTGCTCGAAACATCAAGAAGATAAAGAATAACAAGAAGCTAGTTCAGTCAGATGAATATGATATCAAGAAATCAGCCATCCAAGAATATATCGATGCTCTGGATAAATTTGTTTAGAGAGAAAGAAGCCAAGTGACTCTTAAAGAATTCTTCTGTGACAAACTCAAAGATTTACTAGAGGATCTTGATGCGGGAAATGAGAAAAGTGAACTTCCAATGGCAATATGCTCTCCATATTTATTGTCAGAGGTTCACAATCAAACTGATCCCCACCCTATGACTTCAATAATGAGGAAATTTTGGGTGCAAGGCAAGAAGAAGTGAATTGAATCATTGGGGATGTTACTGATGAAATGAGAGATCCCACAGGTCTCCCAAAAGATTGCTCCCAAGATGATTATCTTAGACAGTGATTTGCCTGTGAGTATGACTATGGCATGCTCAAACTACAGCTATATACTATGATAGAGCTAGCTACAACTAACATGATGTTTGTTAGGGAGCAAATGCAAATGCTGAATGAGCATATGAAGGCTATGGCTGCCCACATGGAGAGCATGACAAATATGACTATCATAAACTATGAGGAAATCGTGAGGATGGAGAATGTGCTAGCCAAAAAGACAAAACCATACAAAAGACCTCATAGGGATAGTGAGAAACCACTTATTGACCCTCCTCAAGCTCAGAATGAACACTCGTGTCACTTACTCTAGAGACAGATCAGAAAAGCTAGACACTATCGAAGAGAATTATCTAAGCCTATGACCTCTTGTAGCATGGTGA
Organism: Trichopus zeylanicus subsp. travancoricus; assembly: GCA_005019695.1. NCBI lineage: Eukaryota > Viridiplantae > Streptophyta > Magnoliopsida > Dioscoreales > Dioscoreaceae > Trichopus > Trichopus zeylanicus. The sequence goes on along the minus strand of RXID01014401.1, from coordinate 5,175 downwards.
CTCATATATTCAAGTTGAACACCAGCAAGCTGCTATGCTAGCAATCCAACAACAAATGCTCAACACATTAGGTTTGGTGAAGCCCCAATCCTAGAACCTTTGGAAGGACGTGCTTTGCCAACTTTAGAAGAATTATGCATACAAGGCATGGACGGTGAATATGACTCTATGTCTAAGTTAGAGTAGCTTTATGGCCACTTCAGAAGGGCCTACACTAGCAAGCACCAAAGGAAGAAGCAAACATTTCAAAAGAGGATCAAGTGAGCTAATGCTAAAGCTCATTCTATCCCCACGTCAAAATATCCATTATCAAGTCAATCTAAATATCCTTGATAGAAACATCCTAAATACAAATTCCTGAAGAAGGTTATGCCAGTAGATGAAGTAGAAGGATTCATCTAGAGAGTCTCTAAAGATCTCTCTAAGAGAAAACCCTATATGCCTAATTCTAATGTTGAATGGGATGATTATCAATCAGTAACATCCTCCAAGGACATTCAGGAAACTATTGATTGGGGGTAAGGGTCCACTTCCTCTTGTTGCATGATTAGCCTCGGGAGTGATTCCCAAGATAAACCTTATTGATCTCATGATGCCAAATTTCAACTAAGGAGAACAAACCAGATACAACTCCAAGATGGGAAGATGCTATGCTATCTCTGAGACAAGCTCTAATGTCTAGGGATAAGAACATCCCCAAAGACAAGGAAAAGGAAATTTAGATAAGTGAGGGCATTAAGCCCTCACAAGGTGAACCTACACCCAAAAAGGTGAAATACAACATAGCAGCCCACCTCAAGAAGATCTTTGTCATGCTAAGTGTATTTGATGCCTTGATGATATCATAAGAACTCAGGGATACACTAGTGCATATCTTGTAGAATCTAGCCAACTACCAAGTATACTTTGCTGAAGAGAAGATGAAGGAGTCTTTGTGTGCATGCCAAACTCCCGCCATCACCTTTACAAATAATGACTTGCAACCTAGAACAACATACCATAACAAATGATTGAATGTCATAGGAAATAGCAATGGGATCAAGATCAATCACATCCTAATTGATTCAGTTTCCTCAGTCAATTTATTGACTCTTCAAACTCTAAAAGTTCTAACTTTGGATGTGTGTCACCTATCATCCGAGATTACAACCATACAAAGATTTAATCAAAATAGCCAAAGAGCTCTGAAAGCCATAACTATCCCTCTAAAGGTAGGCAAGTTGATGATAGATGCTAAGCTTTATGTGATTGAAAGTAATGCAACATACAAAGCACTACTAGGGAGGCCATGGCTACATGAAAATAGAGTAGTGCTACAAATCTACACCAATGCTTCAAATACTTTGAGTATGGTGAAGAATACCAAATTGATGGAGATGCACACCCTTTTGATGTTCATAAGGTACATTATGATGATGTAAAATACTCTTAGAGATCCGACACTAATAGGAAGTCTCCTTCTATCAGTCAAGTAAAGTAAAAGATTGTTAGCTAAACTTTACTCCTCCCAACCTAGGAAGCAATTTTGATCCAGCCTCATCAGATGAAAAAGCCCTACAAGTTTGCTTGGGCAGTTATAGTTTTGATGAAGATGATAATAGGAGTCAAATAGAAAATATTCTCATTGTTACTAAAGTTCCAAAAGGATTATTTAAGCTAAGAATCTATGTCATGGAAGAATTAATGACTTTCTACATTCATCCATAATGCAAAGGAGAAAAGAAAAATACTATTTTACAAGATGACCCCTTGTGCTCCAAATATACATGAAATCCTAGGGACTGAAGATTTAGTAGATAATGGTGACTATCAACTAGTAGTCATGCCTAAATATGTTTCAGACCAGCTTTATGAAATAATCAACAAATCTAGCTGTGGACATCCATAAACAAAAGGATAGAGTTGTTTCTTCAAGAATCTATGGGATCCATCTCAAGGACATACTTACATTCCTAGAAGAGGAAACAAGAACATTGAAGGACATCAATACCACTTGACACGTATGCCAAGATGGCCGTGAGTTTTTAGACATCACAAAAAGGTGAATCCTTAATGGGATGTCATCAGTACCAAAAGAAAGGGGGCATGATGCGGCCAAAATACCTTCAAACAATCCTTTGCCAAACCTCACTTGACATGATGAATCACTTGGTGAAGAAATAATTCTCAAGCTAAAAGAAGCTCCACTAAAACTTGGAGGGCAAGCCACAGTTGATGAACAGATGGAGATCAACTTGGGCTAAGAGGTGGAGCCCAAGCTGACTTTCATTAGCACTCAACTTTTAGAGAAAAGTCAAACCCAGCTCAAAGCACTATTTTAGCATTGATTGCTTTGCATGGAGCTATAAGGAGATGCCTAGACTAGATCCTAAAGTTGTAGTCCACAAACTAGCCTTCAATCATGAGCTTCCACCTATCAAACAAGCACTAAGATAGATAAAACTTAACCTAGAACAAAAGGTGATAGAAGAAATAAAGAAACTAATCGAAGAAGGCTTCATTAGAGAGGAAAAATACCCAAATTAGGTGGCAAGCATCATGCTAGATAAGAAAAACAATCGCCAAATTCATATTTGTGTGGACTATAGGAATTTGAATAAAGCATATCCAAAAGATGATTTTCCATTATCAATAATGAAAATCATGATTAATAATATGGTCAATTTCAAAATGTTATCTTTTATGGATGGTTTTTTAGGATCTAACCAAATCAAGATGCATCTTGATGATGAAAAATATAAGGCCTTCAATACAACAATTGGCATTTACTACTACAAGGTGATGCCCTTCAGGCTCAAGAATGAAAGCACAACTTATCAAAAGGCCATGACTCAAATCTTTGATGATCTCATACACTAGTTAGTGGAATGTTATATGGATGACTTGGTGGTCAAAACTAAGTATAATGGTAGGCATGTCTAAGACTTAAGAGTGGTATTCGATTGCCTTAGAAAATATAACTTAAAGATGAATCCTATGAAGTATGTTTTTGAGGTATCATCGAGAAAATTCCTTGGCTTTGTGGTTAGACATTGAGGGATTGAAATCGATTCATCTACGATCAAAGCTATCTTGGATATGCCACCACCCAACAATTTAAAGCAATTGATGTCATTCCAAGGCTGATTTTTATACATAAGAAGATTAATTTCAAACCTCTTTAGAAAATACAAGTTTTTTCTAAGTTGATGAAAAAGGGCACTCCATTCATTTGGGATCAAGACTGCCGACAAGTCTTTGAAGAGATCAAGTAGTATCTCCTAAAGTTGCCAGTCCTGACAGTACCACTACCTGATAAACCCCTTATCCTTTACATGATAATAATGAAAAGATCCTTGGGGGCACTTCTTGCCCAAAATAATGAAGAGGATAAAGAAAACATACTCTACTACCTGAGTAAAATGCTGGTAGGTGGCAGAAAGTAACTACTCCCTTATAAAAAAGCATGGCTTGATGCTTATATTCATAGTCAAGAAGCTGAGGCATTATTTGCTTTCTCAACAAGTCATTTTAATATCAAAGATTGATCACATTAAGTACTTGATGACTAAGATTATACTCACTAGGAAGCTAGCAAAATGGGCTTTAATTCTCATGGAATACAGTATCAAATTCGATCCCCAAAAGGTGGTCAATGGGCAAGCTCTCACCAATTTTCTTGCAGCTTATCCAGTATTGGATAATTTTCCTCTGAGTTGCAAGCTCCTTGATAAAGAAATCCCTTTGGTTGAAGAAGGGGAACCTTACTGAAAGCTATACTTTAATGGAGCATCATCCATCAAACTAAGGATTACACTGAAGCTTTCGCAAATCAAAGTAGGCATTGGACTCATTTATATCACTTTGAACAGGGTATTTTATGATACTCTTATTCTCTCTCAAAACCATACACAAATAATAAAGCGGATATGAGACCCTAATTACAGGACTAGAAATGGCCATCAATATGGAAATATCATACGTACATATTTTTGCTGATTCACAATTGGTTATCAGCTAAGTCCAAGGCAAATATAAAGTCCACAAATATGAGTTCTTGAAATACACCAAAAAGGCTCAAGAGCTCATAAGAAAAATCTCATATGTTCAAATAACTAAGGTTTCTCAATCAATCAATGTGAAAGCTGACTCCTTAGCCAAACTAGTCAAGACACTAGTTGACCCTAATAAGGAGAAATTCTTATCGCAATTTGTAATAGACAAGTGATGAGCTCAGTCTGCAGCATCAAGTATGAGAGGACTGAATCTAAACTAGTAGAAGAGCCTACAGATTGGAGAACATCATTCACCAACTACCTCAAAAGTCAAAAACTCCTAGAAGATAAATTTGCATGGACACAACTCAAAAAGAGAGATGTATGGTTTTTACTTATCAATAATATTCTTTATAGAAGGTCCTTTAGTTAACTACTTCTGCACTATCTCCCAAACAAAGAGGCCAAAAAAGTTATATATGAAGTACAGTCTAGGGTCTATAAGGCTTATTAATTGAGCCTGAAAATGATGATGAAGATTAAGCGTATGGGCTACTATTGGCCCACAATAGTGGGAGATTCCATTGAATATACAAGAAGATATCACCTATGCCAAATTCATGATAACTTCATCTATTAACGCCTAAATCATCTACATCCAGTAGTGTCCTTATGGTCATTCGAGGTATGAGAAACATACATCATTAATCTAATCGAACCATCTTCTTCTAGAGACCACCACTTCATACTGGCAATAACCAACTATTTTTCTCAATAGGCTGAAGTAATTCCATTGAAAGAGATAAATGTAGATACTATTATTTGCTTCTCTCAAAAAAATATTTTGTATTGATTCGGTGTCCCTTGAAGGATGATTTCTAATAATAGACCATCCTTCAAAAGCTTCAAGGTAGGATGATTCATGCATCATCACAAGATAGATTGCATATATTCATCCATCTACAATGGGAGAGCCAATGGATTTGTTGAGGCATTCAACAAGACCTTTTCTAAGATCTCGAAGAAAGTTATTACCATAAATAAAAAAGATCATCACCAAAAGCTTGCTGAGGCACTGTTTATGCCATATGTATTAGTGTTTGGGACTGAGGCACTCTTGCCACTAGAAGTGAAAATCCCCTCTCTAAGGATTGCTTTGCAAGAAAAAAATACAAGAGAAAATAATGTCCATTTTCACTTT